>NW_010729110.1:1097440-1126650 GCF_000365185.1 Nelumbo nucifera | reverse complement strand
GAGACAACACTGCTCCATCAACTTCCAAATTAGAGATGAAATTCTTCTTTCTCCTCCCATTTGCCACTAAATGGAAAAACCTTGTGTTTCTGTCTCCCTCCTTTAGCCACTTACACCTGGATTTTTGTCTCCAACTGATTTCCTCCTTACCTCCATCTGCCTCCTCAAAACCCATCTCAACTTCCTTTCTTCCTCTCCAGAGGAACCTCTCTCTTCCTTCAGGTCCAAATCCTCGATTTGCTCCACCAGAACTTGTTTTCTCTCTTCTAATCTTCCAAACCCCAACCTATTCCACCCCTTTAATTGTGATTTTAAGTATTGGAGTTTGTTGTGGAACCTCATTCCCTCCCAATCAACTACCGGATTAGCTTGCTCCCACCACTCTCTGATCTTCTCAATGAAACCCAGATGAGTCAACCACATGTTTTCAAACCTGAAAGGGGTAGGCCCAACTCCTCTTATTTCCTCMTTGACCAACACTATAGGCCAGTGGTCTGAAGTAAGTCTTGGGAGAGCCCTAGAAGTAATATTCTCCCAATCTGTTGAGAACAAAAATCTGTCCAACTTAGAGCAAATTGACCTTGATTGAAGGTTGGACCAAGTGAAGTTATTATTTAGGAAAGGAAGTTCTTTAAGTTCAAAAGAGTCCACAAATTGGTTGAACTTCCTCGTACTTGTTGTCACTCTCTGTCTAGGGTTGTTGGTTTCCTTTGTAAATCTCACTACATTAAAATCCCCTCCCACACACCAAGGTCCATCCTAGAAGCCTCTAATGTCACTCAATTCTTCCCATATTTTCTCCCTTTGCCTATAGTCATTGGGGCCATACACATTTGTTAGTACCCATTCATACCCATCGTTCACCTGTCTGAACTTTAGGGAGACAGAATGATCTCCAATTAGCTCCTCCACACCTATGAGTAAATCTTCTTTCCACAAGGTCACAATTCCTCCTGAGGAACCCTATGAGGGAGCAGCCACCCACTTTATACCCCTAGAACTCCACACACTCCTTGCCCATCTGCAATMAAAATCCATTCTTTTGGACTCTTGAAGCATTACCACATCTGGATTAAACTTCTTAATTACCTYTTTAATTGTCGCTCTCTTCCTAATGCTGCCCAACCCCCTCACATTCCAACTTAGGATTCTCATTGAAAACTCTTAGCCTTAACCCTAACTCCTCCAAGATCTATTTAGACCCTTTTCTTCTATCCCCTTTCACTTCAAACTTTTTGTCTCCCTCAATATCTCTTTTTAATCTCTCCACTTCACTCAACTTTCTATTCTTCATCTTGCTGTCCTCTTTTTTTTGCATGTAGGCTTTTAAATCATTCGGGTTCTTCAGCTTGCACCCCAACTTTTTCACAAACTCTGCAACTGATTCTTCCCCACTAGTTTCCTCTTTTTCTAAAGTTGCACTCTCCTCACTCCTAAGAAACTTCTCGTTCCTTCTCACATTACCTTCAACAACAGCCCTTTCTGTCCCCTCCATGCTCCCTCTCTGCATTTCCTTCCTCTCCACTTCACCCAAAAGGCTCTCTATGATTTCCCATATTTTTGTCTCTCTGCAAGTTTTCTCACCCACTTCCCTCCTTGTAGACGCACTGTGGCTTTCAGACCAAGGGCTTTCGACTCTTGGTTGGGAAGAGAATCTGGAACAAGGGACATAGAGCGCTCATCAGTAGCCAAAACCGAATTGACAGAGTTGAGGGATTTACTTGAGGCAGAGATGTGAGGAAAGAGCATAGGCGAAGGAGTGGTAGTCACTTTCTTTTTTGAGAAATTAGAGCACTCTGTCTCCCCGAGTTGGGGGAAGAAAATCCCTGTCGCTGTATCAACACAAAGACCCCTTTCTGTACCCAAGTATGTACCTCTCTGTGAGGTACCCTTGTTCAGCTCTGAGAAGACCCGAGCGACCTCCTTTTCGGCCTCTTGCAAAGCGCTAGAACTAGGGAAGGGCTCAGCCAAATTTGGGTTAAGATCATTCACCCACTCCTCCCCCTCCTCTTTTCCCTCCCCCACCGAATCCCCTACAAACAAACAATCCAGGCTGAAAGAATCCCTGTTCTGTTCTTTAGATAGAGCTTCGTCTGCGGCACTGCCTAAACTCCCACAGGCTTCCGATCTTTCATCATAGTCAGAATCTGAGCCGTAGCTTATCCAACCTTGGTCAACCTCTTCCTTCTCTTCTGTTCTAACTCTCAAATAGCGCGGGTTAGGGCGATCAGGAACGTTGTGTTTTTGCGCGTCGCCGGCTGGCCGTTGGACCCAGCACAGAGGAGGATGGCGTCCTTCTGCCTTGCTCACCATCTGAGCCCCTCCACAGTCGAGAGGGTGAGACCTAGACAATGATAGATGAATGTTGCCATCTATCATCGCCCCATGCTTGCCCCGCCCCACGTGATGACTTAAGTTGTCACATGGTTTTTTAAAAAAACCACCCGATGCCTGCCCTACCCCACGTGAAGGATCACCCACTGACCCGTCCGGCCCAACCTTAAAGCCGGTTCAGACAATGACTTTGAGCACACCCGAACCTTACCCCTTTTAGCCACGTCAACATAGGACGGGCCACCCTCCTTAAACAACCCAACTTCAAAAAAATTTGAATTAGAAGCCTTAATAGGAAAGCTTCGAGACTTGGGGCACCCCTGCGTCTGTTCCCCTTCCTCTGTAGTTCGCCCACATGCACCAGGCTTTCCCGCCAGCCCCTGAAGGCTACGTGTACACCAATTTGCAAACTCGTCAGCTCCTTCAACCTCTGTTCGTCTTCCCCAGAGCGAGGCTTCATCTTCTGAAGCCAACCAGACCTTGTACCAGGCATCTTCTGAGAGAACTTCGAAGGCACACGGCAAGTACTCCGGCTTGATCCCAGCAACCTTAAGTTCCACAGCTCTCAAGTTTCTTAAGTTAACCTCCAACAGAACTCCACCCAACGCTCCGAAAAATTTCCTTAGTATTTGATCATTCCAAAGGTTGAAAGGAATACCGAGAAGTTTGATCAAGAAGCTGCCGACTCTAGATTCAACATCGTTGCAAACTGGAGCCTAGTTCTGGACCTGAATCAAACTTCCCTCTACAAGGAATGTACTGAAATTCAGTTTCTTATCACCAGTATCTAATAAAGCTTTCTTTTCAGCAAAAGGCAACAACACTACATCTTCATCTCAGCCCAACCTCTTTGCAACTACTTCTAAAACCTTCGTCCAATCTTCTATCACCTTATCTGCCACTAGGACCATCCTCTTCTCCCAGCTCCCACTCCCTTCTTCCAATGCTACTCGTCGGAGGACAGTCGAGCTAGACACCAAAACTTCAGGGTAATGCTTAAAGCAGGGCACCTGATTACAAATGACAAAAGGATTACAATCCTTCAAGCCAGGGACTTCTTCCACTCTCCCTTTGACCTCCAGAAGAAAAGCCTGAAGATTAAAAGCGAAGGAAGCCCACCCTCTCCGTTTCTGGCCTTCCGGAATACACAACACTTGCCTTTTGTTATTACCAAAGAGTTCGGTAACCATTATAAACCACCCGTTTCCATTCCTCTTTAGCACAGTTTCGAACCTCTTACTCTCACAGGTCAACAAGCTTCTCCAACCTTCCCGTAAAGAATTAACAGTTCCATCTACAAAACCTTTCAACCACACACATGCCTCCTCCGGTAGGAGAATCGTCGCCCTGCTCCCTTCTCTGATTTTCAAGTGAACCTTCCCCTTTGTCCTTCCCTGCTCGAACAGGAAAGATTTGGCTTCAATGATCAACTCCAGTCTCCATTTGCCCGCCAGCTTGAACTTCCTCTCCTCTCCCATGGTTTTTGGCAAAACCTCTTAGGTTGCACTTACACTGTCCTACAATAATCAGTAATCACTATATGTTAGTGGACTGATTGTGCCCATGGACCAAGAGCCACTCCCAAATCCATATCCTCAAATCTGAGAACCAAAAGCTACTATTTCTTTACATTATAATTTTTACTCAAGGAAGAGAAGCATCCCTCCATCCTTTCTTTAATATAGGGGTCAATTAGTGCCAAGGAGAGAATCCTCTTCATGATTATGCTTGGCATTGAGGTCTTTGATATAGTGTGTTTAGATTTGCTGAAGAGTTTTCTGCTCTATGATCCCTCAGGTTACAAAATGTTCCTTTTTTTTTTTGGATAAGCAATAATACTTTATATATATATATTTATTTATTTATTGAGAGATAAAACTGTACAAGCAGACAGTTATAGCACAGCCTAAGCTGACAAAGTCATCTTTCTTCATTGACATGACAGGTTTACAATGTTCCCCTTGGTCCTGGTTCATCCCACATTAAACTGTCCTAGATACCCGACCTTGCTAATCAGCTGTCTGCCATTCTGTTTGCACTTCTTGGGATCCACTTGAACAAGTAGTTCAAGTTGGAGGCCATGGCCTTGGCATGTATTACCAAGAAACGCAAGGCCCAATTAACATTTTGCTTTACTTTTCAACCAGTTTATCACTGCTTGGTAAATCACCATCTACTTACATACTTGCCCACCCTGCTGAAGAATCAAACTTTGATCCTATTAAAGTATATGTTGGCATCGATGCTGGAAAACGGTGCTGCTGATGTGTGGGTTGGAAGCACTGTTTTCTGAGAAACAGTGTCTTTTTTTTTTCTGTTTGGAAGCGTTGCTGCCAGGTAGGACGTTTCCTGGAGCAAAATCAACACTTTCTGTTTGGTACTAGTGCTCCATGTCTGTTTTCAGCACTGGTACCCATATTATGAAGTCTACGTCACTGCCACATCATGTCCTCGTTGGCAGCAATAAGTTGCAATCCGAGAAAATGCCAAATTCGGCATTGCTCCAAACCATGCCTTCTCAATTTTCAAGGTGTGGCTTGGAGCACCGTTTTTTATGGAAAAACGGTTCCAAACAAACAGGCGTTTCCTGGAACACCATTTTTTTCTGACGTGGCGCTGATGTGTCACTGTTTTCTGGAGCAGCCGCATCGATGCCAAACAGACGCTTAAAGTCCTTGATAGTTTCCAATTCCAGCTTGCCAGAAGTAGCTTAAAATGATATCCCCATGTTTCTAAGTATCAATGCTCATGATATGTAAAAAATTATGTATTGCAATTTTTCAACGGGAAAATACTCTTTTATTTTATTTGTTCAGCCTTGTATTCACAGTAACTGGATAAGTACATTTGGAGGGGGTTTAAAATAGTGTGTTGGTGGGTTTAAAAACTGATACATTGTGACATTTTGAACCTTGATGTTCCCCTAATATCCCTAATCATTTCTATATTCGAAACTCCTGTGTTAGCTACACAGAAACATCAAAGTTGTACCTTTCCTTGTTCAGGGGTAGTCCACTTGGCATTGACCTGCTGTCTAGTGGTAGGAGTTATTTATAATAATGGGCTGGGCTTAGCACCTACGATAAGGGCTATAGCCTAGGTTCAGCTTTGGGCCTATGTCACTATATATATATATATATATGGCAGGGCAAAGATTCTAGGGTAAATAAGGTGGAAAGGCAAATGATGCATATTTCTCCAGAAAAGGTCTTCCCAAAAGTTCACCCTTACCCCAGAGGTAGAACAATATTTGATGTGCCGGTTGAAGTAGTCATTAGTCAAATAGGAAGAACGTCCACGACAACATGCTAGCAACCAGTTTTGCCTCTCTTTCTAATCCCCTGTACATGCCCATCCATGAAAGAAATCTTCAACTGATGCTGAGCAGCAACCTTTCACCCTAAATATCCCCAGAAAACAGGCCTTTTAAAGATCTAGCCTCTTCGACCTATGGCATAATTTCTAGGACGATGATCTAGACCAATTCCATATCTATTCACAAGCTGAGTGTTATTCAATAAATAACTCCAGTAAGGTAGTAATTTCTAGGAATTGGTGACTTGATTGAGAGAAAGAAGTTCAATCATTGTTGCATTATACAATCATGTGAGAGGGGCTGGATCTGCTTGTTGTTGCACACTCTTGATTATTGGATCTATATTAAATTGCTTGATATCTCCAGTGCCAGGGCCCAGTGGGCCACTAGTACTCTGCTTTTGCAATGTTTTGAAAGATTGTATTTAATTTTTCTTCCTATTTGCCTCAACACATGGACCTTTATTTTTTGATGAGTCTGGGCTGGGGTTACTAGCTTTTTAGGAACTCTATTATGTTCTACCTAACAGATAAGTACCAGAAAATGTAGAGAAGTGGTCTTAGATACAGGAAAAGCTACAATAGATAAAGACGGGGAATATATTTCTCCTAGAGAAGAGTTTATTGGAGAATCTTGAAGGAAGATTGGAGTATGCGGTGCTGCATTATCAAGAGCAAGGGAGAGCTTCATATGAGCAGCTGGAACGCTGTCAACATCTATCTCCATCTGTTTTGATATCTTTATCTCTTTTCATTTTCCGATGAGATTTTGGCTTTAGAAAGGCTTTAGCACTTGCTTGTATAAGTTATACAGTAGGGAAAAATCAGAGCCTTTTATTGTAAAATTTTCCTTAAGTTGAGATTATCAATACTGGTGAGGTTCATAAACAAAGAATGGAAGGCTTGATGCTTGCATGCATGATGCATCCCATAATAAGATTGATGAGAATGCCAATCTTGTCTCTTTACCTTTTTTGTGATGATCCATGGAATATTCCCTTATCTGGTTCATGATGTGATCCTCATTCTGACATCATTGAGTTGTTTGAGATCATAGATATAACCCCTCAGAGTATATGGTGGTTCATACAAGTTGCAATATTATGATTTAGTCTGGAGGAGAGGAGCTGTAGATATTTTAATGAATAGAAGCACCAAGTTGAAATTATTGTTTATTTTCTTTCTTTTTTTTTGACAATTGGAAGCTGGCATCATTGTTGATTTTGTTACCAACAGAGTTGTCCATTTATGAAAAGAGAAGAGTTATTCCAATAAATTCAATTATTAGAGGATGATAAAGTGTTGCTAGGTACTTGCTCTGTAACAGTGCATGACCTTCTAGAGGGGGATAAGGTGAGGATCAGGGTCAATTGGGGTGGGGTGTGTAATAAGGAAGATCCGTTAGCATTCCTGCAAGGGCTGAAGGGAGGGTAGTCCTTAGGGTTATAGAGAATTCATATTAAGAGCAAGTACTAGGTGGTTTTAGACGGATGCTTTCTTCCTTGGATGGCCACTTGGTTCTTCAACATTTAATTAAAAAAGCAAGATCTTTGGCATAAAAAATGAACCTGTTAGAAGAATCCTAAGGTCCATGGACATGGACACACCTGTAGATAGGCTAGCAAGAGGAATAGATGGAAGGAGTTTGTTGTGTTTGGATAGTACAATTCACAGTAAGCTAGTCTTGATTGTATTATATCTTTTTGAGAAACAACCTACCTTTTTCCAACAAAAAGAAATATGTGTTCACATTATGGCAGTCTGAATTAGTTTTTACAAGTATGCTACTATATGCCCACAGGTGTGGATGTGGGCTTACACCACATGATTGAAGATACATCACACTAAACATGGCTGTCATGTCACATGGAATTATCATGCAATTCAGCTGCCCCACACTCATCTGACAGTGTTAAACATTTCAGTTCTACACTGGTATGTAGCAAACCAATCCTTCCATGTGGAACAATGGTAGCCCATTTGTTTAGATAATATGGAAGGCTTGTTTCCTTGTAGGTATTATACTCAGGATGTATAAATAGATGCTAATAATGCTGTCAGCAAGGATGTTTATATTGGAAGGAATTATTAAATAGTGCGAATGAATAAGTTGAGGAATGTGGTTGCTAATAAGACAAGGGTGCATTTATTGGAAACTTCACAACTCGCCTGTATCTAAAGGAATTTAAAAGTGGCATCCTATTTAAACATTTTATTCCTTTTAGTTGTCAACATTTTATTCTCTAGTACAACTGGGAAATGACTTCACAGATTTTCTTTATAAGCATGTGGTATTCAGATTGAATATGTATTAAGGCATGGAATATTTTACTGCCCTTTTTCTTCTTATATTGTTGCATTTCCTCTCTCTCTCTCTCTCTGTCACTCTCACTAATACAACTTTTTTGCACCAATTCCTCCCATCCCAAAGGCAAAGAAAAAGATGTCCCAACATTTTCTCTCAGAAGACATGGGTATAGACCTGGCAATTGAGTTGGCTGGGTCAGGTTCGGGTTGGGTCAAAGGCACTTTGGGTTGCTTTCGGGCTGGGTTGTCAGATGCTAGACCCAGAGGCACTTTGGGTTGATTTCGGGTTGGGTTGTCAGATGCTACACCCTAACCCTAAATGTTCGGGTTAGGGTTGACCTATGGGTCAATTCTGGTCATCCCAAAAAATAACTGAAATTTTAAAAAATAAAGAGAAAATACATGAAAATGCCAAAATTAAAGGAATTAACCTTAGAATTTCAAAAATAAAGTAAAGAAGCTTGAAAATTAACAATTTAAAGAGTAAACAAAAACAATAAAGAGTAAAGACTAAATAATAAAAATTAAAGAGTGGAAACCTCTAACATTGCATAAAAAGTCCCAATAAAACCTGACAATTGGGTCAGCGGGTTGACCCATGACCCAATCCAACCCAACTCAGTTTTTTCCGGGCGGGGCCGGGTTGGGTCATTCTCAAATTCAATTAGTAGCTAAATATTGGACCCTAACCCTCTTTTTTCAGGTAGGGTTGGGTCGGGTTCTCGGGTTGGGTCAACTTTTTCCCAGATCTACATGGGTATATATATTATTGATATGATAATTTGTGGGATTTCTCAACTTTTTCCTGTTTTCTTTTATCTATTACTATTGCCATAATTTGTTGTGATTAGAAATAATATTCATTTATTGTGATAGCTACTGTTCTATAATGTTTTTGGATAATAAGTTCTGTTTTGTTGGCTTTTCAGGAGGATACCCATCTCCACTAAATTATCATTTCTTCCCAAAATCTTGCTGCACGTAGGTATTTCTTTACTATATGTCTCATTTAACCAAGCCTCAATTTTAAATTTTGTCCAAGAATATGTAAAAGCATTCACCTAAGGAATTTTCTTTTACTGTATCGTTCATCTTGTTGGTTGCAGGTCTGTTAATGAAGTCATCTGTCATGGAATTCCAGATGCCAGGTATATATTATTTTTTAAATAAATAACATTGAATTCCATTGATGTTAGAAGAGAAAAACAATACTACAATGCTCCCCAAATGCTTGGAGAAATAGTAGACACCACAGTCATGGTTTCTGATCTGGTTACGGATTAAATAACCACTCAGCCCTTGCTGATCAGAAAAAAAAAGAACTGATCAGGCCTTTGCGCCTGATTTTGGGTGCTGCATGGTGTAATCCATGTAAGAATATTTGAATCCTAAAGACAATGGGGTGATAATTCTCAAGTATAAAAAATAGTTTAATGTCTTTTCTTTTTATAGACATAAATGTATTTGTTGATGAGGATTTAAGGGGCTGAACTGATGAACCAAAGTTGCATGTGTAATTATTCATCAAATAAAAAAGTTGCATGTATAATTGTATCTAGTAAGCAATCAGAAGGATAAAGGAAAAACATACAAGAAAAGAATGATTGATTGAGATTTGTTTTTTCCAATCTGTGCTGGACATATCAAATTTGCTTTCCCTCTTAACCTCTACTGTAATGGAAAACCAGAAACATAGGAACTGAAAATATTGTCTTCAAGCATCTGCCTATTCTGTTCCTTGCAAATAGTCTGGGACAAAGCAAGGGGAAACAGGATACGCAGAATGTTTCCCCAAGACTGCACCTTCTCTTGATCCAGATAATGATCAATCATAGTTGTCAAGGCGATGCCTAGTTAGGTGCCTAGGTGACAAGTTGCCCTTGGAGGCTCACCTCACCCAGTCACCAAGCAGTTTTATATACTGTCTTATAAAATACTTTTATATTGTTATTTTTTTGTGATTATAATTATAAAATAGACATTATTAAACAAAAATATTCATTTTGTTTTTATAAACTAATTTCTTTTTATTATTTTCTTGTTTGTTAGGGTTTAGTCAACACAAACATTGATAACTGCTGTATTGAACCCTCAGTATCTTCAAAATCTGAACCAATAAGGGAAGAACTTAAAATTTTGTCTAACCAACACATTTCTTCTTCTACGTCTTCTTCTTCCACCTTTTCTTTTCTTCTTTTCCTATAACAAAAACAGGGGTTCAGCCCCTATACTTTTTTGAATTTTCTTTTCTTTCTTCTTTTTCTTCTCATAAATATGTTGATTTTCTAGACTTAAACATGAAGTTTCTAATTTTCTTATGAAAATTATGGATAGTTGTTAAGGAAAGATGGTTATGGAACCTAGGGAACTACCCTGGATATGTGGTTTTTACTTAAAAAAAATCCATTGCCTAGGCAACAAGGCACTCCCCCCCCCCCCTGTCACCTAGCCTCGCCTTGGCGCCTTGAAAACTATGTGATCAATTCTACCTTTCTCATTTAACCAGACACATCCATAAAATGGAGCCTCAGTTATACTTTGTTTGGTGCCTGCAATATTTTCTTTCTCATCTGGTGTGTTCACCCATTAGTCCTTTTCTTATAGGAGATTGGAGGACGGTGATATTGTAAATGTCGATGTGACTGTCTATTATAAAGGTGTCCATGGTAAGAAGCTTTATGTTGGTCATTGATTCATTTGGATAGCATGCTGATATGTTCTGAAAAGCTTTATATTTGACTATTTTTTGGACAACCATACAGGGGATCTTAATGAGACATACTTTGTGGGAAATGTTGATGAAGCATCTAAGCAGCTGGTTCAATGTACTTACGAGTGCCTGGAGAAAGCTATATCTATAGGTATGCATTTGATTCATGTGTTACATACGTGTTTGTTATTCATCTTAGTATTAAAACTAATGGTTTCCCATTTGATATTGCTGTTAGTATTCAGCACCATGACTTTTTTTTTTCAATTAGTAAATTCTATTAATCACATAATCTTAAGACTCCAAATTTAGCTACAATGCATAGAAAAATTAAGACTAAAGAATATATAACTTTGTACTGCATTGCATTGGACAAGGTTATGACTTGCAGGATATCAGAGCAAGCTGCATATGGAAATCTAGGCACTTTCAGTTCCTATGGCTTCATAACTGAATATGATAAAAAGGTTACAAGTTGGACTTTCTCGTGGGGATATAAAGATGCATAGATCTTATCGATTAATACAATAAATTTTTTTCTCTTGGGTAATGTTGGTCTAAAGGTCTTGTGCTTCTTCAGTATAACATTCTATTTTTTACAAGCTTCTTACCCTATTTAAATTTGGTTTAATAGGTAATGGATTAAAATGCAGGTACTGGATCTAAGCTGATGGTGCTAAATCCATCTCTAGGTGTTTTTTTTTGACATACATCTCTAGGTGCTGTCACTTAGGCTTTGTTTGGTTTGAAGGAAAAGTTAGGGAAACCTATACAAGGTTTGTATCCCTACCTTTTCCTTAAAAACAAACACAGCCTTAGAGAAATCTAGCAGTGCTGATTCCATTAGGATCTTTTTTTACAACAGATACATTTCTTTGTTGAGTACTAGGTTATTGAATCTGTGTTATTATCTTAGATTTTCTTTTTTTATTGTTCATACTTTCTCTTTTCATTGTTGAATCATCAATAACCTTCTCCACTTGTTCTTTTCTCTTCTTACCTCATTGTTTTCCTTTTATTTCTGCTATTTTTCATTACTGACTGCTAAGTTATGCAATATTCTGATAGTAGTTCAACAGTCACCCCCATTGGTCATTTCCTAAACATTTCACTAGCAATTTCAGACCATTTTTATGCATGTTTCAGTAGTGTTTCCCCTTGTTTTCTTATTTTCTGGAAATCTTCCAAGTTCTGTCCACTCCCTTTTGTTGCCAATACTTAAGCCAAGTATTAAAGGAAGATAGTTGGGGACCTCGTAGTGTCTAATTCCAGCTTGATCAAACCTTTTACAGCCACCTCAATTAGATGCTGTTAGGATCAGCCCTGCATTTGTAATGATGATGATATCATGATACTAAAATAATTAGGATAAGGCTTTTCTGAGTTTAGTTGTGTTGTGCCTTGGAATTTAAGAAGTCATGCACTTATATTCAATTATATGCTCTGCAACTTTCTTTCCTCTTCAAATTAATATTTATTACTCGTTGGAATTGTTCATTCTTGGAAGGAGTGATGCATCATAACTGAATCAATTCCCAACCCTCCTTTTCCTCCTTTTTGTTGAGGGGATTACCTGGCCTTATTGATTGAATGCATTATAATTTCTTGTTTGTGTTGAAACTTTCATAATTCATACATTCTTGGTCTCTGAATCAGATTTCTGGAATTTATGCTTGGTTAGTTTTTATTATAAATTGTTAATCTATTAGTAGAAACTTAAATAATTGCATTCAATAAAACAGCACTCAACAGAGTGGAATGGTAGAACGAGTTTCATGTAGCCTATCTAGGACTTGGGAAAAGTTTTGTTAAGTTAAGTTAGAAATTTAAACTGATCCTGAAACTTTGTACTTTCCTGATCTCAGTTAAACCTGGAGTACGTTTTCGTGAAGTGGGGGAAGTCATTAATCGACATGCTTCAATGTCAGGGTTCTCTGTGGTAATATGCCTACATTTTTTGCAATCATGACTTGATACCTTTTCTCTTAAAGTAACCCAGCAAATATCTGTCACATTCTTATCTATGGGATCTTGTAAAACAGGTGAAATCATACTGTGGTCACGGTATTGGAGAACTGTTCCACTGTGCCCCTAATATTCCACATTATGGAAGTATCCTTACAAGTTACAAAGCAGCCTATTATTTTCCTTACATATTCCTTTTGTTTTGTGGATCTTCTCAGAAAAATAACCTGTGTTATTTAGTGCCAAATGCCAACTTAGGATTATGTATTGTGATTTGGTTCATTGCTCTCAGCGATTTCTCCTTTAGTTTTATGTTTGCTAACCTTAACCCAGACAGGAAACAAAGCTGTTGGTGTGATGAAAGCAGGACAGACGTTTACCATTGAACCAATGATCAATGCAGGTACATTATGAAATTTAAGGAAATAATGGGCTCTTGTATTTAACACTTTTAGGTTTGATAATAGATGCTAAAATATTTTCCTTTATAGGAGTCTGGCGTGACCGGATGTGGCCTGATGGATGGACAGCTGTTACTGCAGATGGAAAACGCAGTGCTCAATTTGAACAAACACTTCTGGTAAAATTTTAATTTTTAATAGGGTTTAACTATAAATCCAGAAAGACATGATACCAGAAAACTTACATCCAGTCAACCAGTTTCATAAAAGAAGTGAATGGTCATAGCTGTTCTGGTACCATGCCTTTCTGGTATCATTGATTTTTCCCTTTTGAATATTCCTATTTGACTGCAATGATGATTTTTTGTCTTCGAGTTTTGTTCTTGCTTACTTAGGTGGCATTTGGCGAGTCTTTCTGGATAGATCTTTCAACAGCCCTGTAGGCAAGAAGACACACTGAGATTTTGGGTCTTGTCTTTAAAGACCAAGATTGTTTGGTAATGTCTTTGTCTACCGGACTGTTAAAAACAGCTGAGAAGGCCATTTTCAGCATGGAAAGACCAAAAGCTTCATTTGAAGCATGGTAATGTCTTTGTCAACCGTGCTTGTCTTCGGGTCTTTTGGTTTACACGATACCGAACAGGCAAAGACCATTTTTGGTCTTTTGAGCTTCCTGCAGACCAAAAGACACATAAACACCACCTAAGTTTTTGAAATTAAGCTACTGTTTGAAATTGATACAAGTTGTTTTATCTGTTTGAGAAATAAATAAAATAAAACAAAAAGTCAAAAGGATAAAGGTATAGATGATCTCAAGTTTGTGGCTTATTGATCTTCTTATAGTGGAGCTTCTCAGGAGCTTCCTGCAAAGAGTTTGTATCATCCTTTGTTTTCTTTGGATAGATGATACTGTTTTATTAAAAAGAAGGGTAAATTCCAGATTAGTACCCTGTACCTTAGGGGTAGTCTCAGTTTAGTACCTGAACTTGAAAACGTGCTACTGCAGTACGAGAACTCCCAAACTGCCAGTTTAGTCCAAAATCATTAAGCAACATTAAGTGACATGTGAAAGGACGCAAATGCCCTTCAGGTGTCATCTAATTTTCTTATCAACCAACCAAATGCCCAAATCTCTTAAAAGATGACAGGGAAGCAAATAGATAGCCCTCATAAATCTCATTTCCCAAAACAAGCGTCAGTTACCACTCCCACATAAACCCACTTAAACAAAACTCATCCAGATAAAAGTTTACTGTAGTAGAGTAAAGAAAGAAATACTGAATGCAAATAGAAACTCAGGCACCCAGAGAAGAAACAAAGAAATCAGAGAAGGAAAAAACATAAAATGGCAAGCATTAGAGAAAAAAATCTCCTGGAACAGTACACTCTTAATGTTCACGAAAAAGGAAAGGAAAAAAAATCCCAAAACCCACTTTAGAAACCAAGAGATGAGTGAGAAAAAGGAAAAACAAAAAGCCAGGGAAATGAGCAAATGTGAAACAGAAACCAAAATACCTCCCTTCAACACAACCAATTTCTAATAATAATTGTTTAAAAAATGTAATTTATAATTAGCTTTTAACTTCTAATTATAATAATTGTACCTCCTCGAAACAGCCCTTCATAAACAACTTAACAAAAATATCGGCAGTGGTTGAAACCACATCCATCTCAGAAACTTTACCAACAATCCAGGCATGTCAATGCTTTCCCAGCACAACTCTGGTCTCTTTGTCCCTAGATTGTGATAATATAGTAATCAAGAACAATTAAATAAAAGACCTGCTCCACCTGATTGCATGAATCTGCTAGATTACTTTTGTACTTGGGTTTTACTTTTTCTTCACATTTGAGATAGAGGGAGAGGGAAGTGCACAATGTGTACGAATCTGTACATTACGGCTGGGGTTCCACTGTTTTTTGGCTTGTTATTTAATTGGGCAATTTGTTCAGAAAGGGGCAGAAACTGGATTTAATGGGTGGCTGAGTCTCTGCCTCCCTCACCCTCCGTATACATATTGAAGACTAACGAGTAACAACCAACTAGAGAAGGTTTCTGGATAGGCATAAGTGAGGTGATAAGTCTCTTCAGTTTCCACCAAAAGTTTTAGTTGGAATAGTTAATTAACTCAGAGAATATTATAATTGGACAATTGTTGATGGTTCAGAATGGGGATTATATCATTTTGCTTCTTATTTTAATCCTCCCAAACAAAAACTTTTCTCCTACCTTCATTCTCTTTGAAAGAAGTTAGGGATAACATCACTCTACTTCCTATTTACTTGTCAAATACAAACAAAACAAAGTTGAACTTGATTCTAAATCCGACCATAATTTGCTTTCATCCCATTTGCACTCCCATGTGTATATTACACTATTGCAAATTTCATTTCTACTGCAAACAAATTGAGCCTAAGGCTCAGTTTGCAAGGAGTACAAATACAAATATGTACAATACAAATACATACAAAATAATACAAAATATAAGGTTTCGTACTCTACATATTTGCATTTGTACTCCTTCCAAACTGAGCTTAAGGCTCAGTGTGGAAAGAGTGCAAATACAAATATGTATGGTGCAATTACAGGTTTAAAATAGAAATACACAATACAAGGCTTTGTACCGTACATATTTGTATTTGCACTATTTCCAGTTTGGGAAGACTGAAGAGTGTAAATACAAATGCTGTCATTTTTGTGAAGCCCAAGGAGTTTTCTTTCTCTATTCAGACCCTTAACTGCCAACCTTATGGTGTTTGGGTCTCAAGAAACAATAATTGCACCTTGAAAGTCTCCAAGAGATGCCTCTCAACTGCAGCAGCCACTTTACAAGGAATGAAAAAGCTGATAGGGTTCTTCTCTGCCTGGGAGCATAAAAGGCAAGTGATTTTTGTATGGTCCATTCCTCCTTTATTGAGGTTGTCAACTGTGAGGCATCTACAACAAGCAGTCTGAACCCAGAAAGCTAACTTTAGAAGGTGCTGCTGACTGCCATACACTTTTACAAGGAAAGGGGCCATTTTTGTTGTTGTTTAGCCTGAGCTAGTTGTGAATGCTCCCTTATGATCCCACAGCCTTGTTCTTGAATCTCTATGAGATGAGATGGGCTCTTGTCTACTAAGCAGTAACTATAGCATACTATACCAGAATGATAATTCTTCAGCTTTAGGTGAGCATATTTTCTTCCAGTCCACCACAGGAAGCCCTAATTGATTTTTCCAAAATGTATGCTACATTGGCACTTCTAGAAAACAGAAGAGATACAGTATTTTGGTAAGCTTGAGAGTACATTTGCCAAAAGAGTGAGTTAGCAACTTTTTGATTGATACCTGTTTTCTCAAGATGCCAATATCTTATCAAGCCTGTCAATTATTGGGTCTCAGATGGTCTTGGAGTTGTATTTTGCCCCCAAAAGATGCTTAGATATTTGCATGGCAGGGTCCCCACATTTCAGCCCAAGCAAGAAGCCGAAAAATTTAAGTTCTCTTCCTGAAACTTGCATAATCTCACTCTTTGAATTCGAAGGTCTAAGTCAACGTCAAACCACCTTAGAATACAACTAGGTTTTCCACTCGAAATATCATTTGTACTTGAATTATCATTTTGCACAAAATGAATTAATGGCCTTATATTTTGTGGTTAGAATAGTGATTGTAAAAAACGAATTTATAGAAGTCGTACTCACTGTATATAGGCTATAAAAATCCAAGTGGTTATACTTTTGTTTTGCCTTTTATTTTACTCGTTTTTACAACCATAAATTCTTCTTTTGTTTTGAGATTCTGATTGTAAATATAATTAATGTGGCACTTTGCTAAATCTCGCAATAATGGATACTTATAATTAACAATTATAAATATGTGATTTGAAAAGATATACGCTGGTATCATGTTTTGAAACAAGATATCATGGATCTATGCTAGCTACCCTTGTATTTGTGATTTTTGATCAATGCTATGCCTAAAATTATTGCTATACAATCCCTTTCGCCTTGATATAAGATGCATGAAGTGTCTCCATTGAACTAGTTTCAAAAATTTCCCTTGTACGTGAAAGCTCTCGACATGGGTTGAATGAGAGTCATGTCCATTGAATCACTGATTTCTTTATCGTCTTCAAGACGCCAAGCAACTAAACTTTTACATGTCACTTTGATTTGTAGATATACTATCTCAATTGTTTTGTTCAACAACTATGACTTTTTGCTAAAGAGATGGGGCACTTTGAATGTACTACTTACCCCAGATCTTGTTTTGCAGGTGACCGACACTGGAGTTGAAGTTCTTACAGGACGGTTGCCTAGTTCGCCCAAGATGTTCCCTTGGCTCAGTGCATGACCACCCCAAGCTCAGTAGCAGTTTGATGTAGGTTACAATCGGCGGATAAGAACTGAAACCAGCTCTTAATGATACAGTCATGTCAGAGAATGGATTGGCACCATTTCAAATGAAGCAAGTAGTGATTAGATGGGTCCATTTCACATCATAGATCACCTGCTTGTAGGATTCAAGCGTTAACTCTTGGAGCAATTGTGATCAATGGGCTGTTAAGCTACATGTTCTTTTACGCCCAATTGGGTTTGAGTATGATATCCCATGATTTTGCGACTGCTGTTTTAAACATTGAGACATGTATGCACCACTGTCGAAGAATGGCCAATCTGTAATTTATCTTAAAATAAAATTGGAGATGCGTGTTTTTCTCTTTCTTGAACTATGTGACAAATGATGAAGTGGCACTTTTCCTACCATCTTTTCTGCCCTGGGAATTGCACTATTCTGTACGGCAATGTGCGCTGGAAAGCTCAAGTTAATGGAGGTAACAGTGTTGGTCTTGGATTAGTTTTTTTTGGATAAATTTCTTAAGTTGCCCTTATGGTTTAGCTAATTGATTAATTGTACCTTTAGTGTTTGAAAATTGATTAATGCTACCTCTACTCTTTCTCACAATTGATTAATATTTCTCTTACAGTTAGCGTCTGTTAACAGAGACGAAAAAGACTATTTTACCCTTTATTCTTCAAAGTTTCAAAGTAAAACAGGAAAAAGGGAAAGAAACGCTGAACTCAGAACTTGTATCCCCATCACTTTTGCACCTAAAAAGCCCTTTGATAACATCAGCAACAATGAACACCGTCGAGTTGATGGCGGAGAAAGCAAAGGGATGAAACGACAACAATGAAGACCCCTTTGTCTGTATGGATTTTATGACGGATAAAGCAGAGAGGCCTTGTGAGAGCTGAACGTTGTGAACCATGGGTGTGGATTTGATGAATGCCAAGCTAGTAACGAGAGTAGACTTATTTAATGTAGCCTGAGATGGAGAATTAATGCCAACATGGGAACAAAGGATGATAGAGGAGTAGGGGAGAGATTTCAATCAGTTTCAATCATCGACTACTAGCTTCGAGCGGCAATGACGACCGGGGATATAACAGAGTTTAGTGAGAGGAAATAATTTGTTCTGCCTGCCGGAGAATCTATGATTTGTCGTCGCTATGACGTCTAGCTCAACTTCGGGAGTTTAAAGATGATGGTGAACAATGATCCAAAATGCAAAAATAAATGAGGGAAGGGGTGGGAAAAAATATCGGGAAGATGAGGGAGAGAGGGGAAGGAGAGAGAGGGAGAAAGAGAGAAGTCGGTATTGAGAGAGAGAGAGAAGGCATTATATCGTGTTCAAATCCGCCGCTGCAATGAGTTAAATATGCGGTGGCGATGACCCCTCTTTGAACGAAAACAGAGAGTGTCGCTGCAATGAGTTACATTACTTTTCATTGCCGACCTCTGCTCGAACCAGAAGCAGCGATGGCAATTCTCTCTGATCTCTCTTCTTCTCTCACACTTTCTCTTCTTTTTTTTTTCTTCTCCTTCTTTGGCTGGTGGAACCGGCATAGCCAAAACTAGTTGGCAGGCAGTCATCGGCAAAGGTAAAGAGGTGGAATGAGATGAAGCAGAGACGGTGCTACTGCAACTTCTGGCTGAAACCGGTTTCATGCCCCTGCTGTATAACTGACCTGCAACTTCCTCCGTCGTTGTATGCCTGATCGGGAATTTTGTCGTTCAACTTGCAGCTTCCGGTTTCATGTAGTTGGTAGTTTGAAAGGAGGCGTTGAGTTTATTGAGCTGTGGATTTGAGAGAGAAAAGAGATCAAAGACTCTTTGTTCTCCAATACTCGGATTTGTACTGCAGGTGCTCAAATCTATGTTCTATGGAAGAAGAAAAAGAAGTGGAAGGAGAGAAAAAGAGGAAAAGAAAGAAGAGATCGGAGAGAGAACTTGCAATTGCCACCCCTGTTCTGGTTGCAAGATTAAAGAGATGAACAATGCGAACTTGTACTGTAGCTGCTCAATAGTCGCTGCCTTGTCTTTGGTCTCCGTGTCGGATTGAAAACCGCTCTTCTCATTCTCGTGCGCATGCTCGTCGACTCGGTCGTCCATCTCCATAAGGAAGGGGAGAGAGACCAGAGGCAAAGGGGGAGGTCTGAGAATGGAGAGAGAGAGAGAGAGGCCAGAGAGAGACGGACAGAGGTGGAGGAGGGGGTATGAGAATGGAGAGAGTGGGGGCTTAGGCCTTAGGGGATGAGAGTAATATTGGGCTTAGGCCTAAGGACGGGTAGAATTAGTCAATTGTCAGAAACAGTAGTAGTAGTATTAGTCAATTTTCAAACAATAAGGGTACATAGTCAATTAGCTAAACCATAAGGATAGTTTAAGAAATTTATCCTTCTTTTTTCTACACTTTTAATAGCAATTGAAGTGGCTGAACTGAGAAGTTTATAACTTTGATTTTTAGGCTGTTTGGTTTGAAGGAAAAGATGAGGAAAGGAAGGGAAAATATCAAAACCTATATAAGGTTTGTAAAGGTTTCCTTACCTTTTCTTTTCTTTTCCTATTTTTTCCTTCAAACCAAACATAGCCTTAGTAAATAAGGTTTTAAAGTATGTTGTGTGCTCCTTAATGGCTGAAGCTGAAGTTGGGTATTTACTAAAAGATGAAGCAAAAGTCATTCAGTCCAGCAGCTTCTGCTTCAACCGTTAATCAAACAGCCCTAGGTTTGGCATGTTTTGTGCGGGGGTAGGGCTGTCAATGGACAAGATATTGATCCAACCCAACTGGGCCCAATGAGTCCATTACAGATGGATCAGGTCCAATCCAAACCGTTGAATAATTCGGACCATTCTGAGCTGCCTCAATTCAATGTCTTTACCATCCATTCCGTTCAAATTCCTGGCGTTCTAACTTATGCCTCACATGCCAACCACCATGTTCTGTATGTGAGAAACGTCTAATTAGATCCAGTCCAATATAAATCCATTACAAATGGATCAGGTCAATCAATCACCATTAAGTCTGGACTTGTTCAATGTAATATATCTTGTTGGACTGTCCAACCCATTCAATTTGATTTTGATTTGGACGGGTTTAATCCAAATCTGGTCTATTAAGTCTGGACTTAGGCCTCACACCCCTAGGTGAGGGAGTGGAGTGTTGTTTGAACTTTGAACATGTGTTCTTTTTTTTTTTTGTTTTTTTCCAATTCCCACTTATATGACAAGTTTTGGATCATATCTTATTTGATGAGCAAGGTTACACCGGACGCTTTAGCTGTTCAGCCGGCTGTGGAACCAATGATAAGGTTTCATGTCAGTATTTAAGTACATGGGGCCTGCATCTTTTACAGTGAGACCCATGAATTTATTACTGACATGGAACATTATCATTGGTTCCATAGCCCACTGAACAGTTAAAGCATTTAGCTAATCTGCATTCATATTTAATCCTAGAGATTGAAGGAAGAGATGTGCTCATGAAAGAGGCGGACAACCAAGACATAAAAATTTAACTGTCTTTTTATAATCTCATTTTAGATGATCCTAAATATCCAAAGAAATTAAATTTGAGGTATGTATGAAAAACCTAAAGAGGTACATGCCCCAAATGTCTGGCTGCAAAGGAGCACTCAATTTGCATGGGTTACCTTCAGACTCAGTGGTATTGGCATCGTTTACCTGCTATTGAGAAAGAGTTAAATAATTAGGTAATTACCAGTTTGTCTAATTTGCACTTCGTAGTAGTTAGGGTTGCAAATTCATATATACTTAAAATTTATATTATATCTATCATTAGAGTTGGTCTGAAGGTTGTATTTTCACTAAATTGTCATACGTTCAAGTTTTATAAAAGAAAATGTCAATTCATTTTATTTATAACATATAATATTAAAATTATTTTTAATTCATTTTATTAATAGTATATAATATTTTGATTGTTTTAATCTAACTTATTTATACTATTTACTATCCGATTATAATCTAAATTCGATTTGAATCCGCTAGATATCCTATGATATGGTTCGATTTCAATTCGAATATAAATTAATTAGATTTCGAATTGCCTTTGACTAATAAGCATGAAATTCGGGAGTTCCTCATATGGATCTCAGTAGGTTTATACTATATACGGATTGCTAAAAATTATGACATTTTTTAGCATAACAAGGGGATTATCTATCGAACTTGCTGGACTCTTTCTCAATGGGAAAATAATAATTGTTTTAGTATTGAATTGAATATGCGTATTCAGTAGGGGTGTCAATTGGACTGGATTTGGTCCAACTCGATTCAGTCTAATGTGAGTTCATTACAAATTGATCAGGTCCAATCCAATTCAATGAATATTTTGAATCATTTTGGATTGGTCCAATTTAATGTCTAGATTGTTCAATTTGTTCAAATTTGTTTTAATTTAGATTAATTCTAATCCAAACCTGGTCCATTGATGCCTATGTTTTTATCTTCTATCAATGGATCATAATTTGGCTCAGTTCAACCCAATCCATTATAAATTCAATACAGATAGACCAGGTCCAATCCAATCCAATAAATACTTAGGACCACTAAGTCTGGACTGGTCCAATTCAATATGTCTTGTTGGTCCGTCCAATCTGTCCAAATTGATTGTAGTTTGGATGGGATCCAATAGAAAACCAGTCCCTTGACACCCCCAGGTCTTCTCATATGGTCTCTAGGCATTTGATTTTCTCCTTGACACAATATTTCATTTTTCGTGATGAGGATACAATTGATGCTAACATTGGTTCATTTGGGTTTCTTTGTTTTTCTAATCAAAATAAATAGGGCAAATTTCTTAAACTACACTTACTGTTTAGCCAATTGACAAACTCTACCTTTACTATTCATATATTGTCTTAAAATACCCCTATTGTTTCTAACAATTCTCATCATCGTTAAATGCTAATGGAAAAAATAAAATGTCAAATCTGCCCTTTATTTTGATTCAAATTTTCAAAATAAAATCCAAAGCCAAACCATTGTACGATTTGTTGTAGCCAGACAAAATGGCCTTTGGTACCGTTAGACATGGTGTCGAACTTAATGGACCTGCATTGCATTGCGAATTTCTCAAAGTCGGCCGGGAATGCCACACCGGGACTTGATTAACTATTTAATCGATCTCAGTACAACCTATTCCTGTGTTGGGGAATAGCAACATTATCATGTTGAGATTATAGCCAATGATCAAGGAAATAGCACCACTCCATAGTCGATCCTACGTTGCCTTTACAAACACTAAGGGCATGTTCGTTTCTTCTTAACTCTTATATCTTAAGATGAATCTTTTAACATTAAGAGAAAAATGGTTGTTCGTATCCTCTTATCTCTTAAAGTGCAATCATACAACTTTTTGTTTTCCAATAATACCCCCAAAAAGACAAACAAAAACTCTCATATATGGGGTCAAAATGAATATTTGATAAATTTCATAATTCAAAACGACATTCTTTGCATTTAGAGTTTAGAGGAAAGAAAAGTTCATCAATAGCAATATACCTCTTAATGTAATTAATTGCACTTTTGGATGTCAAACTTCAGAGCAAACGAACTGGCCTTAAGCGATTGATTGTAGATGCAACGAAGAATCAAATTACCATGAACCCGACCAACACTGCTTTCGATGTAAAGCATAGGAAATTTGGTGATGTTTCTATTATCATGGTAACCTATATGGTGAGGAGAAATAGTTTGTGGCTGAAGAGATCTCATCTATGCCGAGGCCTATCTTGGTTTGACTTTTAAGAACGTCGTTGTCATAGTACACACCTACTTCTCTCATTGTCAAGCCACAAAGGATGCCAACCGAAGTCAGAGAGAGAGAGAGAGAGAGAGAGAGAGAGGAAGAAATTGAAGAGCAAAACAGGGCTGGTCGGTGATAGGGGAGAGAGAGAAGTTGCAGTGGCAGATCTGTATCTCAATGGTTGTTTGAAGAAGGACACTGTTGGCGGTTAGAGCTACAACGAGCAGAGAGAGAGAGAGAGAGAGAGAGAGAGAGGAAGAATTGGAAGAGCAAAACAAGGATGGCCGGTGACATGGGGAGAAAGAGAGAGAAGTTGCAGTGGCATATCTGTATCTTGGTGGTTGTTTGCAGAGGGTCACCGTCGTAGGTTAGAGCTGCAACGAATTGCTTCTCACTTTGTCTTTGAGTGGATTGGTAACCTGCTTCGTTCGGATGAAAGTTGCCATTTCTCTCACCGAATGAAGATATTGGGAAGAAGCATATATAGCTTTGCAAGCACAAGTTCCGGGGTGAATAAAAGAAAGCAAATCTTCCTGAGGTTCAGACGACAAGCATTGACATGCTCGCGTTTTCGATGAGCATCAGCATTGGGGTGAAGAGAAGGGTATTACTGGCATTTTCTCAAAGTATAACAATCATGTAGTGTGGCATGTGAGCGGATTATGGCTAATTGTGATGAAACCTTAATGGTAGGGGAGTAATTAGTCAATTGTTAGAGAAACAATAGGGGTACTTTAAGATAATGTATGAACAATAAGCGTAGAGTTTGTCAATTAGCTTAACAGTAAGGGTAATTTAAAAAATTTGCCCAAATAAATATTTGGGAATTTCTATGGTCAAAGCTCTTTTCAAATTTTGAAGCATTAAAAGAAGCCAAACGAAAGAATTGGAATCATATCGGATGTCTCTTGGCAATCTTTGTTTTTATTAGAAACCATTAGTGTAAGTGCAGATACATGTATAAATAAAGGTAAAGATCATAGTTGTCAAGGCGACTAGGCAATTTTTAGAAGTCTTCTTGCCCAACGTCTGGGTCTTTTTGTATTAGGCGCTCACCCATATATATGTTATATTATTTTTTTGAATGTGCATATGTATTATATCATTTTATTGGTTTGTTTTATCTTATTAGAATACACCTTGTTGATGTTGTCATTTTTTATTAAAGTAATTCTCTTTTAAATTAAAACTAGGTAAGTTTCTTTTGGTTTGAGACTTTGAGTTTTGAACAGAGAGTTGAGAAGAGAAAACGACAACCGAGAAGTTTCCATTGTTCAGTCCAAGTAGTCCAAGACCTCCAGGTACATTTTTTTCTTCCTCCTCCTTTTTCTTCTTGAAATATTTTTGGGATGAAACAGGGGCTTTGGCTTCTCCTCCTCCGCCTTCCTAAAATTACACTAGTATTCCTTCTTTCTTACTATTAACAATCTTTCTCCATTTTTTTTAGCATGAAATAGGGTCTCCACCCCCTTAAATACAATCCACATCGTCCTCTTGGACAACTTATGTTGAGAATGAAGCATGTGCTCCACCCCTTTATTTTTCACTCTTTTCTTATCTACAATCCCCCATTTTTGTTGGTCTAAATGCTAGCTATGGCATTTTATGTTTTATTTGAATGATTTTATTGCTAATAGCTAGCATATAGATATATTGATTAGTATAAAAACCAATAAAGTAGCTTAAGAGGGGTAGGGATATATATTTTATACTTTCAAATTCCATCGCCTAGGTGGCTAAGCACCCCGTGGTCGCCTAGGCGCCTTGACAACTATGGTAAAGATATGAGTTAGTATTATACAATAAAATTTAACTTTTATGATTTGCACCAAAACCATGTATTTTATATTATAAATTAGGAAGCCAAGGCTATAAAGATATTGGGTCTGTTAACTTCATATATGTCTCTAGAAGTTCAATTACCCTACCCATAAATTAGCATAATATGGTAAAGAACAGCATTTTGATGGATGGTTTGATGAACCTCCCGTGTGGTTGGAAGACTGCTTGCACATGTAATTTTTTGATAATTTGCTGTAATATATTTTGTTAATCTAGTCTTTAAAAAAACGGATAAATAACTGCTTTTCAATTTACTCAAAATTTTTTTACCAAAAAGTACTCAAAAAATTATGTAGAATTGAAGTTCAATCATAACTAAAATGGTTTAATTATGTATTGTTGAGGGATAAATTACCTACTAAAAAGAAATCTCCTGATTGCCAAATGAAGATGAATCCACTATGTCGGCCCCAGAATATGAGGTACATATATTTATATGAAATGATTAATAGCCGAATAAGTTTAGGCCTCTCATACGGTTTCATTGAAAAATGACAGGGTTATGCATGCTAGTACTTCGGAACACTGTTCCATTATAACGCTACAGTGTCTCATTTCATGGGAGTTGAGGTTATAAAGTGGGACCCAAGGTCATAGCTACAGAGATTAATGATAGGGAAATAATTTGAAAAGACTTGCATTTGCAGGTGTAAAAGTATGGAGGAAAAATATAGAAACTTTTTTTATATAGATAAATTATTTATTTGGGTAAATGCGTTTAATTTGAGAATATTTTTTCTTAAAATTTATTTAAATAAATACATTTACCTGTATTCTTTTTTATTTATCAGAATGGACCGATTATACGATCGAACCATCAACCCAAAAACCGGTGATCAGAACGGTTTCATTTCTGAATCGTTTTTTTAAAATTATGTTTATACGTTTTCCTACCTTTACCAATGGCATTTCCTTCTTTTTCCTATCTTTGCTTTCAAATCAAAACTGAAATTGGTGACAGCCCGAAGGGTCCGACTTTCCGGTTCGACCCGATCCAATCGGAGTCCTAAAAACTGTGCCGGTCCGGTCTCACTGACGGGTAACGGCCGTGCTCACTCGTTTTTAATTTCCCTTCCCACGCTAAATGCGAAATGGCGCAGCGGTTTCTCTTTTCTCCATTTGCGAGTTGCGACTTCCGAACCTTCCAGAATGTCAATAGATCCCTCCTAGTCCTAGAAAGCTCGAACTCCCCTCTCACAACTCTCTGTCTCTCTCTCTCTCTCTCTCTCTCTCTCTCGTTCCACCCTTTTAATACCAACAAATAACAATCGTCTCTCTCCAGAAATAAAAAGACTCTCCGAGTGCTCCCGCAATCCGATTTTCAGAAACATCTCAAATTTTGTAGTTCTTACACAGCTAGATTAGGGTTTTGGGCATGGCGGAAGAAGCCAAAGCCAAAGGAAACGCGGCCTTCTCCGCAGGTCGTTTCGAAGAAGCTATTCGTTTCTTCTCCGAAGCAATCAGTATCGCCCCGACAAATCATGTCCTATACTCCAACCGTTCTGCGGCTCACGCTTCTCTCCACCATTATTCAGAAGCCCTCGCCGATGCCAAGAAGACGGTTGAGCTTAAGCCCGATTGGTCAAAGGGTTACAGCCGTCTTGGTGCGGCTCACATTGGGCTTGGTAGTTTCGATGAGGCTATTTCTGCTTACAAGAAAGGTCTCGAGCTTGACCCAAACAACGAAGCTTTGAAATCGGGTCTCGCTGATGCACAGTCGGCTGCATCTCGATCGCGCGGGCCTCCCCCCTCGTCATCATCGCCGTTCGGGAATATATTCGGAGGGCCGGAGTTGTGGGCGAAATTAGCGGCTGATCCCACGACCAGGGGTTTTCTCCAGCAGCCTGATTTCGTGAAGATGGTTCAGGATGTTCAGAAAAACCCCAACAATCTGAATTTGTACTTGAAGGATCAGAGGATGATGCAAGCTTTGGGGGTTGCACTTAATATAAAAATGCAGACTCAAAATCCGGAGGATATGGAGGTGCCGGAGGCGGAGCCTGAGCCCAAGAGGCACCCAGAGCCTGAATCGGTGAAGCAGCCTGAACCGAAACATGAGCCTGAACCAATGGAACTTACGGAGGAGGAGGAGGCAAAGGAGAGGAAGGCGCAGGCTCTGAAGGAGAAGGAAGCAGGAAATGCAGCCTACAAGAAGAAAGATTTTGAGACGGCTATTCAGCATTACACCAAGGCAATGGAATTAGATGATGAAGATATTTCTTTCATCACTAACAGGGCAGCTGTTTACTTGGAAATGGGGATGGTATGGTCTATTCTTGTTCACTATCCATCAGCACTTGATGTTTTTCTTCATACACTACAGTTATAGTGCTAACTTTTATTCTTTCATTTTTTATAAGTCTTGCTTTTTCACTAGTTTAATTCACGGAGAAGGATGCATTATTTATATGTTTGGGATGTAGCCTGTATATATGATGTCTAGGTATACTATCGTCAAAGAGAAAGTGTTGCATAATTTATTCATATTCAGTGGTTTTATGTAAGAGAAAGTGGACTTGTGAGTGCTAGGATATTTAGGTTAGCTAAAGACAATCGAATTCTGAATGAGGAAAATTTTAGATAATAAATTGTGGTTAACTATAAATTTGACTTTCTGGTCATGGTTAAAGCTTGCAGGTTATTTTCTAGGAGATACTTGTGGAAGAATTAGTGCTCAAAATATTTTCTGATTGGTACTTCGTTTCCTACTTGTCCCCCTTGCCTGGTTACTGACACTTTGTATGGACTTATGTAAATGTACTCAGTTTGAGCATCTTGAATTCCTCAGGAATTATTATAATGCTTGTCGGAGCATGGTCCTCTTTTGCTCTTGGTGTTTTCTCAAACTTCGTTTAAATGATTTGGTGCCTTATTTGACATTTTTCATGCCTTTCTGTACAAAGTGGTAAAACCTATAGAAGTACCACTATACATGCTGATAAAAAATATTGGAATATTGAAAGATAATATTTTGCTCCGGGACATATGTATCTATGGGTGACAGCAGGGGTGCAGTCAGGAATTCTCGTTGGGGGGGGGCAAGGTTTATAAGAAAATATTTGTGTATTTTTTATCATAAAAGTGACTTGATGTTAAATATTTAAGGAGTATTAACAAGTAAAATCATCTAAACAATAAAAGGAAATTAAAATTTGAGGTTAGGTTTTGTATCAGGTTTAGTGAATGTTCCACCTAAACAGACTTGCTACAATATAATATCATCAATTGCTATCCAGTGTTTTAAAAGTGCAAGGCGCATGGGCCAATTTGCGCTCAAGGTGAGGCACACACCTTTCTGAAGCAAGACACAAAAATACAAAAAAAAGATAAAAAATAAAAAAAAGCAAAAACAAAAATATTAAACATAATATTGATAAAAATGTAAACTTAAATTTTAAAATAAATGTTTTAAAAAACCTATTATCTAAAATTAAAATACATAAACATAACATGTAAAGTGTATTCAAATGAAAATTTAAAAATAAAATCAAACATATAAAGCATTTTCAAGCATGCAAAACCCATAATCTCTTTTTTCCTCAATTGCATTACTTCAAGTGGCTAATGTGATTTTAAACATATTACATTATTGATTCTACAAGCTGCCTTTGTGCCATGCCCCTTGAGGCAAGCCCAAACAAGTCCATGTTTTTTTTTTTGATAAATGCCCAAACAAGTCTATGTTAGGGTCTTAAATTCTTAGTTCTCATACAAAAAATAACAATTTTATAATTTTAATTGTTTTTTAAGAAGATATTTTATTAGGGTGAATGAATGAACAACATTAGCAAATAGGGGGTTCTTAGAGCTTTAGTGAGCGAGTGAACTGGATTGGGGGTCTGGGGGTTCTCGGTACCCCCTATTTGCTAATGTTGTTCATTCATTAATCCTAATAAAATATATTTTTAAATTGATCAAAAAAAATATTTTCTTAAAAAGCAATTAAAATTATAAAATCATTATTTTTTTTTTGTGTGAGAACTAAGAATTTAGGACCCTAACATGGACTTGTTTCGGTTTGCCTCGAGGGGCGTGGTATGGGGCCCCGAACCTAGCTGCTAGTTTCAAAAAAAGGAAAAAAAATGTGAAATTTTCAATAGGCACACGTCTGGTCTGAGGTGCAAGGCACATCAGGCGCACACCTAGGCGGACCAGGCGTGCTGTTATGGGCCCGGGAATAGGATCTCGTCACGGGTCGGTCCATGGGGAAAACCCTCTGTTTTCCCTTGTTCCTCCCT
>NW_010729110.1:1044679-1097031 GCF_000365185.1 Nelumbo nucifera | reverse complement strand
AAGATAAGATAAGAGCAATAGAATAAGATAAGAACAAGCAAGATGATCTAATCTAATCTGGCGGTGGGTCAGGTTCCTGTTGCTGCCGGCGGCGATGGTACGTCTTTCCGAGGAATGTGTCCATAACACGTGCACCTTTTGAAAGGGCTACGCCTAGGACCTAGGTGAGGCGCATACCCTAAAATGCACCTCGCCTGTGCCTAGGCACAACTTTTAAATCACTGTTGTTATCAAGAATTTTTAACTAAATACATAATTGAGGGCATGGAAAATAAACATCTTAAATACCAATAAGATGAAGAAATTAAGCAATCCAACTCACCCTTAATGCTAGTTGGGGTTGGCTACATGAACCTTGTCCTGCATGTGCTCTATCAACAATCCTGTTTTCTATCTAATTATAAGTTATTGAATACTTTTTTTACCATGTTGGATAATATTTTCATTGATCTTCCCCTTGCTCAATTAGAGCCTCCAATTTGCACCAATTCATTCCTCACTAGTGCTTTAATTGGTAGTTATGCACATAAAATAAACTAGCTAAGTTGCTTTACTCATCTTTTTGCTAATCGGAGCTACTCTTAAGTCCCTTAAAATGTTCTCGATTCTGATTTTGTTCTTTCTAGTCCTGCCACACATCTCATCACAGCTATCATTTTAGAACTTACTGTTTCTTGATTTTAAAGCACTCTGTCTGGCATAGCAATGATCCTATAACCGTTCTACAGGATTTTCTTTTAGTCTCATTTGGTATATGCTGATCATGCTGCAAGCTAGATGCACTTTTTTTTTTTTGATAATTGAAAGATAATTTCATTAACCAAAGAAGGTGAGCTGTTACATGCATCCCTTGGAGAGGTGCGAGGTGCAGCCTCTCCTAAATATTACAGATAAAAAAGAAAATAGTTATGAACTTGCCCAAAATAGCTCTTCCCTTGATATCCCTTGTTTGGCAAGAAAGCCAGCGAAAGCATTTGTCGACCTACCCACCCATTGGACTCTAATTGTCACGTGTCTTGTTAACCATTTCACTTTTTTCAAAAGATCCCTATAGCTCCAAATAACTGAATCTGGGTTCATCAACCAACCCTCAATCACCTTAGAGTCCCCTTCAATCAGTAATTTCTCTACCCTAAGTTGGTTGGCAATTTGAATTCCTTATACAGTATCCAGCAACTTAGCCCTTGTAGAATCACCTACTCCCACCAGGCCCAAAAACAGTAATAAGATATACCGTTTCCAATAAAAAAACAGTGATAAGATATTGCTCTCCTTAGTTCTCAAGACCCCTCCAATCCCTGACTCTCCTCGGTTCTCAAACTAGATGCACCTCTTAAGCTACCTTGTTCTAATCCAATGGGCTACCACTACTGGTAGTTTGGGGCATCTCTTGATCATTATTACTAATTGCACTACCATGATCCAAAATATTTTTGCAGAAATTGGAATGCACATATTCTTAGTCTGACTAATCTTGAAACATTTTGTTTCTAAACTCTAAAGCATCGTATTTTAGCTTTGCATTCCATCGTTAGTCTTTTCAATCAAAATCATATCATAAAAGAACAACATACACCATGGGGCCTCCTTTTAAATATATATTTAGTTTGCCTTTTATTGTTTTAAATGTCTAATTAGTCATCTATACCTGATGCAAAAAAGAAAGGGACTGCCATAATTAATGGTTTTTAATGAGAGAAATGTAGCAATCATAAGTGGTGTTTTAAAAGCGCAAGGCACAAAAATAGCACAAGAGGCATTCTGTGCTCAAGGCACAAGGTGCAAGGTGCAAGGTGAGGCACACACCTTTTTGAAGCAAGGCACAAAAATACAAAAAATGTCAGAAAACTCAAAAAGTGCCAAAACATTCAAAAAAATGCAAAAAAATAAAAATATGAAACATAATATTATTAAAAAATATAAACATAAATTTTAAAATAAATGTTTTAAAAACCTATTATCTAAAGTTAGAATACATTAACATAATGTATAAAGCACATTCAAATGAAAATTTATAAATAAAACCAAACATATAAAACATTTTCAAGTATGTAAAACCCACAATTTCTTTTTTGTTCTCAATTGCATTACTTCAAATTGCTAATGTGATGTAAAACATCTTGCATTCCTAATTCTATGACCCGCCATTGTACCAAGTTCCTCGAGGCAAGTCCAAATAAATCCATGTTAGGGTCTTAAATTCTTAATCCTTACACAAAAATAAATGATTTTATAATGTTAATTGTCTTTTAAGAAGATATTTTACTAGGCTGAAGCACAAGGTGCACCAGGCGCACGTCTTTGGGAAGTGCTGCGCCTAGGACCTAGGCAAGGCACATACCTTAAAATGCACCTCACATGAGTGCCTTAATATGAAGAGACAAATTGATCTGGTAAATGTCTTTGTAAGTACCATTTACATGCATTCTTTCCCTTGTAAACTAATTCATGAAGTCATTTATTTACTAGAAAGTATCTCCCAAGGCATAGGGAATGACAGAATAAGAATTATGTAGCTGATCATATTTGGTTAAGGCTTTATCCAGTGAGATGCTTTATATAATCCTTGAAGTTATTTGAAGGTAAAAGGTTGTTAGGAATTCTTACACTGCTTCTATAGGTAGAAGCTTGGTATTTGATGGTTCTTTCAGTTTTTTTTTTTTTTTTTTTTTTTAATCTTCATGCATTAAGGCATGATGTTTCCTGATATTCGGCCAGTATATTCATGTTCATTGTGTTGTACTTGTTTACCAGTCATCTTTATTTGGAGAAAACATCTCTGTTCTCTACCTTAATTTGAATGTTTTATATATTAAAATGAATTCTTTGGATTTTTTTTTGTCATTGCTTTGTTTAGGTTAGTGTATTTTACACACCCTGTGAATGTTTGTCAGTGGTTGATGTCTATGCTACTATCATTTCAACAATTTAGATTGTTTCCCCACTTAGTGGTAGGCTTCCGAGGTTGCGACTGGTTGAGAATTTGTTTTAAGTTTTTTTCTTAGAACTCATTTAATAGATGTCTTTTTCTTTGTTCTGGTTGATGATGTGATTTATTTCTGACTAAATGCATCACTAACCACAATGGGAAATTTCTGGAGTTTTTCCCCTCTTCTTCATCAAGACCATATTTTGTAAACCTTGCTATCTCTGTGATGAATCATGACTGTTAAGGGAAGGTTGAACCACACATAGACATTTAGTCTCTGATTTCTCTTATAGCTACTCTACTTAATATTTTCGTTTAGACTTTCTATCAGAACTTAACTGTTGATGTTGGTGCTTTCTGTCTCTGTTATCTTTCTAACCTAAGTTGTATTTTTTACAGTATGAAGAATGTATCAAGGATTGTGACAAAGCAGTTGAGAGGGGAAGAGAGCTGCGTTCAGACTTTAAGATGGTTGCGAGGGCATTGACAAGGAAGGGAACTGCCTTGGTGAAAATGGCCAAGTGCTCAAAGGATTATGAACCTGCAATTGAGACTTTCCAGAAAGCTCTTACTGAGCATCGCAATCCAGATACATTGAAAAAGCTTAATGATGCTGAGAAAGCAAAGAAAGACCTAGAGCAGCAAGAGTATTTTGACCCAAAATTAGCAGATGAGGAGCGTGAAAAAGGTATGCCCTTACAATTGGTATATGGTGATACTTATGTAATACTTGATTTTTTTGCTCTTGTATGCATAAATACGGTGTTAACCAAAGTGGGGGTATCTATATGCATGTTTGTTATAAGGTGTCTTCTCTAGGGAGGGGTATCTATATGCATGTTTGTTTTAAGGTGTCTTCTCTAGGGAGAGGTATCCATATGCATGTGTGAGTGCATTTTAGCTGTCATGGTGATCTTTCTGGTATATGTTTCAGAAAACTAAAAGGAACTTTAGTTTTCCAATTTCTAATTGCAATATGGATAATTACTTGTATATATACCCAGTGACTTAAAAGGCGTGCCTAGGTGCACAGACGAGACACATTTTAGGGTAGGCGCCTCGCCCAAGTCCTAGGCACAGCACTTTCAAAAGGTGCACGCTTGATGCGCCTAGGCATGTGCCAGATGCGCCTTGTGCCTTGGCCTAGGCGTGCACCTTTTGAAAATTATACGCTTTTTTGCTTTCTTTTGAACCTAGCGGCTGGGGCTAATGCTAATGTTGTTCATTCATTCATCTTAATAAAATATCTTCATAAAAGGCAATTAAAATTATAAAATTATTATTTTCTTTTGTGTTAGAATTAAGAATTTAAGACCCAAACATGGACTTGTTTGGGCCTGCCTCGAGGGGCATGGCACCAAAGCGACTCGTAGAATCAGGAATGTAATATGTTTTACAACACATTAGCTACTTGAAGTAATGCAATTGAGGAAAAAAGAGATTGTGGGCTTTACATGCTTGAAAATGTTTTATATGTTTGATTTTATTTTTAATTTTTCATTTAAATATGCTTTACACATGTTTATGTATTTTAATTTTAGATAATAGGTTTTTGAAACCATTAATTTGAAATTTAACTTTATATTTCTTATTAACATTATGTTTACTATTTTTGATTTTTTGCATTTTTTGAGTTTTTTGGCATGTTTTTTTTGAATTTTCTGACATCTTTATCTATTTTTAGCATTTTGTTTTTAAATTTTTGCGCCTGGCTTCAAAAAGGCACGCACCTCGTCTTGTGCCTTATGCCTCGGTGCAAATTGGCCCTTGCGCCTTGCACTTTTAAAACACTATATTTGCCCTAAGGTTTGAGGAAACTACTTATGTAGACCATTAGTTCATAACCTACATATATATACCTTGTAAGATGGCCTCACATAACACATAGTCCATCTGTTAAAATGTTTATGGCTGTTTCATATGCCCATTAATTTTTTTCACAATCTCATTTTTACCCTCGTCTTCTTTTCCTATTTTTCCCTGTTGGTCCGACTAGGCACTCCATTTTCCCCACCTGCTGGTTCCCTCCCTCCCTCTCTCTCTCCTTTTTCTCTCCTTTTGTTCCTCATTTGTTCAACAGTTTGTAGGTGAAAAGGAAATGGGGAGATATTAATTTTGATTAATTTCTACAAGGGGCACACCTTGGAAACTAGATAGTGGAAAAATGTAGGAATTTTACAAGGGGCAAACAGGGAAAACAAAGAGTGCTTTGATCGAGTGGCGTTTACAGCGACAGAGAAGGAGAAGGCGGTGGTGGATAGAGCAGCGGCAGTGACTTTAACCTCTGCCCCCTTTTTTCTAGAAAGTCTATTAAAAGCTTTTATTAACCACATGATTCTACTCTGAAGTCAAAATCTATTAGTGCTTAATTTTTCCCTTTTTCTTCTCTTTATGCATAAAGACCTCCATGAGAAGGGTTGCAAAACTATCTTCATAGGATTGAAGGTGGTTAAAAAGAAAACATATTTTGGAATCATCCTCTTTGTGATGTGCCGACGTATTGGGAAAGCAAAGAACAAACATATTTTTGAAGATTATGGTCGAGAAATAAGCTAGTGGCTGATATTGGTTCATTAAATTTTTTTTTGGAGCTCTCCCTTGTATCAAACTTTCCCAAACAGAGCGAGCCAACAATTACAAGGCCCCTGGCCAACCCACCCAGAAGTGGGATGCATATATACTTGTTTGGTGTTGTATTGTTCGCTATGCTGACAGGGAAGTCCATAGAATTCTATTGATAAAAAAAAAGTCCATATAATTCTCATCTCCAACCACATCAACAGCAATCAGTGTGTGACCTTGGATCTGGTGAGATGGATGGGGAAGGGATTTGAAGAGGAGGAGAACCCGTTGTTGGAGGTGGTGGACTCTATGCTGCTCAAGGAAGTGCATGCAAAGAAGGGGGTGCTCACGGTGTTCCATGGGGCTCTTGCATGCATGGAACCAGATCTTGATGTGAGACCCAAGGATGAAAACAGTGTTGGAGAATCTTGATAGGATTGGCATGTAAAGAAATGAATTATTAATTCTTGTCACTTCCAACCAGCAGATTCCTCATTCCTGATCAGATTGTTCGAAAGGTGAAAATACGTAATGATCTTGCTATGTAGGTATATTTTTTCCGTCTTTTATGTGGCAAGTTTTTTATATGATTCATCAAAAGTGGTTTTTTTTTTGTTCTTGTTTTCCTCCTAATTCAAGAGAAGAATTAAAATTAAAAAAAAAGAGGCATTACAGAAGTAGACCGCATATCATTTAAATTAAAGGAAAAGAAGAAAGAGCTTGTTCAAAACCTTCTTTGTTCAACTTTCTCAAGAACCCAGTACTTTGATCTCAATCAATCTTTGTTGAACAATATTTTCTTCTGCAATCATTGTTTCAAGCTTGAGCGAAAATAGTGAAGGAACCCCAAGTTTTAATGGTTTTGAAGAAAGGGGTAAAATGGTCTCGAAAATAATTAGAAGGATAGGTGTGTCATGTTAAAAGTTTTAAGTCGCACATGTCGTGACATGAAACACGGATAACGGATGGAATGCTAACGACAGGGATGAATGGCAGTTATTAGGAGTTTAGGTACTGCAGTGAAGTTCAGGTACTAAACTGAGGCTACCCCCCAAGTACTGGGTACAAAGCTGGAATTTGCCCAAATTAAATTAACAGTTACGGATACTTTGGTCCTTCAAGTTTTTTCTGTTAGACTTAACATTTGAAAGGTCAACATAGTTTATGTAAGTAGTTTTTGAAACTACAGGGTATATAAGCAGTTTCTTCAAACCTCAAGGTATAAGGCTTTGTTTTATTAAAATATTGGTGAAAAGTGATTGGCTGCTTTTTTAGATTCAAACATGGTTCATCACTGAATTTTGTTTTCTCCAATGTGAATTGGATTTCTGGTTTTAATAAAGCATAGCTTTCTTATAGACACTCTTATCATATTATCTCATCCATTTAAATGTGAGTTGGTATGATCTATAGAGGTTTCAAACGAGCACTTGTGAGGCAGAGTAGCATATTTTGCTGTCTGTGCCATGATAAATTGTTTTTTTTTTTTTTTAAATCAGACTTAAAATGTTCACTTTGTTTTGAAAAAATCCATCGATAAATGTTTTTTGTTTTTGTTTTTCTGATGTGGAATACTTTAGAAACAAGAAAAGAAAATCATTCATGTTGGAGAACAACTCTCCAAATTAGCCAAGTGCTTCCTCTTACCGAATTAATGCCTTCTGTGTCTTAGTAGTAGTAAATAAACGTGGTGTTATAGATTCTCATTTGTTGTTGTACTGTTAACTGTCTAGGTAATGAGTGTTTCAAGGAGCAGAAGTATCCTGAAGCTGTGAAACATTACACAGAAGCTTTGAAACGGAACCCCAATGATCCAAGGGTAATATCATATTTCTCTTTGCTCATGTTAATTTCTGTTAATCAAATGTTGTAATACGATTTGCTTGTTGTTTTGCAGGTGTACAGCAATAGAGCAGCTTGTTATACAAAGTTGGGGGCACTGCCTGAGGGGTTGAAGGATGCAGAAAAGTGCATTGAGCTTGATCCAACTTTTTCCAAAGGGTACACAAGGAAAGGTGCAATCCAATTTTTTATGAAAGAATATGACAAAGCTTTGGAGACCTACCAGGAAGGGCTGAAACATGATGCCAACAACCAAGAGTTGATGGATGGTGTCCGTAGGTATGGCGTGGAGTCTTAATTCAGTAGAGGGGATCTTTTGTTTATATCTTTAGTTGCTTTTTTATTGATGTTTCCTCCATTTATTTACAGATGTGTAGAGCAGATCAACAAGACCAATCGTGGAGAGATTAGCCCTGAAGAATTGAAAGAGAGACAGGTATCTTTGTTTGCCACCCTTTAGCAAATGGTATCTCTATGCTTTTTAATTCATCATTGCTTACTATGATGGTAAAAGGTTAGGCTAGCAAGGGTGAGGACATGGTTTGAGTCTGAGAGCAACCACACCGGATAATTAGGATCAACATTGAATAATGGACCTTGTGACCTGATCAAGGCCAGTCCAAATTCAACCATAGTTGGATCGAATATGGGTTAACCCCAATCCACTCAGCTCTAATCCAAATGTGAATATTTCAACCATGGTTCTAGTGTTGTATTTGTTCTATTAGAGATATGGATTATTTTGAAGTAAAATCATTCTAGTTTATTTTATTAATAATACAAAAGTATTCCGATTGTTTTTAGTAAATTTATTAAGTACATATATACTATTTGAACCTGATCGAGTATGGTGTTAACCTGATGGGCAAGATTGAATTCCAATCTGATATTAGATTGATTTTGTTTTTTTTTTTTTGGGGGGGGGTAGCCATTAACCCATCTCCTACCCCATAAGCCTTGTTTTTTAACCGTAATGTCCAGACCTCTGCTGCTTGAGCATTGTTTACTATCTTTATCAATGTTGTTTCTGGTTGTTATTTGCGCAGGTTAAGGCAATGCAGGATCCAGAAATCCAGAATATCCTTTCTGATCCAATAATGAGACAGGTAACTTGATGGTGTTGTTTTTAGTTTGTGCTGTGCATAGTTTAAGCGATACATTTGCTATTGTACAGGTGTTGATCGACTTCCAGGAGAACCCGAAGGCTGCACAGGAGCATCTGAAGAACCCTCAGGTGATGCACAAGATACAGAAGCTGGTTAGTTCAGGAATTGTTCAAATGAGATAAAGAAACCTTGAAAGCAAGAACATGGAAGGTGACAAGAACAAGCATCAAGCTTTAATTGAGTGTGGTGTTATATTGTGTATTTCTCCCCATGTTCATTTTAGTGGACGTAGTGGTGATACTGATCTTTGGAAATTTTGAATTGCGGTGGTTCAGTTTCATTTTGTGGGGATCTTTGCCAAGTTCAATTTAATCAGTGATTCAGTGTGATGGTGATTTTTTTAGTACTCTCTCTCTCTCTCTGGGTATGCGGGTTTTTCAGTGGGTAATGGAGTCTGTGTTTATCGCTATTCGTTGGAGTCGGGCATATTTGCCGGATTGGCATGGGGTCCGATCTTGAGCAGTTGTGGGCCTTGTGGCTTATAGTCGAGAACAGACAGACAGCATTGTTTGTACCATTTCTGTTGCCTGTTCATACGTGAAACGTTGTGAGTTCAATACAAATTGGGGGAGACGTGTTATCAGTTTATCACATCACATATGATCGTTTCAGCTAGAATAATTAAACATTACCCCCTGGAGTAAGAAATATCAAATTGTACAAACAACCTCCGGACATACATTCTTAAGGTATGCCTATTTCTATACGCTGGAGTCAGAAATACCTGCTTCTCATATTGTAGGGTTCGACTGTGATGTAAAAGATATGATATCTGAAAAATCTGACCAGTTAATCAGGATCGTAAATGTGGTGGCCAATATTTATCAAAATTCATGGATGGGTTTTGATTGGTCAATCAGGTGTTATCAAGGTTCAAACTATTGATACGTATCGGCTAATACATATTGTGCTGGTGGCTTCTTGATATGTCTCTACAGGGATTGTATCGGATCAGCTACTAGTTCAGAGGGTAGTTGGGCCTTAAATTGACCTTTCTGAACCAATTTTGAAAAAAAAAGTAATACATATTAAAAAAACACCGATACAGGCCATGTAGAACCTTGGGTGTTATATATATATATTATTTTATTTTATTTTTATGCGTAAGTATATCGTTATTACATTATCTAGTGCAAAGCACTCTAGTAATTGCATTTGGTGGGATTTTCATTTCCAAAAAAACACATGATAAAAGACAAGAATTTCATGCATGGCAACATTATTTCAGCCAAACGGGCTGATGATTTGCTTGAATGTTATGATGGCAAAAGAGGGTTCTGGGCTCGGCCTATCTCGGGCTTAGTTGGTAGTCACTAATCAGGCAGACCTATTTGGAGGCTTGCAACTTTGCATTGGAAATATATCCCATAAAATAAAATAAATCAGACAAATACAGCCACGCAAGGCTGTTGGAACGGTGTTTGCCTGACCGAAGCCGGCCTCTGAAGTTGGAGTTGGAGATTGAGTATGAATGAGTGCATTCCTGATTGTGATTCATCATCCCCCCGTTTTGTCCGCGGGGCCCAATTACTCCTCTTTGAATTGAGGTTGAGGTGTCGTCTGGTTGATTGGGATTCAAGGTGTTTGTTTTTTTGTACGGGGGATCCTTTGCATCCGTAATACACATATAGCATTTTAATTAGTTTACGTCCTTCGTCGACTACTTTTCGTCATCTTCACTCGTCGTTAATTTATGCAGCCAAAGTGTGCGTGTGTGGGCAAAAAAGGTTAAACGTATGTAATGTAAGTTAGAGAAACGATTGGAGTTGGACTGCATATGCGTGCGTAGCTTGCTGCGCAATGAAACGCACCAACCATTAAAATTGTAAAACGGTTGGTCAAGACTCAAGACTCAAATTGGAGATTGTTATACGGCTCTTAAGTCTTAACTTGGCTAATCAAATTCAAAGGTTTTTTCATATCATAATGGAGCGCATTTATGCATTGTATCTCGCTGTGTCTGCGGCGGTAGATTGGAATTGGTTCAATTCAATTCCCTTGGTTTCTTCTTTTCTGTTTCTCAAACAAATTAAGACTGTGCTTGTGCTAATTCTTTCTAACTTCTTCTTCACGGATCGTATGTTTCGAAAGGATCCCCTTCTACGGTTCCACCTCCCCTCCGATAATTTTTAATATGGGACTTAATTGATACCCCTGGCCTTACAATGAATGTACAAATATGCATACCCAAGAGATGTAACATGCAAAGAGTAGTACATCTGTTACGTGTGATGGAAGGAGGAATTTTAATGAATTTGGTTAACACCTGACTACAATACAAGGAGTAATCAACCTCATCTTTTGCTTCGTTTGTTTGTAATATAATTTACTTGCACCGGTACAATTGCATTAGAAGATTACAAACTTTGATTCACTTTTTCTAATTAATTCAGGAATTATTTTACTTTAATTGCATTGCAAACAAACAAAACATAACAACACCTAACACGAATAATATAAGCAATCCAATTCATTCACACTCCCATACAAATGAAATTGCAACAAACTACACCAACCTCATTCTCATTTGGAGATAAAATTTTTCTACTTTTTTCATTACGTACGGGCAACGTTCAACCTCTCACCTCACGACTCTTTTCAAACAGCTCTTGAAACCATTTGGTTTTCTTAATAAAGCAAGGGTATATAGGTTGGAGCTGACTTAGACTCAAACGTCAAAACCCAAATTTGCTAACACATTAATGAATGTGTGAGAAATAAGGCAACAAACAAGTACGTGTAAGCATTAAGGTGAGATGCTTCTTGGCGTCCTTCATTCATTTATACACTAGCGGGGATCCGTGCAACGCACATGTAGTTTTAAGCAAAAACAAAATAATAAAAATTTAAATTTAATTTTTAAGTTTAGATCTTTTGATTAATCGATGGAATTGAAAACCGATTCAAACCAATACAACCTGAGTTGGTCAATTTTTACTGATGGTCAGTCGGTTTCACGTGACCAATTACCCAATCTGACCGGGTCGATTTGGTTGGCTAAGTAGCCTGTAATCGAATCGAATTGACTTGTGAACACTCCTAATTTTAGCTAAATTAATAGTCTAAATTTCTAATAAATAACAATAGTTTAACCTCCAATAATTATTGAAATTTAAGTGAAAATACACATTTATTGAAAATAAATTTATAATGAAAGTACAATAAATAAATAATAAAAATTCAATAAATAGAATAATTACAAAATACAATAAATACTGAAAATATATTAAATTAGTCAATAAATAGTTAATCTCAAATAATAGTTTAATCTCTAATAAATATTATTCAACAAATTATAACAAAATACATAATTACTAAAAACAAATTTATAACAAAAATACAATAAATACAAGAAGTACAACAAATTAAATTTAAAAAGTTAAGAAATAGTAGTTAATCTCCAATGATTATTGAAAAAATTTCTGTTAAATAAAAAATATATATTTATACATAATTATTGAGAATATATTTTTTTCAAAAAATGCAATAAATAATTACTGAAAGAGAATAAAATTAATTTTAGCATATATAAATATATAATAAATATTGATTAAGATTTTAAAATTATTATTAGTAAATATTATTTTTTTGAAAGTTATTTTTCTAGAATTATTAATCGATATAAGTGAAATTTGTTATTTACAATATTATTTAGTTATTTAAATAATAATATTATTTAAAATTTAAAAATATTAATTATTTACTGAATTTAATAGTCCATAAAAATTATTATAAATTTGTATATCATGAAGTCTATTATAATTAGTTTTCTACGTTTAAGAAAATTTTTAAACTTATTACATAATTTTGTTATTTTAACTTTTTAAAATTTAGTTATGTTAAATGTTTTTTATTTAAAATATTTAGTTATTTAAGTATTTAAATAATATGTATAATATTTAAAAAAATTATTTATTTTAAAGTTATTATGTAATTTTAAATATTTTTATATAATTATTTAGCTATTTCTAATATTTTGTTATTGAAATATTTAAATAATATTTTATTATTTGAATAACATTTAAATTGAATAATCCATAACATTATTATTTATATTGTCTGTACATAACTTCATGATGAATTTTATAAAAATATACAAATATTAATAATGTGAACATTATGAAATCCATGAAAATTAGTTTTTCTTTGTGTTTTTAATAAATATTTTAAAGTTATTATATAATTTCATTATAATATTTAAATAATTCTTAAAATTTTTAATTCAAACTTTCTTTACATAGATATAGATAAAAAGTGGGGGAGAAGATAAATAGGAATTAGATATAATTTAGGAGAAAGTGGGGATAGTGGTGCCACTTGGCTAGACATTAAAAAAGCAAATCCCTCTCTTTACCTACTGGTTGTTAGAGATAATTTAGCCTAAGGTGTTTCCTTATTGGTTTAATGGGTAATTATGTGAAATTAAAAGAATAAAAAAATGAAGAAAATAGGAAATTAGGAAGGGGGGTTTGGAGCAACTAGAATAAACTCTTCCGTCATCTTACAAGGTGCCTCAAGGTAGGGGTGTCAATTGGATTGGATTTGTTCCAATCTGATCCAGTCCAATATGAGTCTATTACAAATAGACTAGGTCCAATCCATTTGGCTGAATACTTTAGACCGGTCAATTCAATATCTGGACCGTCCAATTTGTTCAAATTGGTTTTGATTTAGATTGATTCCAATCCAAGACTGGACTATTGATACTTGTATTCTTAATGGACTAGATATTGTTCAGTCTGACCCAATCCAATAGAAATCTATTACGGATGGGCCAGGTCCAACACAATCCATTAAATACTTTGGACCATCAAGTCCGGACTGCTTCTCCAATTCAATATATCTTATTGGTTCGTCCGATTCATCCAAATTGATTTTGATTTGGATGGGTTCAACCCAAAACCGGTCCATTGACACCCCTACGGGTACGTATTAGTGTATACAGTGAAATAAAATTGAAGATCATGATTTTTAAAACCGACCTGGAGACCGAACTGGTCAGGGGTCCGTTTACCGGATCGAACGGTCCAACAGTTTGAACCGAACGATCAGCCCGTTTTGACAAAAAAAATAAAGAATTAAAAAAAAAGTCAAAACCGTTCGAATGGTTAACCATCTGGGTCAGTGGTTTGCTGACTAAAATCAACGGTTTTGGGCAAATTTCCGGTTTTGGGGAAAACCGAAACCGATCACCTAACTGGTTCCCGGTTTTTCTGGTTCAACCGTCTGATCCGGTCCGATTTTGAAAACCATGTTGAAGATTGAGTCAGTTTGGGTTTATCTCATATCTCTTCTAACGTGTAATTCTCACAATTAAGCAATGCATTTTATTTAGCTGTACTTCTGATATTTGATACAGGGATGCGTGCCCGAGTTATGTGTGACTCACTTGTGAAGATAAATTTCTTTCCAGGATTACAATAACTATAAAGTCTATCAATCTCCTTATCTTCTCAAGTAAAGAGAAGAGATGCATCATCTTCTTAGTTCTTACTCTTACGCTTCTATAGATAGGATAGGATACGACATTGATAGGTCAATTGACAGAGACATTGATTTTCTGGAAATAAGATAATTTGAGAGATGGGTCGATCATCAATTCGCCTAGCGTTGTTTTTCGTTGCATCTATGATCACGGTGCTGGGAGTGCAGGCTTCACACGATTATGGCGATGCTTTGTCTAAGAGTATTTTGTTCTTTGAAGGCCAGCGGTCTGGGAAATTACCCGTTTCTCAGAGGATGAAATGGAGGAAAAATTCTGCTCTTCACGATGGTGATCAGATTGGTGTAAGTGTTCTCTCTCTCTCTCTCTTCTTCCCAGGTGGGAAAAATCGATCTTCACAAACAAATCATGGTTTGAACTATACTGGGTTGTTGAACATCAATTCTCTATTGCCTTCCTTACCAGCAAAACATTAGAATTAATGTGTTTCAACACCCCTATATTTTCTTGCTCATGTTTTCATTTTGTTTATAGTGATTCAGCGCCCATGAAAATGTTAGTTTGATGCAAGAAAATCCCTGTTTCTGAAACCAAAAAAAAAATGTTTTCAACTTTTCATATCTGGAAGACAGGTTATGGGTTATCCGTTATCGTCCCACATTATTCAAATGGGCTTGTGTCCAAAATATAAGGTGAATTAATTGGTATCCATCTGATTAGAATTAATCTCTATCCAAGATGCTCTGTGCTTAATTTATCAAACATAAATTCAAAGTTCAAACTACGAGAGTAAAGAACGCTTTCAAAACTGCACATGGCAAAGAGACCGGTCGTAAAACAATTTGCTTTGTCACTACTTAACAGATCATTATGTCAAGCTTAATTAATCAGATGACTAAGTTCAAATATTATCTACTCATGTTAAAATTTTGTTGTTGGACCGGTTGTGTGTTGATATATAGTTCCTGGTCGTAAGTTTTGGTCCCTAAGCGGAGCCTGCCCCATTTCAGGTCCTGTGGCCCTGAGGGCTGAGGCCCAGAATCATTAATTCCATGTGTGATGTGTCTGTCATGGGTCGGGTCGGATGTATAATACCCACCACAAGTAACTCAGAGGGTGCGTAGCGTAGACGATTGTGATTGTGAAGGAGAATGGGTTATCTTATAATTTGCAAAATGGATCATGAAATCAGGTAGATTTGGTGGGAGGGTACTATGATGCTGGAGACAACGTCAAATTTAGCTTTCCCATGGCTTTCTCGACTACAGTGTTGGCATGGAGCGTGTTAGAGTTTGGCAAGCTCATGGGTCCGGATCTGCAATACGCCATGGAAGCGGTTCGCTGGGCTACAGATTACTTTCTCAAGGCCACTAGCGTTCCAGGCTTTGTAATTGCTCAGGTTGGTGATCCCTACGGTGACCACAACTGTTGGGAGAGGCCGGAGGACATGGACACCCCTCGAACTCCCTACGCAGTTAGCAGGAAGTACCCTGGCTCTGAGGTCTCCGCTGAGATTGCCGCAGCACTCGCAGCCTCCTCCTTGCTCTTCAAGACCTCTAATCCTCGTTACTCCGCCAGGCTCCTCAACAGAGCAACCATGGTAATTAATTATTATTTTACTAACTACTGACCTGCAGGTTTTATTTATTTATATTTATCTCTCTCGATCGATCCCCTCTTATTAACTACTCTTTGATTCAGATCGATGATTTTCTGAATCAGCAAGCAATTTCTCTTTTGCATTAATATTAGGTTTTCGATTTCGCTGATAAGTACCGGGGTTCATACAACGACAGTCTTGGGCCGTGGGTTTGCCCTTTCTATTGCAACTTCAGTGGCTACTATGTAAGTTTCAGAAGATTAATTCCTGTTAATGCATGATTCAATAAGCAGTTTTCGTTCGTTTTTCATTCCATCTTGTCTGTCTGTCTCTCAGGACGAACTGTTATGGGGAGCTACGTGGTTATACAAAGCTACCACTTCACCCTACTACCTCAACTATGTTACAAATAATGCACCGGCTCTTGCAACCAACGCAGTTGCAGCTGCTGGCTTTCATAAATATAGTAACTTCGCTGAATTTGGGTGGGATACAAAGGATGCCGGCGTTAATGTACTTGTCTCCAACGTAAGCACATCAGGACCTCACTTTAACTACTGTAATTATATTTCTCTACCACACACCAGTCCCTCTGCTAATTAGTTCAGTCGAATTGAATGATGATTTTCTTCCTGTTGTTGTTTTTTACAGTTGCTGATGTCTGCAAAGGCAAATTCTAATCCTTTCCACTCGAACGCCGATAAATTTGTTTGCTCCATACTGCCTGAATCGCCCACAAAAAGCGTCACCTACTCACCAGGTTTTCTATTTCCTGCAATTCAAATTGATCTACTGCTCTTGGAAGAACTCTCATGCATCATTGAATTTATTCCTCGTAGGTGGGCTACTGTTCAAGACAGGAGGAAGCAACATGCAGCACCCAATATCTCTTTCATTTCTTCTTCTTGTTTATGCTCGCTATTTGAGCAATGCCAATTCAGTCGTCCATTGTGGTAACATTGTTGCTCCTCCATCTAGGCTTATTCAAGTGGCAAAACGCCAGGTGAGCAAATGTTTGTTTTCCTGCTCCCAGTCTCATTCTTTCAATTCTTGCTCACTTGGGGCAAGAGTGGCAAGAACGAATGACATTAGAGCCTTTGGTTACAAAATTCTTGCCATCAGCCCCATTCTTTTAAAAATGAAAAATCAGCCCATAGCACAAAAATTAAAGTAGCCTCATGAAAAATAATCCTGCTCCATCTTGCTCATTTTCATTCTATAAAGAAATTCTTTGCCAACGGTCATAAACCGTCAACCTAGCTAGGTCTACAAAACCACTATCATTCATGTTTATTAGTGGATTGTCATGGAAACTTACACAAATGGACAATGACTGTTGGCCATCCACAGGTAAACATTTATGTCAATGGTTTTGGAGACTTGGGTTAGCAGTTTATGACCACTGATACATAACTTGTTTTTTTTTTAAGAATGCAAATGATCAACATAAGGCACTTCTGGCCTGAAAAGAATACATTTAATTCATAATAATATTTTCTCATTTTACCCATTTTAAATATTCATCTTAGGTAAGAATGAGAATTGAATCAGACATGACCTAAACCGATCCAAACATTAATCTAAAACATCCATTAATCGAACAAATAATCTATTGAGTAGAATAATGTAACTGAACAAAAGATTTAATTTGGAAATTAAAATGGTGCAGGTAGACTATATACTCGGAAACAACCCACTGAATATGTCATACATGGTGGGATATGGGAAGAAATTTCCTCAGAGAATACATCATCGAGCGTCTTCAATACCATCCGTTGATAAACATCCAGCACAAATCAGCTGCAAAGATGGGACTCAGTATTACTTAAGCAATGATCCCAATCCTAACCTGTTAACCGGGGCAGTTGTTGGAGGACCAGACAGCAATGACAAGTATAGTGATTCTAGAGCGCTGTTTGTGCAATCGGAACCCACAACATACATAAACGCACCTCTTGTTGGCCTATTGGCATACTTCAAATCAAGCCCTGTTTGATTGTTGTGATCATGTAAATATATAGTTATAGTCATAGTTATATATATTTTATGAAAACCATTGATCCAATTTGGGTCTAGGTTTGTTGGAAATTGGAATCTCCTTTCCACTCATAATTTTCCATACCAAGTACTGATAATCCAACATTACTCTTCTATATTCTCTACATGTCAAAAATTTTTAAGTAAAAATCTAACTGTTTCGTCGGGAAATACATGTTTCCTGGAAAACTAATGAGAAGTTGTGGGAATTTTTTTATTTTTTTTAAGGACGGAACTTCACAAAATGCCTTGAGGACTTTCCCATGATTTTCCATTTCTTACCAATTTTTTGTTCATTTGAAATCGAAAAAAAAACTGACATTTTTGCAAGTCATGGAATTTATAATTTTAATTGAAACTTTTTAGGATACGAAAGGATATTTCACTTTGTATAGGATTCCCTACCTTTTCCTGTTGTTTCTTTCAAACCAAACACAGCCTTCAGATTACAAAGGAAACTTGATGGTGAACAAGAAAAAGTCCAATCCAATCTCACTTTAGATGCATGCATGGCTGACATGGGAAGTTATTATTGGTTAGACATCTCCTAACACATCAACGGAATCTCCCTATGTGTAAATGTAATAATACTACAGAAAAAAAAGTTAAAATACAAAAATCTATATTTATACTACAATTAAAAGTGTGAATATGAGTGTAGAACTTTTGTTTAATTAAAATGTTGCAATTGTTTAAAAATGTAATTTGAGTAACCACTTTTAACTTCATTCAAATCTTTCTCATTAAATCTTATATTTAAGATATTAACTCTCGTTAATATTTATTGAATGCTGTTCTAGAATACCCCTATAAACTTATGGGTTATATATCCCTCTTTTGATTTTAAATTGCAAAACAAATGATGGCAAAAGTGATCATATTTTACTTCTCATTGAATGCACCTCTAGAAAAGATATAAAACAGCGCTGTTTAATTTATGTTTGTGTACAAATTTTGTAAGGCTTTTTCTGTCATAATTTATATTGATAGGGCTACACAACGGGGTAGCCACTTGGTGGACCATAATTTCTATTCTTTTTAGAGGAAAGCCATAAATTTCTATTCAGTTACATGTTAGTTTGTCTTCTTTTATGGAGAGACCGAATATGGCTACAGGCCATACACACTTTTTAGAAATGAGAATATTGTATTCTCTTTTTACAATTTCACTCTAAAACAAAAAAAATAAAGGTCTGTCATATCACCTTAACCGGCTCTAAAAAATAGGGTAAAATATAAAAACCATTTGAAAATCATAAAAACCTCTCTTGAGGTTTCACTTTCATAAAAACTTTCCCCGCATGTATAGTTTATCAAAAACCTGCAGTTACCTCCTTTCCATCTTTGTTCCTGTAAGGAAAGCTTCAGAGTTATGAAATTACCCTTACAACTTATCAGGGAATCTTTCAATATAATTTGAAATATCATATTTGCCCTTTTGAATTTCACTAGTCTTTTTTATATAGAGTAAAATTACTTTATTCTTTTCAATCTAATTTGGAGATCTTTTGATATTAAAAGTGAAAAATTCTTTTGGAGGTATTTTAGTACATTTCCATGTAAATTGACAGATGTTAGGGTTAAAATGGGTATTTTTGAAAAACTAATGTATTAGACCAACATTTTTTGTCCATGACAATATAAAAAGGGAGGTAACTGTAGGTTTTTTCAATACTACAAGGGAGGTTTTTGTAAAAATGAAACCATGAGGAGGCTTTTATGATTGTCCGAAACCTTAGGGGAGGTTTTTATGTTTTACCCCTAAAAATAAAATACCGGAAAAATTTATAACCAACCAATTGACATCATAAAAGTAGAAACCAATTAGGTGGATTTTCACCAAAATTCACAGGGTGTTGTGATTGGTCAAAGCCTTTTCAATATGATATCTTTCCGGCATCAATGATTTTCCCTTTTTTAATTCGACCCCTCTAATGTTAAAGTAGAAAACGTTATTTGAACAAGCACATTTTAGTCTATCCTATTCTCTTTCATTACTCATTAACTCCTATATTTAAGGCATTTTTAGTCCTCACAATTAAATCTACTAATTAATTTTGATGGTACAAAAGTCAATGTTTATAAAACCAACTTAGAATGGAAACCATTTTCCATTTGGGTGAAAGGCTAGTGATTCAACCATTTGGGTCAAATAAATCAATCATTGACATCATTATTAATAAAAGTTAAAAAAATAAATATAAAAAATTTAAAAATTTGATAGAAGAATTGGGGACATCTTTTCATCGTAGTAAATAAAAACAAATGGGATTAATATAAGCACTGTTTTAAATAAGATGGAAATGAGATACATAAAAAGAATTAATATCTTAACTTCTAAAGTACCTTGCTGACCAAGTCAAATAGTTCAATGGTTGGGGAACTAGGTCATTGACCAGTCAACAATTTCTTTCAAGAAAACAAATTGGTAAGGGAATGGACATAGAATCCTATAGTTTTGGATGACAAATTGACTAATTCAAGGTACTGATTCAACTGTGAGAGTTAAAAACACTAGTAGAAACCAAAATTGATTGGAAATTATATTTCCCCCTAGGTGACCAATCAACAGTTCAATCATGTGGTTCAAACAAGTCAACCTTAGAATGTTATATAAATGAATTAATAAGATATAAAACATCAAACTTTTTAGAAAATTTATAAAAATTATTAGGCATGTTTAAAATATCATATATTTATCATATTAAACAAAATATATTCGATAAATAAGAATTATTGTTATTAATGATGAAAATATCTAAAAATCAAGAAAAACCGAAAAAGTAGTCTAATTTGTGACTTATTGATCAAGTCAAATGGATTGATGGTTTAACTGGTAAAGTTATTTGGTTGTAGACCACATCAATTGCCTTTTTTTTTGCAAAATAAATAAATGGGAAATTGTCTAAAACTCACCACGAGTTTTCAGCATTTCTCTTAAACTCACTACAACTTTTCAAAATGTCTAAAATTCACCATGTCAGTAAGTTTTTATTTTCTAAAACTCACCTTCCGTTAGTGCACCATTAATGTTTCTTAACAGAGGTGTCCATATCAGCATAAATAACAATTTTTATGACCAAATCACCCTTGAATGGCAAGTTAGAGGAAAAAGGGTCTTGTAAAAATTTTAATTTTCTTTTTTTTTTTTTACATTTTAGTGTTTTGTTAAAATTTCTAAAGTTTTTTTTATAATTTCTGTTTTTTTTTTACATTTTTCTATTTTCCACAATCTATAAAATATCCTTTATTTTTTGTTATTTATTTGCAATTTTCTGTGTTTTTCTTTAATTTTTGGTATTTTTTCTACAATTTTTATTTTCTGATTTTGTTTTTCAATTTCTGTAGTTTCTATAATTTGAAAATATATATATATTTTTTATTTTGTGTGCAATTTCTATAATTTTTTATATTTTTTGCAATTTCTTTTTTTTTGTATTTTATATTTGAAAATACTTTTTGAACTTTTTCCTTTTTTTCATAAATATTAAAATATATGTATGTATTTTATATTTTTGTATGAAGGTTAAAATAGTGATATATTAACAACCGTTAGTCTCTTTAACGTCAAGTTAGTGACGTGGTGAGTTTTAGACATTTTGAAAAGTTGTGGTGAGTTTAAGAGAAATGCTGAAAACTCATGGTGAGTTTTTGAAAATTTCTCTAAATAAATAAATAAGTGATAGGCTGAAAGGCTATGAACATTCACATTTACTAGTAAACAAAAAATGTCAAAATAAAATTTAATATAATAATCTTGACATATAAAAATGTGAAGATATTGAAAAATGTAAGAAAATATAAAAAAAATGAGATATAATAAGATATATCTATTAAATAAAATGAATCACTGTAGAGAGATTTAATGAATTAATTAATTGTATGAGCAATAAATATGAAGTAAAAACAAATTTAAGAATATAATTAACTGGCAACATATAATTAAGTTAAGGACACATTGTGATGATAAGATTAATTCTGACATTCTTGTTCCGATAATTTCTACATGAATTTCAGACAATTAGAAGCGGGGGCGGGGAAGTGAAGGGCTATTGGGCTATAGCCACAACAATTAAATTTGCCAAGAATTAACATATAATACCAGATCATTACAACCGTGTGATTTCATTTAAAATTTATTTGGACAGTGAGAGAAACCCCAGTGATCATCAAATCCTTCAAATCAGGTGGTTAGCATAACAACTATTTGATTGTTCAGATTCTCAATGGGAGTAATGGTGCCGTTGTTTAATAAGTTGGGACCCATTTAATGGTGGGTTCTGATCCTTTAGACGCATGGAAAGCGTGGCGACTTGTGGGGCCCAAAACCATATACGTTTCCTGTTTCAGTGTTTCCTCAGACTGGAGGATATTTCCCGTCCACAGAAATCCTCAAATCCCGGCCACCGGCTTTACAGAGAATAAAAACAGTAACAATTATTGAAAGGTTTAAACGTCTGATACAAGTCCTGAGACAGTTTAGACTATTATTACGGGTTAATTTGTATTCCTTAATTTCCCAATGGGTTAAATTAATATTGTTTTTGATCATCCAACTGAGCTGCCAATACTTTATCTTATCCATTCAATCTTCTCATCAACGACTTAACCTTGGGTTGAAATGATCAAGAGGCCAGTGCTATCGGAGTTATGGTGGTAATGGGTGTACCCAAGCTTTGCCTTCATTAATATCCCATTACTAAATTTTTAACTAGCAGAGAACTACTTAATGAAGAAAGAGACAAAGCCCGTAATTATTCTGCGTTGTAATGTCTCTCTACCTCAACCTGCTTCACGTAACCTGAGAAGAGAAGCTAAGTAAACTCAGATTACATATGTTTCACCACATTATTTATACCAGCATGCAACTACTGATGGAGACCATCTGAGCTTTTCTTCAAAGAGAAAGAGAGATGGGTTGGTTGATTTCCTTGGTCCTTGTATTGTTGTTATATGTGTCAAACGAGATGACGTTGAGGGTGGCTTCACAAAGGCCGCAGCATAACTATGCAGACGCACTGGCTAAGAGTATCTTGTTCTACGAGGGCCAGAGGTCAGGTAAGTTACCGGCTTCACAGCGAATGAAGTGGAGGAAAGACTCCGGCCTACAGGACGGCCATGACCTTAATGTGAGTTTCTTTTATATAAAATATTAATTCTTCCCAATTTCGTGTATCAAACCAACCAACGTTTGTATAGCTATCATCTTTAATTTGTCGGAATGTTGTTTCTCAGGTGGATCTGGTGGGAGGTTACTATGATGCTGGTGACAACGTGAAATATAACTTCCCGATGGCATTCTCGACGACAATGTTGGCATGGGGCGTATTGGAGTTCGGAGGCTTTATGAGTTCAGAACTAAAACATACAGAGGAAGCAATTCGATGGGCAACGGATTACTTGCTGAAATCCACGCAAACTCCCGACGTGATTTATGTTCAAGTGGGGAACCCTTACGACGACCATGATTGTTGGGAGAGGCCTGAGGACATGGACACACCTCGAACCGTTTATTCTATTACTAAACACCGCCCTGGTTCAGAGGTTGCAGGAGAGACGGCAGCGGCGCTTGCTGCTTCTTCCATTGTTTTTAGATCGTCAGATCCTTCTTACTCACTCAGGCTTCTGAACAGGGCGAAAGAGGTATATATATATACACGAAGTTGAATGGCATGATTCATTTTTCTGCTGCTGCATCTTCTGCTTGTAGTTCTGTTAGTGCTTAATCGGTCTAAGAACCAAATCTCATATAAAAAAAATTTCGAGAGAAATCGCATTTTTTTGATGATTGGCCCGGTCCGGTCTCAGCAATGATAAGGGTTATAGTAGGGGTGATCATTTCAGCCCGGCCCCGGGCCCGGGCCCATATCAGGCCCGCAAATTTTAGGGCCGGGCTTGGGCTTAATACTTCAAGTCCGGCCTGGCCCGCATATATTTAAATTTACACATTTTGTGTATAATATATACATATGTATACATGTTATTTTACATTATATTATATATTTTATATATAAATATTATAACATGACATGTATAATTTATATTATATGTAATAATTTATATTATATAATATATAAAGTAAAAGTTTATATGCACGTTATGTCATTTAATATAAAATATTATAGATATATAATGTTTTATATACGAAAGACATTGGCCCAGAATCAGGCCCAGCCTAGCCCGGGCCCATGTAAACTTGGGCTAGGGCTTATGTTACAGGCCCGGAACCCTGGGTCGGGCTGGGCCCGGGCCTAAGCTTTAGCACTTATCATAAGTGCAAAGCTCGGCTCAGGCCCGTGTAGACCTGGGTTAGGGCTTATGTTATAGGCCCGGAACCCCGGGTCGGGCCTATGCTTTAGCACTTATCATAAGTGCAAAGCTCGGCCCGGCCCAACCCATGATCACCCCTAGGTTATAGCCTGGTCGGAATCCTGGGCCCAGGTTATATATATATATATCCACCCAAGAAGGAAAGTAGTTTGATTTCTAGATTGACATTAAATTTTGTATTACATTTCCATCATTGATAAAATTATTTCTTATGTATAATAATTATTTTTGTTCAATATAATGAATGTATAATATTAGAGATGTACCTAATATTTCATTTTTGTATAAATATATAACATTAGAGATGTTCCCAAAATTTTCTCTATTTTTTTTTTATTTTTGTGGTTCTCTATATTTTCTATTTTTTAATTTTTTTTATTTGACTATGACATCATTTCATTTCTAGGTTGATTTTAAATTTGGCATTTCATTTTCATCATTAATGAAATACTTCTTATAGTTCATACTTATTTTTGTATAATATAATGATTATACATTATTAGATATATGCCCAATTATTTTAATTTTTTGTATTATATGTTTTATTTAATTTAATTTTTTATTATTTAATTATGACATTATTTATTAGCCCATTTAACCCCAAATGGTTGAATTGCCTACCCACCATCGGTTGGGAAAAATGGTTTTGTTTTCAAATTACTTATCAAAATATTTATTTTTATACTAGTAAAATTAATGTTGTGGATTTAATTAGTAGAATTTAATGATGAGAAAAATATATCTTAAATATAGGATTTAATGAGAGAATATACCTTAGATATGAGATTTAGTGAGAGAGAAGAGAAAATAGTTTTATTTCCAATTGGTTTTAAATTTTAATTCTATTGCCATAATTAATAAAGATATTTCTTATTTATCATACTTATTATCGTTTAGTATATTGAATATGTCATGTTAAAAATCTTCCCAATTTTTCTTTTAATTTGTATATTTTTTTTTGCATTTTATCTATTTTTGAATTTTATTATTTAATTATCGCAACATGGATTGACTCATTTGACCCAAAATGGTTTAATTTCTTACTTCCACTTAGATGAAAACACTATTTTTTTAGATAGATTTTAAAAGCATAAGTTTTTATATTATTGGAATTATTAATTTATAATGTATAAGCTTAATTAATATAGTTTAATGATGAGAATAAACAAAAATTCCTTAAATATAAGATTCAATGAAGGTGAATGCAAATTAATACCTTAAATGTAATGAGAGAGAATTGAATGCATTGAATATCTTAAAAGTATCTATTTTCAATTCATTTAATATCAATAACCAATTGCCCTATTTGCCATCATTTTTTATCAATAAATTTAAATATTGAGGGATAAATTTTATCTTCAGAAAATTTCAAAAATATTCTTGAGACTATTTGTGCTTTTTAAAATAGTGTAGATATATAAAAGATCTATACTTAACTGTGAGTGTATGTGTATTAGGTTTTCCGTTTTGCAAACATGTACCAGGGATCATATAACGATAGCCTTGGCAAATGGGTTTGCCCTTTTTATTGTAATTGGAGTGGATACAAGGTATCATCATCATCCTTCAAGCCTTATCCCAATTATATGGGATTGGTTACACGAATCCTGTTTTGTCACTTTGTTATGTTTAATGCTATATCTATTGCCAAATTATGATCACTTAAATCATTTCTTACTATTTTGATTGTTGTATGCCAAATGTTAATTAGAGATTTGAGACTTTTAACTCTTCAATTGGCAAATTTTCCATGGCTTACATTCTTTTACAAGTCTAATTATATGTTATTGGTTGTGCTGAAGCAGCATATAATTCTCTGTTGGGTTTCTTGTAGGATGAGTTGGTCTGGGCAGCTGCATGGTTACAAAGGGCTACCAACCATAGATATTACTGGAAATATATAAAGAAGAGCCTAGCTTATTTTGAACCGGGTTATCAAGCTAAAGGCAATTCTTACGTTCAGATAGCTGATAACACTGGAGAATTTGGTTGGGACAATAAGCATGCTGGTATCAATGTTCTCGTAGCAGATGTACGTCCTGATTGAACAACATTAGTCACCACAAGGTTTTTAAAACCGATCCGGAGACCAAAACGGTCAGGGGTCCGGTTCTTGGGTCAAACAGTCGATTTTTTGAATTGAACAATCAGCCCATTTTGACAAAAAATAAAAAAAATAAAAAACGGTCAAAACTGTTGAATGGTTTGAACAGTTCAACCACCCAGATCAGCGGTTTACTAACCAAATTAACGTTTTTTTACAAATATCCGATTTTGGAAAAAAATGAAACTGGTCACCTAACTGGTTCCCGGTTTCCGGTCCAACCTTCCGGTCCGATCCGGTTTTAAAAACCATGAGTCACCATATATTTATCTCCATAAATAACCGATGAAGAGATTTCTTCAATAGGCTCTCTGTTATCTTGACATTTCTTGTTTTTTCATGGTAGACATTTCCATCAAGGATCGAAGCCAATGATGTCGAACTGTTCCATTTCAGTGCTGACAAATTTGTTTGCACTGTTCTTCCCGAATCACCAACGAAAGGCGTCCAATACTCACCAGGTATATTTCTAATTAATAACAAACAGATCATGATGGATGTTCGTTAATTATGTCAATTAATGTTCTGATCGACAATGTTTATTGATACTGATGAATGGGATCAAACTCGCTCGCACCAATGGAACTTCTGAAATTAAAATGAACGCATGGCGCAGGTGGGCTTCTATTCAAACCAGGAGGAAGCAACATGCAGCACGTAACAGCTCTGTCATTCCTTATCCTTGTTTATGCTCAGAAACTCAGTGCCAACAAGAGAGTTGTTCGATGTCAAGACAAGGTTACCGATCCAAACAGGCTCATAGAGCTGGCTAAAAGCCAGGTAACATATAACAAGAGTAATGAACAAATTAATAATATAATTGAAAAGCTGTTTTATATTACGTACATATATATGCTTTGTGATTACTGATTGATATATATTTGGTTTAATTAGGTGGATTACATACTGGGACACAATCCTTTGAATATGTCCTACATGGTGGGATATGGGAATAAGTTTCCACAGAGGATTCATCATCGAGGTTCTTCATTGCCGTCGGTTGATGCACACCCAGGACACATCGGATGCAAGGATGGGACTCCATATTTTGCAAGCAAGGATTCCAATCCTAATGTGTTGATAGGGGCTGTAGTTGGAGGACCTCAACCTGATGATTCATACCCTGACGATAGAGCCCAATTTCAAGGATCAGAGCCCACTACATATATTAATGCGCCTCTTGTGGGTCTATTAGCCTACTTCAGTTCTCATCCGATGAATTAATTAGCTTCTCTACTGACCTACTGACCTCCATCTTCAAGTTTCACAATTTGGGATACATGTGTCTTGGTTTTGGGGGAGGGGGGATTCTCATGTATATGATGTATTCATGTATCATGACTCTGTTCAGGCTCCAAGCCTCCATTCATAGTTTCAACGGCTCAAATAAAATCTGCTCTAATTAATCATTTTTACATTTACTTTTTTACAAAAACCATTTTAATCCAATTGTTTAATTCAACTGAGTATGATTCCCCTCCAAGTGCAAGAAGATTAAAAAATGGATGCACATATTGCTTTATCAAAAAAATATGTCTGGAATGTCTATATATTTCCCCATCTAAAATTATACTTTGATTCTTAATGTATGAGAGTTGGGTAGAAACAAAACAGAATATTCCTTCTTGAACACCAAAATGACCAAAAGAAAAAGGACGAGGATTTTGGACTGTATTTTGCTTTCTACCCACCTCAAGATTTTTAAATCAATGAAACTAATCAGCGAAAGGCTCTTGAGGATTCTAGATGTGCTGTGCGCCGGACAACATCAAACTTAGCTAAGTGCATGGTGTAGGACGCGGGAACAGATCTAGTAGGCACAATATAAGTAAGTTGCAACCCTTAACATTTTTGCTCGTTGGGGATCTGATAATCACCCTCTAATCCTTGATATATCCCCAAAAAGAGATCAGCATTCTAAACCCTTCAAATTCTTTGAAATGTGGCTCTTGGATGAATCCTGTAAATCTGAGATAATGAATAGTTGGAATTTTCCTAACTGGATATGTGGCATTTAGAGTCTTTTCAAAGATGGACCAAATAAAAAAGAATCTCATTAATTGGAAGAAAACCAAATTTACTGATCCCAATCATCTCTTGCATCAACTGGAATCCCAAATACTTCAGTCTGAACAGAATACTCCTTGGAACCATATGGAATTAAGATCTCTATACAAAAAATATGATGAAACACTTTTTTCAAATTAAAAGTTTTTGGAGACAAAAATCCAAACAACTCTAGCTAAATGTGGAGATAGAAATACTAATTACTTTCATAAAAGTACAATAGGTTGTTAGAGAAGAAATGAAATTCAAGGAATTCGAAATGATCAAGGGACATGGATGACTGATCATAAGGATATAGCTGGCACCTTTATTGACTATTTTTCAAATCTGTTTAATCATCGTTCTTCCCCTGACCTAGACTCTGTTACCGATCTTTTTAACCCCATCATAACCGAGGAAGATAATTAGATGTTAACTGCTGTCCCTTCTGAAGAAGAGGTCAAATCAGCTCTATTTAGTATAGGGAGTCTAAAATCTCTTAGACCAGATGGCATGCCTACTCTGATATACAAAGAATTTTGGGATTTGATGGGCGATGATATCATAGCTTTGTTAATGATTTTTTCCAAAATAGGAATCTTTTGAAATGTCTCAATCATACTTTTATTTGTCTAATTCCAAAAAAGGAAAATTATACCACAATTCAGGATTATCTTTTAATTAGTCTTTGTAATGTGTTGTACAAAATCCTTTAAAGAATTCTAACTAATAGACTTCGTACTATCCTGGATAAATGTGGGTACCTCTCCTAACCAATCAGTTCTTATTCCAAGCCGTCAAATGATGGATAATACCATTATTTCCCATGAGATGTTCCACTACCTGAAACATCATAGGAAAGGTACAAGCTATGTAGCTATTTAACTAGACATGGCAAAAGCTTATGATTGTCTCAAGTGGTTTTTTCTCTTTGAAATTCTCAAAGCTTTAGGTTTTGCCCCAAAATTCTGCCAAATCATTCATGAATGTATTTCTTCAGTATCTTATTCTATTCTCATCAATGGTTTTGTAGAGGGTCGGATCTTACCCACTAGAGGTATCAGGCAAGGAAACCCTTTATCTCCTTACCTCTTCATTATTTCCATGGAATACTTCAGTCGTATGATTTCTAAAGCTGAAAATAACAATCAAATCCAAGGTTTAAAAATTTCACCTCAAGCCCCTACCATCAATCACCTTTTATTTGCTGATGACATTCTTCTTTTCTTAAGAAGTCATAGAGATGAATTGGACTCTGTTAAGAACCTTCACCAATTTTAAAATCTTTCAAGTTAGCTCATTAAGTTGGACAAATCCGGTATTTATTTTAGCAAGAATACTCATTCAAAACATCAATGTATGATTCGAAGATAGCTCCAAATGAAAGCTCTGCTTGAAAATTCAAAATATTTAGGTCTCCCTCTAATCTGGGGACGCAACAAGCATTCCTAATTCTCCTTCATTTTGGATACTCTTAAGAATAAACTCAATAAATGGAAATCTTCCACCATTAGTCAAGCAGGTAAACGAGTTCTGATAGAACCGGTCCTTCAATCCATTCCTTCTCATTCCATGTTTATGGCTCAATTACCTCAGAAAACAATCAATGAAATTGATCAAATCGTTAAGAATTTTTGGTGGAATAAATCTGAAAAAAATCCCCATCCTTACCATTGGACTCCTTGGAGTAAACTCATTTTTCCTAAATTAGCTGGTGGATTAGGTTTTTGAAAAACAAAATTAATCAACTATGTCCTTCTTAATAAACTTGCTTGGAGATTTCTTAATAGTCAGCAAGATTGGTGGGCCTAAGTATGAAAATCCAAGTATCTTCCTCGTAATACAAATTTTCCTTACAAAATTTCTCATTCTAGCTCTTATTTTTGGAAATCTTTAACACCCAAATTGCAAAATCTTTTCTCAGAGGTAGGACTTCTAGTTTTGATCTCTTCCATAGATAATATCACTAAAGTTCCTTGGATTCAAGTGAATAACAGCTTTCAACCAATTAATCAACCTATCCCTGATCATTTAACATATACTAATTTCTCTATTCTCATAGTAAATGGTCATTGTAACACTTCTTTAACCCGAAGTCTCATCGACTCTCATAAGATGTTTCAAATTCTAAATACTCCCATATTACCTGCAAATACTCATTTCCACAGGATTTGGAATAAACACACATCTGGAAAATTTAAAACTTCAGCTGCTTACACTGCCTTAATTCAAGAATCTCTTCCTTTTTTTTTCTGATCAAATCAATTTTTGTGCCAAATGGATCTAGAAACTTTCTTGTCCCCCTTGTTATTAGCTTCTTTTTTGGAGAATTATCTATAACTACATCCCTGTAAAGGCTAAAATCCTTCTTGACACTCAAGATTTATCATGTGCTTTTTGTCAAAATCAACTTGAAACTCTAAATCATCTCTTCATTGAGTGTCCTTTTACAAAATATGTGCTTTTTGCCTCTCCCTGGAATATTAATATTATGGAGACAACTCCTTCGTCTTGGATTGACTGTATCATTCATATTGAACACACGAGTCCAGATAAAGATATCTTTCGATTAATACTTTCTTGGTATGCTATTGCTTTATATTATATTTGATATGCTAGAAATGAGAAAGTTTTCAAAGATTCAAATATTTCTAATATTTGGGTTATTAGGAAAACTAATTCTATCTTTCAAGCAATTTCGAACTCTCATCTACACTCAGACTCATATATAAATTTATCACCTCAACTTTGTTTACAAATTAAGCCACATACTAATTGTCTCATTTTCATTGATGTAGGGAAAGTTAACCAATCATTATTTTCCTATGAGATTATTGTACTGAATATTCAATTACAATGTATTCAAATTGCAGGAGGAAAGAATAAATTACATTCTATTGATGTAGCTGAACTTTTTGCGATCTATCAAAGATGCATCTTAGCCCAACAACTTGGAAAATCCCATCCAATGTTTTGTTCAGACTCTCAAGTTGTGATTCAGGCTCTTCAAAATCAATCATCACTCCATTGGTCGTCCTTAGGATTGTTATTAGATATTCAGAATCTGCTTTCTGGTTTTAGTTCTTTTCAACTATTATATATTAGTAGGAGGTATAATGTTCCTGCTCATCAATTAGAAAAATGGAGTAAACATATTATACAGGAACATTTTTTGTTACCTACTTATCCTCCTATTGTAGACAATGTCCAAAACTTTGTAATCTTCTCTTTTTGTTAATATATATTTTGATTTACTTGTAAAAAAAAAGGAACATAAGTAAGCACATTAAATGAGCACTTGATAAGTATTTTGACAACTGTCAAAAGTGGGTTTTAATCTTTTTCAAGGGTGGGGTGTGGGTATTTTTAAGGGATAGGTGTCACAAAAAATTTCAATTGCTCATTGAACATGCTTACAACTTCGTGCCTACCTCATCCAAACCCTTAGGATACACGACCTTTTTTAAATCCCCTGAGTGTGCTCATGTGCTCATAGGCTGAAACATCTCAACCAATGGTACATGGGCTTCAACAACTTGCATTATCACCAAAAAGCAATGCCTTTTTTATGCGTTAAGACTAATTATAGTTCATAGATGACATCACCTCAAGAATAAATAGGCCTAGAATTTGTGGAACTCAAACTCTAGAAATCAAATCAACTGAGGCATATGAGCACAAGTGTTCCTTTGGATTGCATTGAAAACTATGGATTGTTTCCTGGGCGATGGGTAGTACATGCAGCTTGGGCTGGTTCAGCCTAATCTTGTAACAATTATATTTCTCAAACCAAACTTTAAAGAGAACACTTCATCATAGGAATATATAGAAACATGATACACACCATGAGACCACCAGGCTACCACCAAAGCTGCTAGAGTCAACATCATGATAAGAGACATCAACTAAACTAATACAACATGAAGCATTGATCCACAACCGGATAGCCTACTGCAAGAATGCCATTGCTCTTGCTCATGCATTCCTCCAAGCCTTTCACCACTCCTGGGATATATTCTTTTCATCTTTTGGCACTGCACCTCCCTTTGTTTCACTTTTGAACTTGTATCCGCTTCCTGCTTCCATGGATTTAAGAATGGCAACGGGGCGGGATCATATTCCTCGTCCCCGCCCCGATTTTGAAATTAACCTCCATCCCCATCCCCGATCCCCGTTAGGGATAAAATTTGTCCTCCATCCCTGATCCCCAATGGGGATGGGTTTCCCGTGGGGACCCGAATCCTCAAATTTTTCTAAATAATAGTATTTTTTTTTGAAAAATAAGTTTACTTAAAATAAATACAAAATTTAAATTATAACTAATGTTTTAAATATGTTTTGAATATATATATATATATATATATAAGTAATATAAATAATATATATTTAATATAAATAACATTTAAGTATATATAAATATATAAATGGGGAGTGGGGCGGGGACCTCAATCCCCATCCCTGACCCCGACCCTGATCGGGGATTCCTATTAATCCCCATTTCCATCCCCGCCCCACCAAAACAATCCCCATCCCCAACTCCATTGGGTCGGGGAAGTCGGGTCCCCATTGGGGATGGGGAAAATTGCCATCCCTACATGGGTTTTCTCTTGAACTCATACCATACAAAATAAAAACCCAAAGAGTTCGGCCAATCAAGAGGAAGAAGAAGAAGAATCCAAGGACAAATAAGAAAGAGGGAATGAAGGAAGAAGAAGAATGGATAAAACAATATTTTGAAGTGGGTTTACCTTAGGTTGTGTTTGGTTTGAATGAAAAAGTAGGGAAAAGTAGGAAAAACCTTTAGGCTTTCTTTGGTTTGAAGGAAAAAGTAGGGAAAAGGATGGGAAAGATAGGAAAACCTATACAAGGTTTGTAAAGGTTTCCCTACCTTTCCCTTCCTATCCCTACTTTTTCCTTCAAACCAAACACATGCTTACAAATCTTGTATAGGTTTCCCTACCTTTCCCTACTTTTTTCTTCAAACCAAACATAACCTTAGGGTTTTGGAGAGGAGAGAGTAGTCAAGAGAATGTCTAGTGTTGATGTCCTGTCAAGGGTTAGAAAGCTCTTTTGCCCCAAAAGTCCAAAGCCGAAAGTGTCATCTTATTAGACATTTGGATTTTGGGCTTAATGGGATTTGGCTTTCTGAAGTAGGTGCATCCAAGCAAACAAAGCCGATAGTAATATCTAAGATACCAGTCCCACAAATAAAAATTAACACTCCCAAACCCCTCTCTCAGAAAGCTGTTTAAAAGAGAATTGGTAGGAATGAAAATTGAATTTGGTTGGTATTACCAATTTATTTTGAACAAATAAAGACTTCTTTGACCTGTGTATTAGGTGGTCATAAATCAATTGGCTGCCAAATTTATGTATATTGCATGTTTTCATTGGAGGTGCTTTGAAGATGTTGCCTTTAATGTAACTCATTTGAGATTTGAGATGGTTCAGTTGTATTGTTGCCTATGATCTATTGACATGGATTTATTTAGGCTTGTAAGCAGAGAAATAATTCATGGATGAGGTTAATCATTTTAGAGGGTGGAATTAATTTCCACATTTTTATCAAAGAGTTTTCAAAACTGATCGATAAAGCTGGTTGTAGGGTAAGTTTGGTCTCTTTGCTTTTATTTCTCTGTTAACTCTAGTAGATATTGGGCCTTTTGTCTCATGGGTAATGATGTAATTACAACATTAGTATAATAGCAGAAATTGGGGTGGCAGTTAAAGATTGATATATAGTGTTCTTCGATCTCAATGAGCTTCCGACCATATTTTCCAAATTTTCTTCTCGTTCTTCTACCCTAATCCAAATGAATCTTTCTAATTATTTAGGTCAATATTGGAGTTGCTTTTGTTTTTCTTTTATTTGCTTAGTTGTGAAAGGGTTAACAAAACGTTATTGGAGTTATTTTATGAATTAGAATGGAAGACATCATTTTTGTGTGGTCCTTTTTTTATTACTTTTATGTTTGAGAACTTGTAACAATGCTTTGATTGTGTATGGATTTGAAAAACTAATCTTAAGATTCAATAACGTATTCAAACATTGTTTATGTTTCTTTAGAACAGAAACTTGCATCTGAGGAACAAACTGTCAAACACTATTGTTATTCCATAGGAACCAGAAATTCCATTCATGTTATGGAACAGGAATTTCTCCAAGAATACAAACAAGCAGGAACAATGCCTAACAGGACCGATGATACCAAGGATTAAAGTATCGATACGATACATCTGATATACAGTGTATCGTATCTATATCCATGTTCACTAGAACATGATACACTACAACTTTATGTGTATCTTGAAAGTCATACTTATCATCATGATACACCAATGTATCAGTGTATGTCGTTTTGTATCGGTGGATATGGCCTGAGACTCACTGATATGAAGGCGTATTGGACCCTAATTTGACGACATATTCAAACCTTAATTTAAGATTTAATTTTCCCAAAAAAATTAATAAGAATTGAAAATTATAAAATTAATTAATTTTATTTATCTTAATGATTCATATTATTTTACATTTAAATTATATGTTAAAAATGAAAACATATTTATTATTTGAAAAATATAGTTATTATTTATATAAAAATACTGAATAAATAAACTTTCCCTAAAAATTTAATAAAATTTGATAATTATAAAAATAATTTATTTTATATACCTTAAATGATTTATATGTTTTATTTTAAAATTATATGTAAAATAAGCAATTGTATGTAAAAAATAAAAATATTTATTATTTTGAAAAATATATTGGAAATTATAATTATAAAAACTGAAATAGAGTGATAATTATTGTATGATATGTGCATCTTCCGGAGTCCCAATATTGTTGATTACTTGATTGTAAACTTTCTCTTCATATAACCTATTAAAGTGTGCATTTCTCATGTATTTATACCTCATTCATGGTTAATTTAGTTTTAGATTAGTGATATTAATATATTTATATAATTTGTTTGCATTTCTCTAGTGTATTCAAACATTTTCAAATCTTTCATCTATTCAAATGTTTCCAAAACGTATCTATATTCGAGCTATCCGGTATGATACTCGATACTGATACTTTAATTCTTGTATTATACTACCTGTTGATTGGTTATAAGTCTTTCTAGTATTATGCCTTTCCCTTGTCATAGTCGAACCCTTTCAACTTTATTTTGTTAGATTAAAAATCTGTTAATCAAAAGAGGAAAAAGATTTGTCCCATGCCAGTAGGAGGGCAGTTCCATAAGAACCTATCTACATTACAAGCTTTGGCCGACTGAGCCCTTTCAGCTTTGACTAAAATTACCGCAAACTCAATTGCAATTGTTCACTTTGCAACTTGGGCAGGCCCAACCTGAGGTTTTGTATACTTGGGCTTGGACTTTTTGGGCTATAATATGCTAGGATTAGGCTTGAATATGCATGCTTAAGCTCAATTTGAGTTGGGCTTGAGTTGAGTTCATGGATAGTTTGAGTCAGCATCCAACTCCTATCCTGATCTGGGGTTGAGAAAGTACCTACAATGGAGACAGTGGATATCGGTTTCAGTCAAACTAAAATTGGATATTTTACCCATGGGGTTCGGCGATATCAGAAAGACATGATACCCTAGAAGTGGTAACCAAGGATATAGGTCGGTTTGGTAAGTCTGGTCTGCACACTCTGAGCCCAAATTGATTGGAAAATTGAACCACTCTCAGCATACCTCAATTTCGAGATAGATAAAAAAAGGAATCTGTATATTTTGTTCAGTATTTCTCAAGTGATATTTACAGCTGAAGTGATTCTCATATGTGATGTGATAATACATATTTAATCAATCCAAATATTTCAGATGAAACAGCAATGTTACCAAATACAACATGAGAGGTGGTGCCAAACCAAATGTACTTGTCAGGCCTAATATATATTATCTTTCTTGACAATGTTAGGCCCAAATGCAGATAATTCGTAACATATATAGCACGTTCGGCTTGAGCTTGAGGCCCAACACAAGCACACGAACTTCTAAAAGTATCCCAGTTAATATTTGAAATTCCCTCACATTTTGTGAATTGTCATATCAGTTAGGGGTGTCAATTGGACTGGGTTTGGTCCACTCCGATTCAGTCCAATGTGAGTCCCTTATAGATGGACCAGGTCCAGTCCAATCAAATGAATGTTTTGGATCAATTTGGACTGGTCCAGTTCAATGTCTAGACCGCTTAATTTGTTCAAGTTCATTTTGATTTAGATTAGTTTCAACTTAAATCTGGTCCATTGACACATATATTCTTATCTTATATTAATGGACCAGATATTGGCTTAATCTAATATAAATTTATTACAGACGGATCAGGTCCAATTCAATTTAATAAACATTTTGCTCATAGCACATTCGATTTGTATTTGATTCTGATTGAAGTGGTGGACTTACAGACTTGAGAAAACCAACTAATACATTTCGTTTTATTAGTTTTATTTGTGTTTACTTTTTCTCCATATCAGAGCTTTAACAAGTTTGCCGGGGCCATCAATCAAATACTTAGGATTTGTCTTTAGCTTCGTTTTGTTTGGTATCTTATATAGCCCAACCCCAACAATTGATGTCGAAATCCATTGAGTTTTGAGTAATGTTTGAAGTTCAAACAACAGAAGGAATTATACTTCTTTAACGTTTTTCTCGGAACCATTTCTCTGTTTTTATCTTGCCCACATGCATGTGGTGTGGTCCTGTAAAAGTGATACGAAAGATCAGAAATATTGTCTCTATTATTTTATTTGAAGCAGTATTTGTATTTATAGGGCTGTAAAAATGAAGTATAAGTTCGTCGAATAATGGTTTTTTATTATTTTTATTTTATTTATTTTTTTTAAAATCAGAACAAATTATTCATTCGAACCAAATGATTGAACCATTTGACTGAAGAACCAGTCCGCAGAATGATTCCATGTCTGATCTGATTTTTAAAACGGAGAAAAACATAACCCGCCTTACCTGAAAACCCAAAGTATAAAGCATACAACCTCACATCTCAATCCAACCCATAAATATAAAAACAGTACCATACAGTGAGAAAAGAAAGTTGATAGTCTTGACAATCTTAATAGGTAATAGCAATGCCATTAGGAAGATGTTGGCATGTTGCATCCATACTCCCTATAAATGAAGCTGTCCTCCTGCTACAGGGTTTCGGTCCCCTCTCTTACTCTTAGGAGGTGAGAAACAGAACATTAATTTGACATTGAGTCATCATCAGTTTATCAATATTGTCGGCCAACCGGTAATGGGCTGGGCACTTCCAGCATGGCAGAAACCTTGACTTGGACGGGGTTTCAGCAGCCCACGACTAAAGGCTCTGACAAGCCAGGCTGGACCTGAATTTACAAGTCTGAGAAAGAATCAGGTCGGGCTATGTTATATCTACATTAAGTTTGGTCTTTTCTAATCTATTTACGTGAGGTGTGAAGACAGGAGGAAAGAGAAAATATATATATATATATATATATTTATTGCCATTCAATTCTTAGACAGCTATAGTTGGCGATTGTCACACTCTCACACTAAAGCCCCAATACCAACTTTGGCTGTTAATGGACTCACAAAACTTTGATAATCTGAAACCCCATAAATCGGCTGGGATTTCGGATTTACGTTTTCAGTCACGCTTGAGTGTGGTTGGTTTCCTAGTGAGATGCAACAACACGCAACCTTTTAACTTGTCCGAAGACCTAGACCAACATAGACTGAATATATACTTTGGTATATATACAAGAGATGACGAGGTTAGTTGATTAGGTCATACATAGTCTTCCACAGAAGATGAGGCACTTCTAATAGTCAAGGAGGATGATGTTTGCAAGATATTTTGTGGGGGTGATATAAGATATTTTGTTTTAGATCACTACAACTTTGTCTCCATAATATCTTTTCTATTAGTATATAGTGCTAATGGAAATTCATTATTTTGAATTTTATTAAAAATAGTAATATATGGGCCCCATAATGCCAAAAGAAAATTTAGATATATTTATCTTCCAATAGAGAATATATTTCATTCTTGGTTTCCCCTGGATTTTCCTCCAGATTATACTTTATGACCTTAGCTCCCATGCATGAAAAAAAAAAAAAAAAAAGCTGAGGTGATGATAAAAAGACCGCTGTATTTAAATGCTATTAATGTGATCAATTCAGATTTGAGTTGACTCGATGGGTTATATTCGGAGACGGGATAGGCGCTCTCCTCACGTAGCACACTTTATAGGCGCCCCACAGCCCATCTCTTTTGTGTAAAGGGAACATCTCCTCAACACGGCAAGTTCTATGAGGAGCCCATCCGAATGCCGTTTTTGCCATCACCCATTTGTCAAGTTTGCCACTTTGTCGCGGGGATATTTATACAACGGAAGAAATCCGTGCGGCGTCCAAGCTAATATAGGTTAGGGCAAGTCTTTGTATGCTTGGAGGCTAGGAGTTTGCCCGATGAGATGGCTCCACCAAGTTCAGTAGCACTGGACTATGACCTCAAGTCGCATGGTCGGGGCACTCAGTTGGCTTTGGCCGGTCTATGGGAGGCACCGCTTACGTGCTAAAGGGGAAAGGCCATGAAGTGAGGCGACTGTGCGCCGAAGAGGTGACTTGGCATCGATGTAAAGGGTCTCCTATATGCCGATGATGTGGGCACCTGTGTGCCATGATGATAGGCAACCACTGGGCCGGAACACACCCGTGCACTAGGGGCAACGGGATAGCTCATTCAGCTTGGGCAAGGGGCTGGCATGGTGAAGGGTTATGCTTGAGCCACGCCTGCATGCCAAGCCTCCCTTGAGTGTCGGTAGCACAGTGTCGGTCCATGCACTGTCCCCATGAGCAAGTGTGCGCCCATGAGGAACCCTGGTAGCCATGCAGGCCATTAACCAGTGCCACACCACAAGGGAAGTTGGTCTAGGAGTGCCAAGGTTAGGCACCCAAGGAGGTCGACCACCCCTCCTCAAAGAGTGCGTTAAGCTTTTGGTGGTCTGCTTGAAAATAACATAAATTCTCCTAAAAATCTTATAGGCAAAAATGACGGTGATGTCCCTTAACGTAAGCTTGCCAAGCGTAGGCAAGGCTAAGCCAATGTTAGACCATAACAGACTCCCCCAGTCAATCCATTATCATCCTCGACAATGGTCTTCTCATGAATGGGCGTCTGTGTCCCACGCCATCCACTTTTGTGCTAGTTCTAGGGCTCGCCTGGCCAACCTGGGTCTCGCCGCCTATGTTGGTGTCCATTTATGGGGACGGAACCATTTCACCATGCCGGCTTGCCTGGACTTCACCCCCTGTGTTGAGGTTACTCAAACCGCGCAATGGCTATGCCGTTGAATTGTGTGAGAATGGCCCTCGAAGAAATTGGATGTTTGCTTTGCGGAGGTCCGCCCCATATATCATCTTTACCTCAAGGCTCGACCGTCTTCTTGGTAGCTTTTCGGTGGTGCTACCGAATACGATGTGATAGGTCTACTCCTACTGTTGGCGATGTGTGCTGGGTGTACCCTTTCACCATGCTGGCCTGCAGTCTTCACCTCGCCGTGTGCAGGTTACTCAAACCTAGTCATGGCATATGCTCTGTTGGCTCTCGAAACTACACTTCACCACACTGGTTCGGGCTACATTTTCGCTCCGAGGGGACCCCAATGTGCTGCTGCCTCAAGGAGATTTGACTGCTTTGTGTGCGAGTGGTGGCAACTTTTACTCATGATGTTGCCGAACATGCACTCGCCTTGAGATGCGCACTGTTGCTGCGAATGTTCTGCCTGTTGTTGAATTGAGCATATCCTCTGAATACCCTGCCGATGCAGGGCTGTCATGCTCCAACGGCTAGTGTACCCACATTCCCATCATTTCAATATTGTGGCTTCAACCAAGGACCCATGCTATGCAAAACTGCCACTTCAGTGATATTCCTTGACCAACCGTCCACACCAACCAATTTTGGACTGTTGTCCCCGCCTTAGTAGTGCCTCAGACAAAACTACAGAACAATGACTCATCCGTCATGAAACCAAGATGTAGGCGCACCGCCCAACACCTCACCAAAATGAACAACAATTGAAGTCCGTGAGGAAGCATGGCACTCTCCCACTCAAACTACCACAATATGCCTTCCACAAAAGGTTCACGCGTCTGCCCTCACATGAGCACAACAACCAATGTGTCTGCCCCCACAAGGGTGCTGTTTTGGGGTCATTGGAATGGGGACACGAATGAATGGCCTCTTACCAGGCCTGATATGATTTGCTGCTTGAACCCGAGTGGAAGTGCCTAGGGACTGCACCCCACGATGTGCTGCTTATCGAGATGACCGCTTCAACCGGCTCTGGGCTAATCTGCTTGACACCGACTGCGGCAGCAATTTGCTAGCTTGCTCTGATACCAATTGTCACGGGGTACTTTTATAGCGGAAGAAAGCCGTGCGGTGTCCAGGCCAATGTAGGCCAGGACAAGCCTTTGTATGTTTGGAGGCTAGGAGTTGCCCGATGAGATGGCTCCACCAAGGTCAGTAGCATTGGATCATGACCTGAAGTCGCATGGCCGATGCACTCGGTTGGCTCTGGTCGGTCCACCAAAGTCGACTAACATCAATTTTCTCAAAAATCTTATAAGCGAAAATGACGGTAATGTCCCTTAACATAAGCCTACCAAACCTAGGTAAAGCTAAACCCGTATAAGACCGTAACAACTTGGCACCCCTCCAAAACTAAAAGCACATGATCAAATCCGTAGATAGAGGTGCGTGTTTTCTCATTGGTATGGCTAGTGGGCCTCACGTGCATCCTTCTCTCTGCCCCACCCCCTTATCGTTATGGTATGTAATATCAGAATAAATAAAGAAATATGCTAAATAAGAAAAAGAAATATAAAGACTTGGCAACGTATTTCATGGATGTCTCACATGTGATGTAGGGCTTGTTTTTGCAATTTTGCCAAGTTTAAAACAAGATAACGTACTTCAAGTTGTCAACTTGGAGCCATGAACTTGAACTTTTTAAAATGGATTAAGAGGAGAGAAGAGAATGCGATAGATATCCTTATCAAGGGCCGTCCTTTCATTTCCACTCATGTGTCATGAGTTGATGACTCATGGATCCCCCTCCTGTCCTGAGGTTGGCCCACATTTCTTAATCATCAAATAAAGCGTCCGCCCAATGTTTATATTTTTATTCTGAAAAATCTTAGCCGTTCATTTGATCATCGCACCATCGTTCATTGAATTGGAAAAACATTTTCCGCGCATCACCATCATTTTCCATTTGTAGTGTATAATGCCACCTGAAGCGATATAGTTATTAATAGAAAAATAACTTGGACATTGCTTAATATCTCTCATACATGCAAAATCATTGAATTCCTAATCCTGGAACAGTAATTGCCACCCTAGTTTTGCTTTGGATCATAAGATAGATAGATCCAAACCCAAAATTGAGTATTGTGTATTCTCAAGGTTTAAAGTATCTATCAATAGAGTTTTATATTTTTTAAACTAAAATTATTCTTTTTAATTTTCTTAAACAAACATGTTTAGGGGTTCAGTGTAAGACCCGAGTAACCCCTGAAACATGTACCTGAAGCTCTTTATATTTTAGATATTGATATAATACATATCGATTGATATAGACTGATATACTGCGAAATTTTGATCTTTAAATATATCAATACAGATTTATATTCAATTTTATTTAATTTATTATTTTAATAAACTGAGAGGGATCAGGGCAATTTTCCCGAATTTGAAAACTTCCATACCCCTGATCTGTATCGGTGTGGATAGTGGATGCATATACATACGTATTGTATCGATCCTTGATGACAAGATTGCTTGCTTTTCACCCAGACATGGTGGGCTTCCTCTCCAGGCTAGAGTCCAGGTGATGTATACACCTCAATTATCGACTCTCTCTTTCTCTCTCTCTCCATATCTGTCTATCTATCCATGGGTTCAATAAATTATACTCTGTTTTTGTTTTAACTTTTAAACGAGACAATGAAAAGATATCAAGGGAATTCAATGGGCAAGTTCCGAAGTGGAATGTATAAAGCATTACCTCTATTAATTATTAGGGGCGACGACAGGCATGTAATGTAAAATTCCATATTTCCATTCTCCGGAAACTCTGCTATAACCAAGAGTTAAAGCATTAATTCTATTAGTTATTTGTGATTTCAGATTAAGTTTCGGCAACTCTTACCAAACGCTGCTCAATTTTGTTTGCCCAAATTTCGAAAGCAAAAGCAAAGTAGAAATAATATCTGTCTTCTTTGTTTACAAGTATAAATATAACAAAGGGTTTACAGTTGATAAAAGCAAGAAGAGTAGCAAATTAATTAAAAGGGTACTTGAAATTGAGTACACTTAACCACTATATATATCCAATCCAACTAAATATAGAGCAAGTATAAGGGCAGAGTGGAGGGAGGGAGGGAGGATTAGGGTGAGGTGTTGACAAGTTTGTTGATGAGGGATAAGGCATTGCTCGTTAGTTGGGCGAGGTTGAGAATACGGCCCCTAATGCTGGTCTTGATGTTGCTATCCATGGCCTTGCCAGCGAAGCCATCCATACATGTGTCCTCATTCGTCAGAGCCGCGCTTACCCATGTCTGGATGTTGCTTATTTGGAAGCCCAAGTCGGGCCCTCCCAGATGACTCATCTCTGCCATAGATTTCTGCAACTCGTCCACTGAGTCTCCTACCATCTCCACACAGTCACGCATTGCCGCTGCTTCCCTTGGTTTCATCGTTGCCAGCTGGCTTTTTGATAGCTCGGATATCATGGCTGAGGAGGAGCGAGCGTTTGTGAGCGACACGGATAGGGCGGTGTCGGCCAGTAACTTGGGGTCTGTCTGAATTGCGCTCGCATAGCCCGATAGGGTGCTGAAGCACAACTTGGGATACATTGTGGTGCCGCAGGACGTCTTTATGAAATCTGTGCTTGCTTTCACTGCATCCAGTACTCTCCCCGCGGAGCACAACTTCCCGCTGGGACTGAACACTAAAAGAATGAGCAAACCTGCAACAACACAATGAGAAGAGCTAGAGCTATTGGATTTGGACCTTTCCATCTCTGGTCTCTGGCAAATTAATTAAATGATGGGCAACCAGGAATTGAGGTGATGAGGCGATGAATGGAGAGAAGGGAGAAGGTCCCTTTTATAGGAAAAATTGGGTGTGGTTCCCACAGAAAACCAATAATTGCAAGGGCCGTTGCGGAGCTGAACTGAACGGTTTACTTTTTTTGTCTTTCAATGGGTAAATAGTCACTGAATAAACTATTTTAAGGGCAGGATGCGATTCAGCCACTTTAGGAGCTCCCAAACTGCTTCATGATTTAGGGTAAATAGTCATTTGCTTTCAAAGTTTAATTTTCATGTCAATTGTAGAATCAATTTCCGCAACCAACACTTTGAAAAAAAAACGGAGAATGGCCGATCAGCCCAGGATTAGAATTTATAGGCCCAAATTACAGTTGGGATAGGTGTCAGATCGGAATTGATGCTAATTCACAGGCAAGTATGGGTGTAGAGTATGGGTTTTTGACTTTTTGGATATTTATAAATTTGCAGTGGAATTCAGAAATCTGCATTAGGCCTGTCTGTACTTTTCCGAAAAAAAAAAGGTCAAGGGAAATTTATTACGGAGAAGCATGGACAGGCCCATTGCAGAATTCTGATTTCCAGTTCCAATCTACAACATTTCAAAAGGTCGATTACTCCCATTCTATACATCAATGCCCGCTTGTGAATTGGCATCAATTCCGAGCTGGCACCTATCCCAATTGTACTTTATGCCTATGAATTCTGACCCTGGGCTAAACCCGTCATTCTCCCAATTTATTAATGGTATTAATGGGCTAATACCAAAAAAAAATTCCATGTCAACAAATACAACCACACGTTCTTCAACTTAGTTTTTGTTTTGAGAACTGAAAAAAAGTTTTATTTCTAAAAACCAGTTATGTTTTATAAACTATCAAAATTATGTTATTAAATAAAAGAACATTTTTAGGGTCAATTTGAAAAGAGTACAAATACAAATATGCACACTGCAAATATATTATACATATAAATTAATACAAAAATACAAGGTTTTACACTTTACAAAATTCCTTCGAAATTGAGTCTTAGTCTAAGGTTTTTCTAACTGGATCAGACCGATAACCGATCTGGGGACTGGTTCCTGGGTCGAACATTCCGACCATCTGGTCCGAACAAATGACCCATTTTACCAAAGAAAAAAACAAAAAAAAAAGGCCAAAACCATTGTCCGAATCAACAGTTTGACCACCCAATCCGATTATGAAACGGAACCATCAAGTAACCGATTTCCGGTTTTTCCAATCCGACCATCCGATCCAGTCCGATTTTGAAAACATTGCCTTAGTCTCAAACTTTTTTGGATATGGTTGCGGCAGAACAACCCTTTTCTCTTCACCTCTCCTCCTCTGTAACTCATCAGAATCCGGATGGATAGAATAAAGTTCATTAGATCTGGTATGTGTAACAGCAATACAAGGGCTTAAAACTAGTGAAAAAACCATTTATTTGAATACACTTAAATTCAACCGATCGAACAGAGAGTTTAGATTTTTTATGAGACAGGCGAAGCTCATATATAGATCTGGTTCAGAGATAATGTTTGACAACGAAGGAACTCAAATCAAGTGACATTCAACACTGTTTCATTGATTAAAGGCATTATTATGTTCGCCATCAAACTACTTTGAACTTTGAGATGCGTTTCAGTAAGCTGATCTCTCATCATATTTGTCTTTGTAAATTAGAATTTATGTACATATGATTTATGAAACATAATAGAAAATCAGCAAGGCAAAACATATATTTGAAATTAGGAATTTAAGAACATGTTTTTTGTTGCAATAGTGAAAATAAAAAATAAATATGTTTTTGTGTTTTGAGAAATTATTTATTTCAATTTTTTCTTTTTTGGGATTGGTAATAAGAAAAAACAATTCATGTTGGACAAGTGCCCCCTTTTCATTTAAACACGAAACAATAAGGTATTATTCGGTTGTATGATTATCTCGTGGAAGGGGCCATTGGCTTGATTCTACTAGATAATCATGTGTTCATATGGTATGCATTCATCTTGTGGACAAGAACGATCCACATAACAAAATATTGTGGTAACGGCTGATTTATGATGTGGACAACCCAGTGATACAATTTAGTGCAACACATCAGTATTACATTGCCTCAACATGCTTTCTTTTTATTGTATGAAACCTTAAAACCCTTCCATTACAACTTCTCACCATTGCACAAATCTGTCGCCATACAAAGCTCCGCCATTATGACATATTCCATCGGTGAAATCACACAAAGCTCCTTTAATATTTGACATATATGATAAATATAATTTTTTATATTTATCGGTAATTATGTATTGATATTTTATTTTCAATTATAATTATTTATATTATTATTTAAAATTATAATGGTATAAATAGTGATAGAGTATGAATTAATATATATATATATATATATATATATATATATATATATATAATAGGATGTGGTATAGACCACTTCACATCCACTAATTTTTCATTTACATCATAAATAGTGATGAAAAAGGCGGGCACAAGAGAAGAGTAGTTGGAGTGAGCGAATAAAAATACATTTTATTTTTCTCGTAAATTACCACCCCAATCAACAAGTCTGAACTGACTAGAGACATAATAAGTTGGGGGATCCTATATGGGCCCCACATGCACAGAAGACCGGGGGTTGTAAATAACTTGGAACAGCTTATTTTGATTTTCACGGCTGGAGTGTGTGTGTTTAATTTGGGGGGGTGGTTGTGTCAATCATGTATGGGAGCGCTGCGACCTGCGACCTGCGACCTGCGACCTGCGACCACGGTCGGCAAGTGGATTACGCAACACGGGTATCCTCCAAAACTTGGCTACAAACGACCAAGTACATTGGCAATAACCTAGCGGTTGGCAGTTCCACTTCAAAGCCAAAGCTAATGGTACTAACTAACAATCATATGTAAGAGAATACCAACTCAACTTGGATACTAGCCTACCGCTTTGTCATGTTAATTACTTCTCTGGAATTCATTTATCAAGCAAAGATAAACACTGAAACAAACATACATTACACAAGGTTTGGCAGATCAACCGATGCCAAATTACAAATCCAATCCATCCCCTTATCCCATAAGCTACAACAACAAACCAGTTCTCTTTATTTTTTGGGTCGTAAGCTTATCGGATGAGGGTTTTGTGGGGTCCGAAAGTGACGTTGCTCCACCATTATAGGGTGGGTCACAACTTTTTAATTGATAGAGATGATCATCAATTCATGGTTCATGAAGAATCCAAAATAATCAGTTTAGTTAGGGTAGGCCCCCAACTGACCCGACCCTCTTCCGGGGGAGGCTCAACCGCTCGCTCTTGTCCTTTTGCCAAGTTCGAGTCGGCGACCGTGTTATGGTATCATTTATCTTTGATTTTGCCAAGAACTGAACCCACACTATTTGTCGATATCCCCTGAAAATTATGACTCAGATAAGAAAAGTATTCTCAATGTTCGGACTTAGGATTCAGTACGGGTTTGTTGCAATCCATACCCGACCCGATTGAATCCACCCCACACTTCCCTTTCTATACATATTGCAAATCTACAATGTCAACAGAATAGACGGGTCGGATCAATGCGGATTTACCATCTAACCTGATCCATTAACATCCCTAGTCCTGAATTAAATCATCCGATTCCATTATTCCATCTGCAATATGTTTCATCTCCAAAATGTTAAGACAAATCGCAAGAGAATCTAGTGGGCTATTATTGTTTTAGAACTGTTTTTTGGCATGGTTCCGGAATGCACGTAATATACATATAAAAAGTACTGTGGGGTGTGGGTGGGGGCACCCGTAAATATATTTTGTATTCTTCTACGAGCCCTGACATCATCACCAGCTTTAGTTGAAATTGTCTGAATCCTCTTTTACCCCAGAAATCTGACAAGAAGTTTGCTGCGCACGTACAAGCCCACTCATAATGAGAACATACATGCTTATCTGATTCATTTAACGTGCTCACCTGTTTTAACCATCCGTAACTTTACAATGAATGATTATTGAACAAAGTGGAATGATAAAACCGGATTCATGTACATAGCTTAATCCATATGGTTTCGATAGGGCTTAGATGATGATTATGATTGACAATTACCCCGTTAGTATACATTGTTCAGATTTACATTACAATTATATCATGTTATAAAAGACTGATTCTTGTCTTATTCACTCTAAATTATATAGTCTTTTCTAACATGATATAATTGTAATATCGATAGTAAATTTGAACAATGTTTTATTAAGGAGAGGGGGCATTCAAGGCCATAGATGTTACTTATCACACACTGATTGCTTAGCATGGCAAGTGTAAGTAAAATATCTGGATTCTTTCACTAATATGTATGATTTTGTTTTTCAAAACACAAATAATTATTGCAAAAATAATATGATTTTTTTTATTTCTTTTACATTTTTATATTTTACAGTATTTTGCATTTATATTAGTTGGGACTCGTGCGATGTATAGGCTTTGTCAAGTATAATTTAAGGTATAAGGAGTTTTATGACATTTATAATTAGATCAAGTGAAATCAATTCTACCCCAAGTTTCTTTTCTTTTCTTTTTTATTTTTTTTTTCTAACATGAACATTGGGTAAAGCAACCCCAAGGATCAAGGGTAGAGCCAGGGTGACCCTAATCCCCACTTTTACTACCCCTCTCCACGTAAATTTCCCCTCTCCCCCACCCCATCCGATGATTAGTCTTCCAAAGCCCCATCCATGTTTATTCTCCCGAAAATTATGGCTCCTCCCCTGCCAAAGATCATTGAGCTTAGCTCTTTTAATGGAGAATTGGTCACATTTTTTGTTTAATTACCACTTAGCACATTATTTTGTAAAATATAGTTGATTTTGGTCAATGGACCTTTGATCCAGCTTGTATAATCATTGAAGTGTGAAATGAACAACTGTTCACATGCTAAAAACAATTTATTATAATTTATTTTTTTTATATTTATGATAAATATCACGGTTTTTCAAACTGTCATTGACTTGGACAGCAGACAGTTCCACCCAAAAACTATCTAAGCAATCAGTTTTGTTTCACCCTTAACCCATTGAAAAATTTCGGAAGCCCCAAGATCCTGCCTTTTCATTGATATCTTATGATATATATATATATATATATATATATATATATATATATATATATATATATATACAAATTCGATCGGAGTTCTTGTTCCTCAAAACTTTCTAAAAACCAACTCCTAATCTGAAAGGAAATACAGAGCTTTCTAAAACTTCTAAATCCTAACTGTACAAGGAATATACAAATCCGGGATGAGGATGAGCCTTCAAATTTGGGATGAGCCTTATCTTCGTCCAATACTCCCCCTCCAGGTGGTGCATGAAGATTGCGAATGCCTAGCTTGGGAAGGAAAAAATCAAACTGTTTTTGTCCGAGAGCCTTTGTGAAAATGTCGGCAACTTGTTCACCGGTACGGACATAGGAAGGCGTAATGATGCCGGCTTACAGCTCATTGTGAATGAAATGACAATCAACTTCAATATGTTTGGTTCACTCATGGAAGACAGGGTTTGCAGCAATGTGCAGAGCAGTTTGATTGTCACAAAACAAGCGTATAGGTTGAGGATGAGATATACCCAAAGACGACAACAAACCTTTTATCCACTTCAACAACTGGCAGTAACCATTGACCGATTATTCAGCCTCGACAGAGGAATGGGAGATAGTATGTTGTTTCTTAGTCTTCCAGGAGATGGGGGAATGTCCGAACATGACAAAATACCCAGTAAGAGAGCGACAAGTTAGAGGGCAACTCGCCCAGTCGGAAACACAATAGGCATACAATTGCAGATCACTATCAAAGTGCAAAAATATTCATTGATCAGGACGTCCTTTCAGATAACGAACCACACGTAATGCCGCATCCCAATGATCAACACGAGGACACTGCATAAATTGAGCAAGGACATGGATGCAATAACTGAGCTCCGGCCGTGTAATGGTTAAATAAATCAAACGGCCCACAAGACGTCGATATCGTTCAGGGTCATCCAGAAGTGCTCTGTCAGCAAGGGCAAGTTTATGATTCTGAGTAATAGGAAAGTGAGCAGATTTGGATCCCAATAAGCCAGTTTCTGTAATAATATCAAGTGCATATTTTCTTTGGCAAAGAAATATCCCCGATGATCTGCGAGTCACTTCAATGCCCAAAAAATATTTAAGAACACCCAAGTCCTTCATGCGAAAACACCAGTTCATATACTGTTTAAATTTGCGTATGAACTCTGGGTTATTCCCACCAACGATTAAGTCATCAACATAAACCAGGATGTGCAAGACAACTCCATTCTTGTGATATGTAAATAAGGAATAATCGAAATAGGATTGTTCAAACCCAAAAGTTTTCAAGGCAACACCTAACTTAGAGAACCAGTTTCGGGGGGCTTGTCGCAGACCATACAAAGATTTTCGGAGTTTGCATAACTTTCTAGTCCCGGAGGCCGAAAAACCTAGAGGAGGTTTCATATAGACCTCTTCATGGAGATCACCATGCAGAAAAACATTGTGGACATCCATTTGATGCAATTCCCAATGTTGGGCTGCAACAACTGTTAAGAAAGTTCAAACTGTGACCATTTTAGCCACAGGGGCAAAGGTCTCGTTGTAATCAAGACCTTCAACTTGAGTGTTGCCCAGGACTACTAACCATGCTTTAAATCTTTCAATGGATCCATCAGAGTTGTACTTGATTTTGTAGACCCATTTACACCCAATTGCCTTTTTTCCAAGTGGGAGGTCTTCCAAGGTCCATGTCCCATTGTCTTCCAAAGCCTGTATCTCTTGGCGCATAGCCTCGCGCCACCGAGCATCAGTCATCATTGCCTCAAAGAAATGAGTAGGTTCTCAGCCTGCAGTAACAATTGCCAAGAAATGTCTGTGTTTCATAGAAAAATTATTATACGTCATATAATGAGTTATGGGATAAGGAGTACTTGAGGACTGAGATGATGCAGGAGAAACAACGGAGGGGTCTAAACGACGAGTTGAGTGTGTGACAAAGTCCTGTAAATAGTTGGGGGTCCGCTTTTCTCGATGTCTGCGGCCTAATACCTCCGTGGTGGGCTGAGGAGCAGCTGGAGTTTCATTATCTCTGTAATCTGTATGGCTCCTTGTCTCATCAAGAGGACCTGCCTCCTCATCATTACCCGTGTTTGAATGTCCTTCTTCATCGATCGTGTCGCTCCCCCTGACTTCTATATGAGGTGACTCAGATACCATGTCAGGAGGAGCGGCCCTAGGCAACCCAATATTTTCTTTGGCTACGGGAGGACTGGTTATAGAGGGTTGATGTTCCAGAGTGGCAAAGGGAAACTCGGCCTCACTAAACACCACGTCTCGTGAGACGAAGTCATCACTAGACTCAAGGTCGTACAATTTCCATCCCTTTTTCCCAAAAGGGTACCCAATAAAGACACATTTCCTATTCCTAGCAGCAAACTTGTTACGATCCCTATTATGCGAGAAACATAAGCAACCAAAAACTTTGAGATGTTTTATAAGGACTTTGTCCAAATAGCATCTCGTAAGGTGTTTTACCATCAAGAAGGGTCAAAGGTGTCCGGTTAATCAAGTATCCTGCGGTCAAAACACACTCACCCCAGAAATTGATTGGAAGATGTGCTTGAAACCTAAGCGCTTTGGCCACATTCAAAATATGATGATGCTTTCTCTCTGCACGACCATTTTGTTGTGGTGTCCCAACGCAAGAAGTTTGAAATAAAATTCCTTGCTCGTCAAAATATGACTTCAAGGATTTAAACTCTGTTCCCTTATCACTTCTTACCACCTTAATCTTCTTATTAAATTGTCGTTCAATCATGATACAAAAATTTTTGAGTGTTCTACCAACTTCACTTTTTTTGGCCATCGAATAAATCCAAACCGCTCGAGAATAATCATCAACAATTGTCAAAAAATATACTGCCCCACAAGATGCAGGTACTCTATAAACACCCCATAAGTCACAATGTATTAATGCAAAACAACCAGTTACCTTATTGATGCTTTGAATCAAAACATCTCTAGTTTGTTTTGCCTTCAAACAAACATCACATGTTTTGTTCTTACTATTACTAATATTAAGAAGTAATCTAACCATTTGATAAGAAGGGTGTCCCAATCTCCGATGTCACAAATCGCATGACCCAGTTCCATCTGTCTTGTAAGCTCGAACTGGCGCCACACCCTTGAAGACATAGACCCCATCAAGCTGTTCACCCGCACCAATCAGAGTCCTCGAAATGCGGTCCTGTATCACACACAACTTATTAGTAAATGTCACAATATAATCTGTGTCACGAAGTAACCGACCTACTAACAATAAATTACAATTGAGTTTTGGGACATATAATACGTGCAACAATTTAAAATTATTTCCAAGTTCAACGATGCCTTCTTTTACGGCCTCGGTGTGCGCACCATTGGGTAACCTAATAGGACAAGGTGCAACATCGTAAGTATCGACAAGCACATTTAAATTCTCTGTCATGTGATGTGATGCCCTAGAGTCAACAATCCATTCAATGGAGTGATGAGAATAAAATTTTTTATATCTTTATCCCTCAATATTCAGTATTTTACACTTAATTGGTACCTAATTGGACTCATTACTCTTGTATTTCGATTCAGGGCAAGCAAGAAGGAGATTGGAAGAAAACAAGGCTAATCAGATGATTTTGCACAGTTTCGGCACCGATCCGTGATCTAGGCATAACTCTCAATTCCAGACTCCAATTTGGACAATTTAAGAAGCACTGGAAAGATAAGGAAAATGCCCACAACTTTTATGTTTTGGGTTTTGGTAGAATCGGTCCGCATCGAAGACGAATTCGGGCCCAAAGTCAGAGTAATTTCGCAGCAAGGCCCATTTCACAAGCTGAAGCCCATTTCGCAGAAGAGTCTTGAAGCAAGCCTGAATTGTTAAAGAAACCGAGTTCGAGTTCAAGATCCAAGAGTTCCATTAGAATAGAAGTTGAATGTAATCTCAATAAAAGAGTTTTATCAGATTTAAATTCTCAAATTGTAATCCTAGAAAGATAAGAGATAAGAGTTAGATAGGATAAGTTCAAATTAGACTAGGACTTTCCAGTTTGAGGATAATCTCCTTAAGGGAGTTGGAGAGCAGCCCTCT
>NW_010729110.1:1004145-1026487 GCF_000365185.1 Nelumbo nucifera | reverse complement strand
GAGAGGTCCTCTCTTGTCGGGCAGTGCTTGATCATTATGGGCTGAGAGGTTAAGTGTAAGGCCATTTAGGATAATACTTGATGGGCTAATCTTGCATCCGCCCACAGTCCCTGTTCTTTTATAAGATGGCTTGGCCTAGGGACCACTTAGTGCAAGTGTTGGGCCCATAGGGTCCATGTGATGGGCTCAGGGGGTTCATTGGGCTTTCTAGTGAATTCGGCTAGGCCTTATAACAGAGGCTGGGCCGAACCCATGTGGTTGATGTGTAGATCAATGCTTGGGTCCCACGCCATACAAAGAAGCTCAACTAGGCAGTAGGTTGGAAGACTATTGAGCACTTAATACTTATTGGGCCTAAAGCCCATTTCGATTTGGGCTGATTTGATCAGTCACTTAAGGGGGCGGATCTGAGATTAGGTTAAGCCCAAAAATTGATCTAATCTGCAGATAAGATTAAGAGGAGTTCTAATCCAAGTACAGATTTGGATAAGGGCAACTCCTAATATGATTAGGAGGTTTTCTTAATCTCCAAGAAAGAGGAGGAAATCCCTAATTTCGAATTACTTGAATTCGAACCCTAGGTGTTTTCAACAGACCACCCTGCATTCTTGAGAGAGGATCTCGGATAACCTAGAGAAGAAAATAGCAGTTCGCCACCTTCTTCTCTAGCATTCTCCTCCAGCAGCCGCCGCCACCTTTTCTGTCAGTTCGAGTTCTCAGTTAGAGAAAATCAAGAAAAGGTTCTTTATTGTTCGTGTGGTGCTCATAGTCTTCCATCGAGTTCTTCAGAAGAACCTAGTTTGTGGGATGAACACTGCTGGTTTGGCTCCATCATCACCGTGTCATCTTTAGTTGGAGCTTGTTAAGATTCAAGAATAGAGTGCAAGTTTAGAGGAGATCACCGAGATGTGCAATGATTGGTTTAGTGAATAGATGATTTGCATCCTGTAGTTTGGTATTGTCTCACTTTTGCTATTTAAATGTTCAACTATTAGTTCTAATTAATGAAAGCAACCTTTCTCTCATGTGGACCATTTTTCTCTCTTGTTACTTTGTTGTTGTATATATTTTGTTATTCCCATTGGTCGGGTTTGTTGTTTGCTGGGAACTTGACATGGCCCCGGAGTGATGTTAACACGTGTGAGTGGAACTTAATGAGTGAAAGAGTAACTGAGGCATATACATAGTGTCATGTTGGTTGTGTTTTAGGGTGGTGCCAAATGTTGTGTTCGTGATGAGCATAGTTTTCCATCTTACCCCCCGCGATGGTTATTTAGTGTTGCCTTAAGTCTACGGCAAACTGGGTATGGTCACAGTTATTAGTAGCTATCCATAATGTGTTTTTGTCGTCACTAGGGATTAGGCAGTGTCGTGCGGGTCTGTGTAGGCGCAGTTCCCGTGGGTTGTTGTGACATCCTCTTCGAAACTTCTTGTTATTTTGTATGTTGTCGTATACATTTTATTGGTTGGGAATGTCGTAAAATCCTAGATAGAAGATCGCACAAAAGGGATCCTTTGCTGTCAAGGATGATTTAACTATAATTTGGCAAGATAGTGGGCAATGTTTATTGAGTGGAACATCATTGAGGCGCATACATGGACTCGTGTTTGGTAGTGTATTAGAGAAATGTCAGATGGTGATGTTTGCGATGATTGCATTACTCTCGCGGTGAGTGCTTAATGGTGGCTTAAGTCCACGACGAACTTGGTGTGTGAGTGCTACGTCATAGTGGTTTTGACTATTTATTAATACATTTTGTAGTCGAGTCATCATCTTGGTTTATGGCTTAAGCCCTGCACTGGTCAAGTGGTAATTTGTTGCCATTTTGGTAGAGCACAACGTTACCACTTGCATCTTTATATCTACTTGCGATGAGTGATTTGCGTAGAATGAGATTCTTTTGCTTGCTATGTCGTGCCTTCTGTAAATTTTGTGGCCAGGTTTGTTAGAACCTACTTGGTGTTGTTAGGGGATGAGTCATTACACCTATGGTTGTTGGGGTGTGTGAGATAACGCTTAGGGTTACCAGGGTATGTAAGATTGTTCATGGGGTTGCTAAGGCTTTTTTGGGATGCTAGGGTATGTAAAATTGCTTCTGGGGTTGCTAGGGCATGTAAGATTGTAACTAGGTTGCTAGGGTCTTCCTAGGGCTGGTAGGGTATGTAAGATTGCTCCTGTGGTTGTTAGGGTTGCCAGGGTATGTAAGGTTGCACTCAGGGCTGCTATAACCTTCATGGGGTTGCTAGGGTATGTAATATCACACTTGGGGCTGCCAGGGCCTTCTTAGGGTTGTTAGGGTATGTAAAATTGCTCCTAAGGTTTCTAGGGCCTTCCTAGGGTTGTTACATTATGTAAGATCACTTATGGGGTTGTTAGGGCCTTCCTAGGATTGCTAGGCTATGTAAATCGCGCCTGGGGTTGCTAGGGCCTTCTTGGGGTTGCCAAGGTATGTAAGATCACTCTTGGGGTTGCAGAGGTTTATAAGGCCATGCCTGTGGTTGCCAGAATCTTCCTAGGGTTGTTACGGTATGTAAGGTCACTCCTAGGGTTTCCAGGGCTTTTTGGAGTTCCCAATGTATGTAAGATCGTGCCTAGGGTTGCCAGGCCCATCTTGGGATTGCTAGGGTATGTAAAATTGCTCATAGGGTATGTAAGATTGCACCTGGGTTGCTAGGGCTTTCTTGGGGTTACTAGGGTATGTAAGGTATTCATAAGTTCAAACACGTCAAATAGTTAGTAGGAAAGGGAAACTTTTATGATTGATATAATGAGTCAAGTATCACAGATTTGCAGTGGATGAATAATGAACTATCATATGACTAAAAGGAAGTAAAGTCTAGTGATTTGATGCACATATATTTGAGAAAAAATTTCATTAACAATTTCATGATGATTCAATGTACATAAACTAGAAAGGAAGTGGAATCATGACATTATTTATTGTACAACTTGAGCTAGTGGCCATTCATTGTTTCATCTTGTTCATTTGTGTGTGGGTCCCATAGCACATAGTATCCTATTGGATGTACCTCCTGTTAGACAGTGTATGACCTTAGCTCCAATCAACATGATGTACATTATGACATTTACAGTAAATGAATAAAGTACATATTTGATTCATGTTATTATGGTGTGTTCCTGTGTAATACCCTTAAACTGGACACATATGAGACTCGTGTTAGTTTATAATTTTCACAGCCGTTGGATAGATCTGCGGAGATTTATCCTGCCAAGGCTAACACTAATGTACCGCCAAGTTGGTTGGGGTGGCTTGTCTCAACTGCCAGGGTGAGACCTAAGGTACATGTAGTGTGGGTTTTCTTGAAACCCTGAACCGGGCCAAAATTCCAATGTAGGGGTTCACTGTATTCAACAGTGAATTCGGCCAGGCCTTGTAATAGAGGCTAGGCTGAACCCATGTAGCTGATGTGTAGATCAATGATAGGGTCCCACGCCATACAAAGAGAGCCAACCTATCCGGCATTAAAGTGCAAGTGAGCCTGAAATCTTAATGGGCTTAAAAGCCCATTTCGAACTAAGTTAATTAGATTAATTAAATAGGGGCGAATCTGGGATTTGGATCAGCAGATAAGATAAGGGATTAACCTTATCCACTTAAAGAGTCTATATCAAAAAGAAGAAGTGGATCAAAGAACTCATAATTTGATTAGGAAGGCTGATCTTTATCTGTAGATAAGATAATGGATTATCCTTATCACTTAAAGAGTTCATATCCAAATAAAGATTTGGATCAGGAAACTCTTAATGAGATTAGGAAATAATCTCTTTAAGGCTATAAATAAAAGAGTAGGGTGAACCTTCAAAACACACTCACTCAATACAAAGAGAAGATAACACAATTAGACTGATCTTGCCTTCTACTCTTTTTCTTCCTACTCTTGCCGCCCTACCCTGTTCGATCTCCAGTTCTTGGATTGGGTCAAGATTTGATATTGATATTGTTTCTTTCCAAAAGAAACAATTTAGAAGCTGTGCTCACTGTCCCATTTGATTCTTGGTGAAGAATCACTAGTTCTTGGTAAAGAACTACCTATTGATCCTACCTCATTTTAAGCTGTGTCATCTTCAATGGAGGGAGGATTTGGTACTCTTTGGGCATGAACACATACATTACGTATCAGGTATATCCCTCCCTTAATTTAGTTTTAGATTTGGTCCAGTTTGGTTACAAGAACGAACCTTGAAAATGCAGTTTTCTAAATTGGGAATAGGATTCCCAGATGGGAGTGAAGAAATTTTTGAAATTTCGCCCAACCTTCCTGCAGGGTTTGGCCATCCAGTTAATGGATCTCCCATCCCTTCACCTCCTTGATAATATATGGTCTGACCTAATTAGGTGCGAACTTTCCAATTGACTTTCCTTCTTGCACATGTAGCGTTGTCTTCAACACTTTAACCCATTCCTTAAACTTTCGAGGTTTCACTAGCTTGTTGAAATTGGATGTCATGAGTTGTTTGTACTTAATCTGTCTTTGGAGAGTCTTTTCTCTATCTTCTTCTACAAATTCTAGTATATCGCAGAGTTGTTGATTCATTTATTCTATCTAAAACTATTTCCCCATCACATAAGCTACTTTGGTTGAAACTATTTGTAGACTAAGGACCACCTTTTGTCCATAAACTAGAGAATAAGGTGTTGTCTGTGTGCTTTTCCTAAGCGATGTGCGATATGCCCATAGCATTTCAGATAACTCATTTGCCCAATTCTTTTGGTTATTGGTGACCATCTTTCTAAGCATGTTTAGTAAAGTTTGGTTGGTCACTTTTGCCTGTCCATTCCCATAGGGGTAGTATGTTGTTGAGGTTCCTAGCCCTGCTTCGTATTGTCCTAATAAGTTGCAGACTTCTTGGTTTTTTATTGACAGTCCGTTATCAGTGAGAATTCTCATTGGGACATTGAACCTGTGGATGACATGTTGCCTCAAAAAGTTGGCCAAGTTCTTGGTGCAGATTCGCCTCAGTGGTATGGCTTCTATCCACTTGGTGAAGTAGTCTGTAGCAACTATTATGAAGCAATATGCCTTGGAAGGTGGGCAGATTTTGCCTATCAGGTCGATGCCCCAGGTGTGGAAGAGCCATGGTGTTATGATGGGATGGAGTTTCTTGGTCGGTTGGTGTTCTTTGGCCATGTATTTGGCATTTGTGGCATCACCTCATGTGTCGATGAGTGTCTTCTAGCATCGTATGTGGTTATGCAGGGCCATTTGCCCCTAATGAGTGGTTGGCTCGGCGCTAATGGGCTGCTTCTAGGGCTTCTTCTATTTCATCACCAGCTAGACATTGTAAGGGGTTTTCTTGTGTATGAAGGGATGAGAGATCCATCATATGTATGGCTGAACCCTGCAGGAAGGTTGGGCAAAATTTCAAAAATTTCTTTCTCTCCCATCTGGGAATTGCAATCCCTATTTTAGAAAACTACATTTTCAAGGATCAATCTTGAACGCAAAACCGGATCATATCTGAAACCAAAAGGGAGGAGAGGGGTATACTTGATATGAAGTAGCAGTAACTCCCAATGAAGGTGTTCACCCAAGGAGAAGACCAAAACCTGCTTCCACTGAAGATGACATAGTGTGTGAAGAAGTAGGATCAGTAGGATGGCTCTTCAGCAAGAATCGAACAGGGGCTGGTGAGCATGAATTTAGATTGTTTCTTCAATTAGGAAACAATATCAAGAACATTTCTTGATTTATTCTACAAGAGGAAATCGAACTGGGTAGCGATGGCAAGAATATGAGAGAATTCTACAAGTTGCTATAACTTAAAACTGAGGAATCCATCCCCTATTTATAGTCTTCTTTGGATCAGCCTCCTAATCTAATTAGGAGAGAGTTTCTTGATCCAAATCTAATATTTGGATCTGGACTGTTAAATGGATAAGACTTATCTTATCCTTTCAACAAATCCTAATCAGATTATAAATCAGATCTTGCCTCCTTTTAATTAATTAATTTAAGCCAAGTTCGAATTGGGCTTTAAGCCCATTAAGCTTATGTGCTCACTTACCCCTTAACCTGCTGCGTAGTTGGCTCTCTTTGTATGGCGTGGGACCCAAACATGGATCTACACATCGGCCACATGGGTTCAGCCCAGCGTTTGTTGGAAGGCCTGGCCGAATTCACTGTAAGAGACACTGAACCCCTGAGTCCATCACCATGGGCTCTTAATGAGTCCAACATTTACACTAAATGGTCCCTGGGTCCAGCCACCTTATGAAAACCCAAGGACTACGGGCAGATGCAAGATTAGCCCATCAGGTATTATCCTCAATGGTCTTACACTTAACCTCTCAGCACATAATGATCAAACACTGCTCGACAAGAGAGGACCTCTCCTTCGGCTGCATGGAATAGTGTTGCACTCTCTACTCGGATCCCGAGAATTAAAACCTTTTGCAAACATTTTGAAACCATAATATACATATATATATATGTATATACATATATATATACATATAAATATATATGTATATCTCTATATAAATATATTTTGCAAAACAAATCTCAACGTTTAAAATCAACTGTCGACAGTTTAGGTATCCATCACGGAGAGTGTACTCCCCGATCATTCACTTTGTCCGACAATGGGGCTGATCTTGTCACTATGATCACCTACTCAGGTGAATTCCCGAACTGTCCCAACATACCAAGGTTTTGACCCCCTCTTAGGATCTCACTGATTGGCATATCAAAGATAACCCAATTTGACACATAGTGCAGTACCATAATCAAGTTTAGGGGTTAGGTGTAACATTCCAGTTTTGCCCATCTATCTCCCAAGTCCAGGGCAATACTAGAATTTGGTCCGGTTCAAGGTTTCAAGAAAACCCACACTACATGTGCCTTAGGTCTCACCCTAGAAGTTGAGACAAGCCACCCCAACCAACTTGGCAGCACATCAGTGTCAGCCTTGGCAGGATAAATCTCCCTAGATCTATCCAACAACTGTGAAGATTCTAAACTAACACAAGTCTCATAAGTGTCTAGTTTAAGGGTATTACACAGAAACACACCACAATGACATGAAACAATTATGCACTTTATTCATTTACAATAAATGTCAAAAGATACACCAATCTGATTGGAGCTAAGGGCATAACTGTCTAACAGCTCCCACTTGCACTTAGGTCCAATCGGGTACAAGCCCTAGTCCCAAACTGTCCATGTGTTTCTTAAACACTTTCTGTGTTATTGGCTCAATCAATGGGTCTACCACATTTTCTGCTGATGCTACATTCTGATAACAATCTCTGGTGGATCTAGTGTTGTCACACAACAATGGAATGGGTGATGTGCTGAATTCATAATTCCTAGATGAACCCTTTCATCCATAGGTAACCTCACTTATGGCAATGTTCTTGGCTTGGGTTGTGGACTATTTTAGTACTATTAGGACCCTCATCTTAAAAATGTAACCAAATATAGACTTTCTATCATCTGAATCTGACTGGAAGTTGGTATCAGTATACCTGACGATTTGTAGTAAAATACCATCGAAGGTATTTTAGTATGTTTTTCATATCTATCCAGTGTTCCTGTCCTGGGTTAGACTAGTATCTACTTACCACACTCACTGCATGAGCAATGTCGGGATGAGTGCACAACATGACATACATGATGCTCTCTACGGCTGAGGTATAGGGAATCTCCTTCATGCCCTCAATCTCCTCGGGAGTTTGGGGAGACATACCCTTGGAGAGAGTGACTCCATGCCTAAAATGAACATTTCCTTTCTTGGAGTTCTCCATATTGTACCTCTTGACAATTTTGTCAATATAAGTAGACTAGGATAATCCTATTATCCTCTTCGATCTATCTCTATAGAGTCGAAGTCCCAAGATATAGGTGGCTTCTCCAAGATCTTTCATGGAGAATTACTGTGAAAGCCACACTTTCACCGTAGTTAACATTCCTACATCATTCCCAATGAGTAGAATGTCATCTACATATAGAACCAAGAATGTAACCTTATCCCCACTGGTCTTCCTGTAAACACAGGGTTGATCTAGATATTGCTCAAAGTCAAACTGTTTAACTGTAGAGTTAAACTGAATGTTCCAACTCCTTGAAGCCTGCTTTAGTCCATATATTGATCGGTTAAGTTTGCATACCATGTGTTCCCGACCTACAACAATGAATCCTTGTAGTTGTTTCATATAGATATCTTCAGTATGATTTCCATTCAGGAACATGGTTTTGACATCCATTTGCCAAATCTCGTAGTTATGGTATGCTGCTATAGCTAACAAGATCCTAATAGACTTCAACATAGCCATCGACAAAAAGGTCTCCTCATAGTCAATTCCCTCTTTCGGAGTGTACCCTTTCGCCACAAGACGAGCTTTATAGGTATCAATGTTACCATCTGGGTCCTTCTTCCTCTTGTGAATCCACTTGCATACAATTGCTTTCACCTCGGAGGGTGGGTCCATAAGAGTTCAGACCTTGTTAGTCTCCATCAAGTCAATCTCGGCTTTCATGGCATCTACCCACTTCAGAGAATCTATGTCCAACATAGCTTCCGCATAAGTCGTGGGATCATCCTCACTTGTCATGGCTTGTACCAAGTAACTTTCTTGGTCATAGCTGTAACGAACTGGAGGCCTGGATACCTAGAGCTTGTAGGACATCTCCCACTATTCCTAGGCTCTCCTCATCAAGAACAACTTCTTGTTGAAGATTCTCCAAGATGTAATCTTCTTCTAAGAAATAGGCATTTCGATTGCAAAACTCATTTTGTTCTTTCGGATCACAGAATAGGTAACCTATAGAGCCTTTGTGGTAACCTACAAATAGGCAACAACTAGTTTTAGATTCCAATTTGTCATTACTAGTTCTTTTAACATGTGCTGGACAACCCTGAATCTTCAAGTGTCTCACACTTGGTTTCTTACTGGTCCAAAGCTCGTAGGGAGTCTTCGGAACGAATTTGGTTGGAACCCGGTTCAACACGTAAATTGCAGTCTCCAATGCGTATCCCCAAAAGGATGTTGGTAATTTTGAGTGGATGAGAAGTGATCGGACCATATCCAATAGGGTCTGGTTCCTCCTCTCTGACACACCGTTTAACTGTGGTGTAGTGGGAAGGGCTAATTGTGATACTATCCCATTGTCCTTTAAGTAGTCCCTGAATTCGTTAGAGAGATACTCACCACCTCGATCTGATTAAAGGGCTTTAATTTCTCTCCCCAACTATTTCTCTTCTTGTTTGAACTCCTTGAACTTTCTAAAGGATTCAAACTTATGTCTCATTAGGTACATGTAACCATACCGAGAATAATCATCGGTAAAGGTTACAAAATAAACGTGCTAATTACATGTCTTAACATTTAGGGGACCACATACATTAGTATGTATAAGGTCAAGTGTTCCTGTAGATCTTTCTGGCTTACCATTAAATGGCTGCTTCGTCATCCTACCCTGAAGGCAAGGTTCATAGGTTGGAAGATCTTCTACGGTTATAAAATCCAAAGGACCATCCTTTACCAACCTTGTGATACGATCTATGTTAATGTGGCCAAGTCGGTAATGCCACAGGCACATGGGACTAACTGTGTCATGGATTCTTTTCTTGGGGATTATTTCTGACATAATTTCGGTAATGTTTGTTTCCAGAGAGGGATGGAGAACATAGAGACCATTCTCAAGTTCCCATATGCCAGGAATTTGTTATTCTATTTAATAGTAATCACATTACTAAACAGAATAGAATAAGCATCCACGCACAATTTTGAGACAGAAATCAAATTTCTTCTTAAATTAGGTGCGAAAAGACAATCTTTCAATACAATATTTCCTTCTCTAAAAGCTAATTCTGTAGTGCCTATGGCCGTCGCTGCAACAGTTGCAAAAGTTCCCAAGTAATGTATCACTTCTCCATCACTCAGTCTTCTGCTTATCTTGAACCCCTGTAGTGAGTTACACGCATGAGTCGTAGCCCCAGATTCAATACACCAGAAAGCAGAAGTGACCAACAAATTGGTTTCGTTGATGAAAGAATCGAACATAACTTGTTTCTTAGTCTCCAGGTATTGAGGACAATTCCTCTTTAAGTGGCTGGTCTGCTTGCAGAAGTGACAGGCATCTGATGCCTTATCTTTCTTCTACTTTTTAGTTTTTCTACCCTTCTTCAGAGCCTTCCTTTTAGCCTTCCACTTTTTCTTGCCCGATTTGCCACCTTCAAAAAGCATGGCTATCAGCTTATCCTTCTTAATCAGTTCTTCATCACTCCACAACATATTGCTGATTTCCTGAAGACTAATGTTTAGCTTATTCATGTTGTAATTCATGATAAACTGATTGAAGAACGGATGTAAGGAATTGAGGACAACATCAATTTTGGTGTCATGATCTAACCCTAACCCGAGAGCCTCCAGTTCATTGATATAACCCATCATCTTTAGACAATGCTCATGAACCTGTTGGTTCTCGGTCATCTGTGCGGTCATAAACAATTTTAAGACCTTTTGTCAAGTAGAACGGTTTTGCTTTTCATACATAGTCTTTAGACTATCCAATATATCCTTGGACACTTTGATATTATCGAATTGTCACTGTATTGGATTGTCTAAAGAGGCTATAATATGACACCGGGCAAGAGAATTTTTCTCTTCCCATTCTTGATACTCTTTTCTTTGGACCTTAGAAGCCCTGTCACCCGGACGATCCAGAGTAGGGTTCTTAGCAATTTTGTCCAATTTCTTAGTCATCAGAACCAGCATAAGGTTTTGAAACCAATAAGCATAAGTAGGGCCCTTGAGTTTGTTATCATCCAACAACTTGGTGAAGTTTCCGTGTGCCCTAGTAAAGGAAAAGCAAATTTATAAGTCCACAACCTAATTGATTCATGTCATTACATAGAAAGGGCTTTTAATCTATATTCTATTTCCATTTTGGGCATCTCTGAGATTCCCTCCAATCTCAGTGACAGAGACAGTTGTGTCTCTAGAAATGTGGGAAACCACATTGGGTGCATGGAGCCAACTGTTTCAGCTGCAAAACCCCACCACCTTCTGTGAAGGATCTCATCCACTCATCTTATGAGCTTTCCCTTTGGCCTCTGTCATACAAGGTTCATAGCCATTTTAGGTTAAACCTTGTTGTCTAGTAAGTGCTCACCCATCATATTCGTGAACGCCAAGGTATCGTGAGAGAGTCTTCCATTTTAGGATAGGCCCCTCCCACATTGGACTATGACACCCCTATCATCTCATGAAGCAATCCAGCCAACTACATTAACAGATGGATAGCCCAATTTTATGGTGCATCTTCACCAACCAATACAACCAACCTTCATGCTAATAATGTAAGGACTTTAGAGAATTCATCATATGAAATTCCCTATTACATGCACTTATATTTAATGGAGGGAACGAAAACCCCCCTAGATTTCATTTATGTCAAACCGAAGTGGTTCCCACTGACTTTCATAAATCCGGATTCAAAGTGGGCACAAAACGGCTAGGGTTCCAGCGTGTTCCTCTTGGAGTGAAACTGAAGTGGGCCCCACTAAGAAAGGGAGATCATCCAATGATCTTAAGGGCACCATGGCATTGATGTGCATTCAGCCATGGTGTTCGAAAGAGCCATTATCAAATTAACATGGACCAAGTACTTATGGCCCATGTACGCAGCACGTTAGATCACATACATCACATGCATGAAATCTATAATTGATCCAATCAATTAAATAACTGTAAAGCCCATAATTAAAATTTAAAAACTTTTTCAGCCCATTTAAATCTCATAATATTATCAAATAATATTATCTAGGTATATGGGCTGAACTGAAAAGAGCAATTCAGCCCATATAGCATTTATGCTGAATTGGGCTAAAGCAGTTTTAACAAATCAAAACTGGGTTTTATATATGTGGGCCGAATTGCATCTTCCAATTAACCAACAACCCCTCAGCCCATGAAGGAAAATTTAGGGCTGAGAACAGCCCCATCGAACCACAGATTCGGTCCAACCAATTTGGTCCAATCTGTTTCGAATGGGTCTAGGGTTTGATGTTTAATTCAAGATCCAATTCAAGAAACATGATCTGAAAATAAACATACTGTACATGACAATCAAGAATCAGTAAACAATAGCAAGAGGGTTGTTCATAATTAAAAAAAGAATAAAATTAATTATAGACCAAGGATGAATAGAAAAAACGCAGATGCGCAGATTTCTTGTGCCACAGAAAGATTTCGATCTCCTCTATACGAATAACACAAAATTCAAGAAATATAAATAGAACAATTCTAAATATATAACAAAATAATAAATATTTATTTTTAGATCATTCGCCTAAAACTGGGAACCGATTTCCCCAAAAAAATCGCTAACTACACAAATCGGGTAGAACGCCTTCTGCCCATTTGCGTAAATCCAGATCTGATTTAATTCGGTTCAAGACTTGAACCTAACTCTGATACCACTGAAGGGATGAGAGATCCATCCTCTGGATGGCCGAACTTTACAGGAAGGTTGGGCGAAATTTAAAATATTTCTCTCTCCCATCTAGGAATCGCATTTCCTATTTTAGAAAACTGCATTTTCAAGCGTTCGTAAGTTGGGACAAGCTACCCCAACCAACTTGGCAGCACATCAGTGTCAGCCTTGACAGGATAAATCTCCCTAGATCTATCCAACGACTGTGAAGATTCTAAACAACATGAGTCTCATAAGTGTCCAGTTTAAGGGTATTACTCAGAAACACACCACAATAACATGAATCAATTATGTACTTTATTCATTTACAGTAAATGTCAAAAGATACATCAATCTGATTGGAGCTAAGGGCATAACTATCTAACAGTGTAAGACAGCGACAGATCGTAAGTTGCGGGTTCATCACGAAGATAGCGATAGATCATAAGTTCATTGCAGCTGGGGGTAATTGTAGGTTTCTCGTGAGTGCTTTCGTGGTGTTACTCTCGATGTCTAAGTGTTCTTTGAGAGTCTATGCGAGCTATACTTACCTACATTAGCCCCCTACTTATTGGTAAGTGGTAACTTGTTGATAAGCATATTATCTTTTGCGTCTTTCCATTTTGCGGTGGTATTGGGTCTGATTTTTCTGCTTGTTTTAAGATTTTGTGTAGATCGCAGGCTCCCTGTGTTCATGCTTGGTGGCTCATCATGGTCTAAGGCTTAGCGCCCTGACTTTTGGTGATTTGTTTTCTGGTAGTAATCGGTGTTGTTTGGTAATTGTGTGTTCTAGCCCCCCTTGATTGCTGTTAGGAAGGAAATCACCAAAAGACATCAAGGAACATGGCCGTGGGTGAAGCTAAGGACCCGGAAGGTATCTAACAACTAGGCGGCGGTCGCAACCATCATATTGCTCAATCAAGCAGAAAAGGTGCCACGTGTGTCGATCGGGCTTCTAATGTTTTAACTGATGGTGCATAGTTATATCTCAGTATTCATCACGTGATGACCCAACTTTTGGACATATTCATAGGCTGTGCTGTGATGTTCCATCTAGATGTGTCTATTCGGTTCCCTCTCATTGGGTCATAAGTTGTTTATAAAAGGACGCGGTGTGCCCTATTTCATATCATTCTCTATGTTTGGTCTGTCTTCTCGGTTTTGGTGTGCCTTTCCTTTTTACACCTTACAGGTGGGGATAGATTTTAACCTAAACAACGTTCAACTGGTTGTCAATGAGTCCATAGGTTTTAATTTTCCATCCCTGGCGAGGTCAGCACTGTCCCTAGAATATGTCATGGTTCCTCAACTATTCAGGCATCACTATAAGGAGAATGCTATTGGCCCTTTGGGGTATGAGGCGATCGACGGTGTTCCTGTCCTGGGTGTTCGTTCGGGAGATTGGTTCATAGTGACTAGGGAAATAGTGAGCTTTGTGGAGACGATTGTGTGGCTTGGTTTGCTACCTCCGGTTGAGCTTCCCTTCGTGATTGTCAGTCTGGCACTGAATACACTCGTGATGGTGATGTCCGAGGTCATGAACCTACCCTGTGATCAAATTTCGTGGCCAGTCCTTGTGTAGTGGTTGAGGACTTGCAAGAGTTTCTCCGCAATTGATTTTCATGTCGCAGAGCTCAAAGAATGTGTTATTTGGCTAGCGCATTACTGTCGGTCTCTAGCGGACGTGCACCATTGTTTGGAGGCAGCAGAAGCAAGACTTGCTGTAGCTGCGCAAAATCTTGCAGACCTCGAGGCACAATGTGTTCAATAGCGCCGCATGGTGGCAGAGTGCGAGGTAGAAATAGGTGATCTTATAGTGTATGTAGCTCGGGAACCTCTACTTGGAGACATAGAAGTGATACGGAATGAGTGGACTGCTGTGTGAATGTTGTATTTTGTTTTGTAGTTATGTGAATCAATTTTTTTGGACGAAAGCAATAGACCTCTCTTCATACTAGTGTACTTGTTTTGTTATTGTTATTATTTTTATTTTTTTATATTGCTTTGCGCTTGTGGGAATAGATTGTATGAAACTGTAGTCGGGCTTAATCGTCCATGCCCAGGGTGATACCCTTGGTGTGTAGGGTTTGATACTAATTGGAGCATTGTTTACTCCTAATGTCGGACACATCTACATTATTGTTCTTGATGCGGATGCAGTGATCACTTAATCAAGGTGCTCATTGTTCCTTACTTCCATTTTGTGCTTCAGCCTTGGTGCGCCCGGGATGAGTCATCAAACACTCAGGACACCAATTTAATAATTTATATTTTTCTAATCCTCAAAACTAAATAAAGAACATAGTTTAGTGGTGAGGAAGGGGTCCAATCCTCACGGAAGCAAGGTTAAAAATTATTATTTTGTTCCGGACAAATAAGAAGAAAAAACAGATTTGGGATTTGTAGAAAATAAGAAAATAAAATTTATTAAATCTGAAATTAAATATTCAGAACTGAAGAAGACAATAAATAAAATTCAGAAATTAAATAAAACTGAAATTAACAAGAAAATAAATAAAAATATGCTGAAATTCGAATCCAGTGGCGGTAGCTTTCCGGGAAGACCAATTGCAAGTTGTTCCTCCTCCATTCAGCCCTCGAACCCCTCGAGGCACTTTAGCCTTGAACTACGTGAATTCAGATCTGCAAAAGACAAAGAAAAATAAAAATTAAATCAAATCAAAATAAAAAATTTCAGAAATTAAATTGCTAGAAAAACTGAATAACAAAAAGAAAGAAAATAAAACAAAATAAAAATGGTGGGCCAGCTTCAGTGGTGGCAGTTGTAGGTAGGACAAATTGCTTGCAAGAACCCCTCATGACAAGAACTGAGTGTCCTTCCTGTAACCCTTGAACCCCTCAAGATGCCTTGGCCTTGTGAATTGGGCTAACCAACCCCTTCTCTAGGGCCCTTGGGATCCTTTTTATAGAGAAGGGTGGACAGAACTAGGATTAGAGAGAAAGAGAGGGGCGGCTAGTGGGTTTATGCAAAAAATGGGGGCCCCTAGGGTTTAGGAATGGGGGGTTAGGATTAAACTAGAGGGATCCTACAACTAGAGTGAAAAGGAGAGGGCACTTATAAGTATGGAGGGTTGGGATTTAAGCTCGTAGGATTGAATGGCAGAGATTTGGGCGCCTAGGGCTGAAAGGTGGGGATTAAAAGGAGTGGGTGGTGCCCTAGGGTGAGTGGCTGAGATGGAGAGTGAAATAGAGGGTTGAGATCTAGTGGCTAAAGGCTAAATGGTGGGGATTAGGAGTTAGGTGGCGCCCTAGGGTTAGAATGCTAAAGAGATGGCATCCTAGAATGGAGGGTGGAGATTGCAAGGTGAAGATCTAAGGATTTGAGAGGTTTCTAAGGCTTGGATGGTTGAGATTAGATGTTAGGGAGGAGTGGAAAGTGAAGATTTAGCAGCTAGGGGCGGCTTGGGTTTGTTAGAGGTAAAAAGAACGAGTGGAGAGGTGTCCTAGGGTTTGCTAAGGAGAGGGGAGTATGCTAATATAGTAGGAGGGGCTTCTTTCTGGGTTTAGCCGATTGGAGGCACCCTCCTGTGCTCAGTTTTTTACAGAAACACCTCCTCTCTCTGCTGGAATTCTCACCAGCTTCCCAAAATCTGCAGAAAACTCTGTAAATTTCAAAATTTTTACCCAAAATTTGCACAAGGACCCTTAGAGGTCACAACAATGAATTTAACTAGAAAATGGTACAAATTATTCAGTCTAAGGTCTAAAATACCCCTAAAATGATGCCCTTAAGGCATCAAAATATAGAGTTATCAAGCCTCTATGTCTGGTTTTGGCACAATGGTTATGTTGCCAGCCCTTCTTAGATTGGGACCCCTGTGAGGGAGGGGTCGTAGCGTATTGTGAGAAGAAATTTCTCACTATGCCTATAAAGTCAATTGTGTTTTTATCCCTAGTCGAATGTAGATATTCTGATTTCCTTTCGATCCCCTGTAATTGATAGGGACTGACGGGTCCATCGAGAATGGCCACGTGGTGACCTTTGATGGTAGAGTCGTTTGGTTGTTACTTCGGAATTATTACATGACAGTCGCACATGTGGACGAATTCGATATTTGATGTGGTCTGGTGGCGGTTATTGATGTGTCACTTTGTTTGAATTAATTTGCGTTTTGGGTCCCGCTTTTATGGGGGTATTTGAGTAATTTCCCTGGTTGCTTTTCCACTAAGCATTATTTTGAGTACTAGCCAGGCGTTTGTGACCTTTCTCTTCCTCCTCTTTTTCCTTTATGGGTCCCCATCGCTGCAAGGTTGTTAGAGTGTCTGAGCAACAAGTCGAAGAGAAGATGGAGAAGGTTGATAGGAAAGTTGAATGCCCTTTCATTGATTTCATTAGGGAAGTCAATATGGCAGAGCTGTTATCTGAGAGCCAGGCCGCTTTGGCTGCCACGGGGGTGCAGGATTTTTAGCCTCTGGTCCTAGTGTCAAGAGGCATAGAAGGTATATTCGATTGCATCCGTAGGAACAAATTGTTTGCCTATGTGATCACCTTGGCCAGTCTATGTCCTATAAGTGTCAGGAGCCAAGGACTGATAATTCAAAAACCCCTAATAGCTACACAGCTTGGGCGGAGTTTATTTTCGAAAACCCCATGTACTACCGGATGTTGTAAGATTCCGGTTTACTTCGTCTTGTGGACTACTGCACGAGTTTGTCTGGTAGGGAGGACGTGAAATATGTGGGGTGCCCGTTGGAGAATTGGTGTTGCCGTACCCACACATTCGTTGGGGCTTTTAGGGAGTTTCAATGACCATCAAGGACGTGGCTGCTTTGTTGGCATTACCCGTTGGTGGTGCTCTGTCTGCTCACCATCTACAGCATGTCAAGTCTATCCTAATAGATTACAAAGAATTGTGCGATGAACTTCTCCTTGAAGTGGGTTTGTTCAAGGTGCGAGAGGATCAGACCACCTCTCATGGGAAAATGTTGTTGGATCACTAGTTAGAGTTCTAGTTCAAATCCCACGGCGACTGCGATGTAATGGTGAGAGGTAGGGATAGTTAGTGCCATCTCATGGCATTCGTTTTGTACATGGTGTCCCGGTTCCTCTTCCTGGATCCCCCAGACTATGTACTACATACTTCTTTGGTGCCGCTTTCCATCCTTGCCGCATTTGGCCATCAGCTTCCGTGGCTTCTATGTTCGTGGGGTATTTGTATGAGCAAATGGATGATACTGTGCAGCAGTTAGTGGATCCAAGTTGGAAGCGGTGTATCAGCTATATCTGCACGCCATTCGTTTGGATGTATTTATGCAAGTGGTTCAATTTCGCAGTTACCTTGTGCCGGCTCACGCGCTTCAAGGTCCCTGTAGCAACTCTGCACGGGGACGAATGTGAAGATAAGATTTTTGAAGTGTGCTAGGGGAAGCGGTGGTTGCAGGCCGTTCGCCATAAGGGCCTCAAGATATCTGAAATCAGTGTGTAGCTGGCCTCATTGGACGGGTTTAAGTGGAGACCTTATTCCCAGCCAGTTCACAATGCCGTGCCATTTTGCGTTGGCGCACCTGTTCCCAGTGATGTGAATTAGCATTGTGATCTAGACATGGGCGACCCTGTGGCGGGTATAATGTGATTGGTTGCGTGGCCCGGAGTTCTAGGCTACCTTGATCACAATGGTGAATCGCAACTAGCCATCTACCATCCAGATCGGGTGATACGTTAGTTTGGGTATGACGATTTGGGTGGGCCGTTTCTACAGGCTTCTGGGGAAGATGTTTTCTGGGTTCGTCGGTACAACTGATCCTTCTCAGGTTGTTCACAATTGCCAATTGTCGACTTCTTCAGGGAGTTGAGGTATAGAGCCCTGCAATTGTCTTATCTTTGTGCATTGCTGGCGGGCTTCCAAGAGGTGGTCAAGAAGGCCTCTAAGCCTCGTCATTCCCTAGCTCCTCTAGAGAGTCACATTGCCAGCCGGGGTGCTATCCCCAGCCCTGTCATGATGAGTCATCAAGGAGAGATGGCGCCAAGTGTATGAGGGGTCCTTTGGTGTTGGAAGAGGGGGAGAGCAATCGTCCTCCAGTAATGAAGAGGGCGAGGTCTACAAAGGTGCCCCATCCTTAATAGTCCGGGAAGGTGCCAGGGACTCTGGTTATCGATTCATCGCATGTATCTACTGATAGCCAAGGGGCTTAGTTAACAGCTTCTATGGAAGAAGTTGCCCCGGCAGAAAAGTTGGGAGAGCTGCCGATTTTGGTGCCCTATGCTGCGGGGGCCATCATTAGGTTCTCAAGTGGAATAATGAAGAGGAAGGCCCCTCCTCACTCGAGACGTTGCCAGGAAGATGATGGTCTGGTAAGCCCCTTGGTGACTATACTTTATCGTCCTTCTAGATTATGTTAATATGAAATTTTGCTAATTCGTTTATCTTCTTGCTTTCGTAGCTTGCGAGGAGCGGTTGCAGGTGAACTACCGGTGAAGCTTCTGAGTCAGTACTTTGCATTTGTTATATGGTTTGGGAATTGATTGTGAAGTAGTCTTTAATCCTGAAGCGAGTTGATTGCAGTGAGGCTTAGCCCAGCGAAGATGTCATCGGGATCAGTGAGATTGGTCACAACGTAAGTCACGGTTGCTTTCCATTGTCTCTCTTTTTTTGGGTTTTGGCATGTGGTTTTTAAACTAATTGGTTGTCTAATTTATCACGGGCTTCATTTGTCGAGCGTGTTGGTGATGAGGTAGACACACCCTTTTTAGGCGTTTAACGGAGGAATTGAGGACAATGCAGCCCCCTAGGACTGAATCTGTGGGTGTAGAAAGTGTTGATGGAGGTGACAACACCTATGATGTGGTGACACCTGCGATGCGCTAGGTCGAGCAAATGATGATGGGTTCAGATGCAATGATGCAATGCGAGGAGGCTATTGCTGCTGTCGACGGTGATAATGTTTCTAAGGGTGTCGGGGTGAGGGAAACTACTAACCCTCGGTCCCATGTTGAGTCGGGTGGCGTGTTAGGGGGTAACTCTCCTTGACTAGAGGTTTTTGGTGACCCAAAGCATCATTCTAGAAGTGATGAGACGGATCTAGAATTTACTCTCCCTTCCGAGGAATTATCATTCGAAGAAAAGTTGCTTCAGATACGGTGAGAGTTGTTGGGCTACTACGATTGCCACCACATCCCACTACTTCACTTCCCGGTGGTGGATCCAGTATTGGTCCAGGGCAAAGCCGTCAAGTATAACATCTCCAGCGCTGTCGCCTCATTCGCATCCCATGCGATTCAGGCAGAGTGGTTACCGGAAGGAAAGTTGCACCCAGAGATTGTGGGCCCTGCTCTGAATACGGTGGTGACTTTGATGAGTCGTATAATGGACCAACCGTAAGAGGAATTGTCGTGGTCCGATTTTGCCTGCTGGCTGGAGGCCTGCCAAGTTTTTTCGTCGATGGGTTTCCGTATGGGCCGGATTGAAAGGCATATCAAGGTATTGGCACATGCCTTTTGGGTGGCCAACTGAGATATACCTCTGGTTGACTTGTTCCATTCCATGAAGGATGTCCAGGGCCGTTGCAAGTTTGTCGAAGCTAGCATGAAAAGGGTTTCTGATAACCTTAAGAATTTGAGGGATGAGTGCATGCGGCAGGAACGAATCCTGAAAGACTATAAGGCAGAGTTGGATTCCCTGAAGAAATACGAGGAAGCCAACGGGGTGATGGATACCATTGCGGCTATTCGTGGGGAATGGGCCAAGTGACTCTTGTTGTGATAGACCATTTCAAGATTACCATACGCTTTGTATAGTAATAAAATATTTGTTTTAGTAGAATTTTTGATGTTGTTCTTACTTTACGCAGTGTAATTTTTATGTAGTGGAGTTCATCGCATCGTGCTAAGGCACCCTGAGTGTGGAAGTTCTTATGTTCTATTGTTTACTTTTGTGAATGTCGGTATGTGATTGTGACTCCTAGAGGTCCGAAACGTGTGGTCTTGTGTTGTTACGTTTGCTCATCGCATATTATAGCTGTAGCGGTAAGCGTGAGTTAACGAGTTGGATCTTCCCTGATAGGAAATAGATTATACTGGTGGTGTGTTGTGATTGAACGCAAGTTGTGATGTTGCAATATCATAATTGCATGCCAATTATGGGGTCATTTTATTGTAATCGAATGTAAATGCAGCGTCACTTTATCGCTAGTTATTGCAGAGGGGATCGAGCAGTGTCAGTTTTGTCGAAGGTAGCTATTTGACCGGGCAAAGAGAATTGTGTTTGTGCGGAAACCACTTGTCGAATGTCCAAGAGTAGTTTTATGCATCACCGTGTTTTAAGTGGTGTGGCTCCTTACGATGTGCATGACAAGCGCTTGGTTTATCGCAATGGGTATGGATCGGTGTTTCAGCTAACGAAGCCTCCCAATGGTTATATATGGGGTTGTGCTTATTGGGTGAGTGTCCGTGCCTAGGGATTTTTTTAGGGCTATGAACATGCCTAGGGGTGCTAGGGCTTCATCTGTGCCTGGGGTTGCCAGGGCTTTGTAGTATGCCCAGAATGGTAGGGCATAATAGAGTGCCTGGGGTTTCTGGGGCTTTGTAGTGTGCTTGGGGTGGTCGGGGCTTCCCGGGTTGTCCAGGGCTTCGTAGTGTGCTGGGTTGGTCGGGGTTTCCTGGGTTGTCTAGGGCTTTGTATGTGTGCCTGGGGTGGCCAAGGCTTTCCGGGTTGTCTAGGGCTTTGTATGTGTGCCTGGGGTAGTCGGGGCTTCCCGGGTTGTCCAGGGCTTTGAGAGCTTAAGAAACAATATATATAAGCAGGTGCATAATCTAGGCAAGTGTATATATTCTTAAAAGAAAGAGAACATCCACATCAATGTCATAATATGAAACCATATCGCATCCGGGGAAAGAAAGATATTCGTCATGGATTTATGCATAAAAAAATGCACATTTGTGTGATTACAAAGAAGCATGACTAGTCAAAGTTAGGTTATAACCAATAACCATTTATGGTTGATGGGATGAGAGATCCATCGTATGGACGCCCAAATCTTGCAAAAAAAAGGGGGGAATTTAAAAAAATTTTCTCTCCCTATCAACTTGGAATCGCATTACCTATTTAGAAAACCATATTTTCAAGGATCAATCTTGAACCATAAACTGAACCAAATCTGAACCAAAAGTAATAGGAGAAGATTATACCTGATACGGAGAAGTAATATCTCCCAACGAAGGTGTTCACGCCCAAGGAAGGATCCAAAGACTGCTCCCACTAAAGATGGAGCAGTACAGGATGGAGCAGAATCAACAGTATTCTTTTCCAAGAATTATGTCCTTCGCAAGAAACAGCAGGATGGCACGTGAGCACAACTTCCTATCTATTTTTCTCAAAGAATTGATATCAAGATCAAATCTTGACTTCTCCCACAACTAGAGATCGAACTGGCAAACAGGGCGGAAAGAACAAGGAGGCGGCAAGAAAGAATTCTGCAGGGTTGCTTAATTCTTTCTTTTGTGTTTTTCAGCACTCAAGAGAATGTGAATATGTCTCTTCTAAAGGCTACTGCCCCCTTCCTTAATTGTAACCTTAAAGGATTAGCTCCTAATCCAATTAGGAGTTGCTAATCCAAGTCTTATTTGGATCAAAACATCTCTTTAGGTGATAAGGCTTAACCCCTATCTATCTGTAGATTAGATTAGCTTTCTCCTAATCTCATTAGGAGGTTTCTAGATCTGAATCACATTCAGATCAGGACTCTCTGAGACCCTATCCTATCTGCTAATCCATCTCAGAATTCGCCCCCATATTTAACTAATTAAATAGCTCAGTTCGAAATGGGCTTTAGGGCCCATTAAGCTTATGTGCTCACTTAACCTTCCTAACTGCTGCCTAGTTGGGCTTCCTTGTATGGTGTGGGACCCAAGCATTGATCTACACATCAGCCACATGGGTTCGGC
>NW_010729110.1:939422-1003626 GCF_000365185.1 Nelumbo nucifera | reverse complement strand
CGACACCTAGTGCAGTATCATAATCGAGTCTAGGGGTTTGGTGTAACTTTCCAATTTTGCCCATCAATCTCCAAGGTCCAGGGCAATACTGGAAATCTGGTCCAGTTCAAACATTCAATTAATCCTACACTGTATGCACCTAGGGTCTCACCCTGGCAGCTGAGACAGGCCACCCCAACTGACTTGGTGGCACAACAGTGTTAGCCTTATCAGGATAGGTCTCCCTAGACTGACCCACTGGCTGTGACCATTCTAAACTAACACGAGTCTCATTAAGTGTCCAGTTTAAGGGTATTACACAGAAGCATACCAAGGAAACATGAATTAAATATGTACTTTTATTCATTTACAATAAACTCATAAAGTACATCATTCTGATTGAAGCTAWGGGCATACAAAACTGTCTAACAATGGTTTCATCGTCGTCACCTGTGTCTACAGTTTTAAGTACATAATAACTTGAACTATGGGCTTCCTTTATCAAGTAGGGCCCCTCCCATGTGCAAATTTTCCTACGAATTTTCCTTGCCTGATGTTGAGAGCCGTCTTCAGTACTTTATCCCCTTCTTTAAAGTTTCTAGGCCTTAAGTGTCTGTTGAAATTGGTGGCTTGGGCCTGTTTGTATTTGTTTTGCTTTTTCGCATCTCTATCTCTAACTTCATCTACTACCTCGAGCTTTTCTGTGGGTAGGCTATCCGGGTCCTCTGGTTTGATCTTCTTACCCATTATGAAGGCTATCCTAGCGGACAACTTTGATTTCGGCTGGCAGTATTGCTTATTAGCCGTATACTAGGAAGTAGGGTGTCGCTTGTGTATTCTTCCTGATTGATGCAAATAATCCCATAGTGTCTTCATTAGTTTTTCTGCCCAATCCTTCTGATTATCGGCCCCCGTCCTGCTCAGCATCCTTAACAGTGTCTTGCTTGTGGCCTCTATTTGACCATTTCCCTGGGGATCATATGTTGTGGATATCCCTAATCTCACTTTGTTTTATCCTAAAAGGTCATGGACCTCCTAATTTTTGATGGACAGGCCATTATCAGTCAATATCTGCATTGGTACCCCAAACCTGTGGACTATGTTTTGTCTCAAGAAGTTTTCTACGTTGGCAGCACAAACTCGTCGTAAAGGAATGGCTTCCGTCTACTTGGTGAAGTAATTTGTTGTGACAATGATGAAGCAGTACCCCTTAGAGGGTGGGTGTATCTTGTATCTTTCCTATGAGGTCTACTCCCCAAGTGTGAAAGGGACAGGGTGTGATAACTGGGTCTAGGTCATTGGTAGGCTTGCGGATTCTATCTCCATGGATTTGGCATTTGTGGCACCGGTACACATGCCACTGTGTATCTTCCACCATAGTTGGCCAATAAAAACCAAGGTGTAGGATGTGGTTATCTATTCCCACAGGTATCCAATCGTCTTCACGGACCACTAAGCATTCCCTACTGTCTATCTATGGGATACATTTACCGCACTCTCTTTGCATCTTAGTGGAGTCCCACTTCATCGTAGGCCAATAATATCCCAACCATTGTAGTTTACAGAACAGGGTACTCATGATATCTCCACAAGTGGTTTTGTTAATTTTGTCCAACACTGCTTCTGCTTTTTGCTTGCCTAACACCTTGTCCTCACGTCGTCTGACTCTCGATGATACAACACCCCGTGCACCAACTAGAATTTTGCGATCAACCTAATGTCCTATGTCCCAATAGTCTGACCTTTCAGTTTTTGTATCACCCCATATCTCCATTTGTCAGCCACTACTTGCTCCTCATCTTCCACTTGGTCTTTTAGGGTGAGAGTTGATTGCCTATTAACCGTCTGGATAGTAATCTCTATCAGCTTTGGATTGGCCTGTATCTTGGACCCTAAGGTAGCTAGTGCATCGGCAAACCTATTCTTGGCTCTATTTTGATGCTCGAAGCCTACATCTAAGTCGTGGACTAGTTTGTGGATTAGGGTCCTATAGGGTAGGATGGTGAGTTCCTTTACCGTCATGCTCCCGTCAAGTTGCCCGATCACTAGCTTCGCATCACCAATCACCTTTATCTTCTTTGCACCAACTTCGATCACTTTTATCTGGCCAATGATTAGTGCTTCAAACTCTTTTATATTGTGGGAACAGGGGAACTGGAGCTTAAATGAATACGTAGAGGTCTGTCCGTCCGGGGAGGTCAGGGTCACTCTAGTGTCAGCTGAGGTGTTCGTGCTGCTCCCATCGAAGGTTAACATCCACTATTTGTTTTCTGCCAGAGTGACCATGGGTATGTCTCCAGGGACTTCCTCTGATATGTGGAAGTGGGAAGTTGATGGAATGGTAGCCAGTAGGTCGGTGGCTGTCTGACACTTGGTGGCTTTAGGTTGTGTGTACTCTATCTCATATTCGTTGAGTTGCATCATCCATTTTACGAGTCTGCCGGAAATGGGAGGTCTATCCATGAAGAATTTGAACAGGTCACTCCGTGCGATAAGCCGCACCTTTTGCCCTAGGATATAGTGTCTAAATTTCTACGTGGAAAAGACCAAGAATAGACATTGTTGCTCCATGTGGGAATAGTTTTTCTCCACCGCTTTGAGAGTCCTACTAGTGTAATAAATTGGGTCTTCTATTTTATTCTCATTTTCTTGCACCAACATGCACCCTATGGCTTCCGTCCTTGTTGCGATGTACATCTTGAATTCTCGTCCGTTTTTGGGCGGTGACATCATAGGCGCCTTAGCCAATGCTTCCTTCAGCCGCTCAAAGGTGTCCTGATGCTCCTGAGTCCATTTGAATTCGACGGCTTTCTTAACTAATTTCATCAATGGTAGTGCTGCGTGTGCGAGGCTTGGAACGAACCTCCTCAAATAAGGTATTTTTCTAAGGAATGCCTTTAACTAGGATTGGTTTACAAGTGGCTGCAAATCTATGATGGCTCTAACCTTTCTTTCGTCTGGATGAATCCTAGTCTGATCTACTCTGTAGCCTAAGAACTTGCCTCATTGTACTACAAATGCACATTTCAGCAGATTCACTCTCAATTTGAATTCCCTGCATCGAGTAAAGACCTTCCTTAAGACTTCAGAGTGTTCCTCTTTCTTCTTGGCTTTGATGACTATGTCATCCACATAGCATTCTATTTCTTCGTGGATCATGTCATTGAAAACACTAGTCATGGCTCTCTAATATGTGGCTCGACATTCTTCAATCCAAAGGGCATCATTTTATAATAGAAATTCCCTATAGGTGTCCTAAAGGCTATATGGGGCGCATCTATGGGGTCCATGAAGATTTGGTTGTACCCATTGTAAACATCTAGGAAAAAGAAAAGTTCATGTCCTACTGTCGAATCTATCAGCACCTCCATATTAGGAAGAGGGAATTCATCCTTTGGATAGGCCTTATTTAGGTCCCTAAAGTCGATGCAACATCTTAGTTGTCCATTCTTCTTCTTTATTGGAACTACATTGGCTAAGCACTGGGGTGTGCTATAGGTTTGAAGAAGCCTACTTTCAGAAGCCATTCTACTTCCTCCTTAATCTTTAGTGTTATATCCGGCTTAAAGATCCTATGTGGTTGCTTCACCAGTCGAAATTTTGGATCTATACAAAGGGAATGCCAGACAAGTTCCAGGTCTAGTCCTGGCATTTGGTCATATGACCAGGTGAATACATCCTGAAACTCTATGGAAGAACCCGAGTTATGCTGGGTCTAGGCACTAAAACTTTTGCGATAAGGTGCTCCTTTACCTTTTAGAAGTGCGATGAGTTTTTCCTTATCCTTGGTTGCTAACTTGGCAGATATATGCATGGGTTTTTTGTCAGATCCGTCAGCTGGTTGATTTCTTCTAAGGGTTCTTCAACTGTGTCGATGGAGTCCATTATGCACTTTGGGGGTGTCCTAACTTCATTGCAGTATTCTAGTACATCTTCTTTTGATTCCTGAGGTTATTCAATTGTTATTTGTCTCGAGTCTTAGGTATTTTATGTTTTCATAAGTATATGATCTAAATGCCGTACCTCTATGTTCAATTCAATGGTTGAGCCATCGCTTGGTGGCATAATCGTGGCAATATCAATTTGCGACATGGTGAAATAATGCTGATTGAAACATTACTTAGAGACTTTAGTTAAAAATTGTGATGAATTATTTGGCAAATATATGTGTCCTTTTTTGGAAACACTCGAAAAAAAACTCTTTGGGAAGTAGATTTCACTCTCAGTACATACTGCGATCAAGTTAGGTTAAGTAGTTTATAGAAATCATACCTCGAGGGTGGCCTTTTTAGTTGTAGGCAGTCCATCGCTCTCATGATCCTCGATGATCGTATAATATTCCTTCCGATCATCCCTTTTCACCTGTACGCATCTGCTCCTCTTACGCTATTCCAACGTCCTAGCGGGTTCGTTCTTAGGCGGATGTGGCAACTTTATTCCCTCGACCTTAGCTATCCTCATTTCGCCATCCTTTGCTAGCTTTATGAAGTAGGTGGTGTCTTGGAGGTGCATCTCGGACTTGTCAAATGGTGCCCTGATTGTCGGGGTCCTATTCGACCTCCCTCGGTGTTTGGCCTTGATGCATTGGTGGTAGGTCGAAGGGACGAAGGCTAGGTCTTGTATCAATGGTCACCCAAAAAGTGCATGGTAGGAAGTTTTTCATTGGATTACCTGGAATTCTTGTGTTATGCAAAACAACACTATCACCACCTGTAGTTCTATGGACCCCTCGGTAACCGATGGGTTACCATTGAAGTCCGTCACTTCTAACAGCAACCCCTTGATGTCCTCTTTTATGATATTCATCAACTTCAATGTGTGGACCAGGATGAGATTTACAGAGCTTTCTGGGTCGACCATTAATTTGTGCATGTCATACCCCCCGATCTTTGCCATGATGTACAAAGGTCTTTTCTTGACCCCTGTTCTGGAATCTCATGACCTAAGCAAGAAGGTCTTTTCCTAACCCCTGGTTCTACATTCTATAGGTCAGCCATCGTTAGCTTTCTTTCCAGAGTGAATCACTTTGACAAGAACTTTTTGGCCAACTCTCACCACGAGTCGACACTTCTGTGGGTGAGACTCACAAACCATGCATATGCTAGACTGGTCAATGACTTCAAGAACTCTCATACTTTAAGGTCCTCGTCGAAGGCGAAAGGACTAAGGGAATCTTCAAACTTATTGATATATTCCTGCTGGCTACCCCTTTGCTCGTCATACTATGGCCATTGTTGGGGAGAGGTGTATCCAGCAGGATAGGGCTTGTACAAGATACATTCATAATAAGGCTTTTGCAAGACTATCGAGTCTAGGGCCCGGCTGTGACTTTCAAACACTGGTCCTTGGACATACTCCCTCAGTTCGTCTCTGTTGAGAGGAATTTCTGTTACCAGGTCGGTGCTAGGGAAAGCATGAAATTGGGGGACGGGCACAAAGCCTAGTTGAGATGGGGCTGAGATAGCCCTGTGGTGCTGCTCCGGAACGCCAGGGAAGGTAGGTATGGTACCAGAAGTAATGCAACTGGGATTGGGATTGGAACTCGGAACACTAGGGATGGTGGCGGCGGGTGTTTGTTCGGCCTGGGCTGAACAATTAAGCAGGATCTAGAGGGAACTCCTTGTCTCCTCCATTCCTTGTTCAATTTTTTTGAACTGCTCTTCGTAAAGCGAAAGGGAAGCCTCAAACCCGTAGACCTTGTTTGACAAGATCTCTGTGTCGGCCTGAATGGGTGTTTCCATTTCAGGCTGATTCTCGACTACTGGGTTGGTGTTTTCTTAAACGTTGCTCTGTTCCTCGGGGTGAGGTTGATCGTTCTTGAGGCCATCCTTCGTGATCAAAGGCGAAACCAGAGATTGTACTATAGGTATGGTAAGGGTAGGTTGGGGAGCGGTCTCTTTGAAAGGAGAAGAAGAGCCTCCAAGGAAGGTGAAAGCCTTTTGGTAAGGGATTGGGAGATGAGTAGGTTGTGGAGACTTGTGCGGTATCGGTAGCTAAAAATGCTCGGGATTCCATGTCCTCTAAGGTGAGGAGGACTCCCTATTTATGGAGAAGATGCCAAGATTCTAAAAGGTAGGGGATGAGGATCTTCGCTCCACATTGGGAAAGGGAATATATTGTTCGCTAGTGGTCATTGCGTGCACTACTAGGGTATCGCCACATGTCTGATGAAGATTTCTCAAGGTCGGCTTTCCTTATCCTTAAGATCCCTCATTACTCATGTGTGCTACTACCTTTTTCATGCAACATGATTAGTTCTATGTGGTGAAGATGATGTCACTATTCGGAAGTCGATATTCCAAATGTTCCTCGTGGTGATTCGTGAAGTGTTTTGCTATTGTGGGGCTCGCGTGTGTCTGAGCACGCGTAGGCCTCGCCACGGGCTCGGCCCATTGACCTCTCTGACCTGTTACCCAAAGTGGGTTTGCAAGCCGTGGGTTTATCGCATGTCATGGTGGGTGTGACTTCATCGCACACCTAAGTGCACTTGAGTCTTTTGGATGAGTGTTTTTGAGGCTTGTTCTAGTTTGGCTGCTTTCTGGTCTTGATGGTCTGCGGATTTATCGTGGTTTTACTTAATGCGTTACGGGTTCATAGCAAAGATAGTGACAGATCATAAGTTCATCACAGATGGGGGTAATTGTAGGTTGTTCGTGAGTGCTTTCGTGGTGTTACTCTTGGTGTCTGAGCATTCATTGAGAGTCTGTGTGAGCTATACATACCTACACCTCTAGTCAGAGTGGGATGAGTGGAGGTTTTGACATGAGTTTTCCCATGGCTATGATTCCCTTTGATGGCCTTAATTACCTAGAATGGTCAAGGGGAATCAAGCTTTACATAACTACAAGGGGAAAAGCAAGATTTATCAATGGCAGAATTAGAGAACCCTAGTCTAGTGGTGTGGAACATGATAGGTGGGACTACGAAAACAACATGGTGATGTCATGGTTGTTATTGTGTATGCTGCCACAAGTGAGAAAGACCTTCATGTGGGCAGAAACAGCTCATGAGATATGGGAGCAGGCACAGTCTACATATTCCAAACAAAGGAATTATGCTAAAATATATCAATTGCAGGCTGCCTCCTCAACTTGTAAACAGGGGGAGAGGAGTCTCTCCCTCTACAATTCAGTCCTGACTTCTGTTTGGAAGGAACTTGATCACTATCAGAACATAGACTGGAAGTGTGATGTAGATGCCAAAGCATACAAGTCCCTGGTTTCACAGCAACGAACATTTGCCTTTCTCCTAGGGTTGAATCCTGTATATGAATCTATCGGGGTTCAGGTATTGGGGGGTAAAGACCTCCCATTTGTACAAGAAGTATATGCTCTAGTGCAATCAGAAGAGAGCAGATGGAATGTGATGAATAATCCTGAGGGAGAGCATGTGGCTTTAGCAGCTAAAGGGAGTGTTTCTACGGGTGGTGGAAATTCCTTCAAGAAGAGTGACTTCCAGAAGAAAGGTGATGACAAAGAAAAGTTATGGTGTACACACTGTCAGAAGCCAAAGTGGGCTCAGGAAATGAGTAAAATGATGGATTAGAATAAGAAGCCAGGATAGCAAGGTAAGAGAATGTTCAATGCAACAAATTTAGCCTCTCAAGAGACTCAATCATCTACCACCACTATGAGTTCTTCCGGGATTGATCCGAGGGAAGACATCATTAATTCTTTATGTGACCATTTAGAGTTGTATGGGAGGGCAATCCGCCTGATGGGTTCTGCTTATCCCCCCTCGACTTCCTTTGCATCTACATCTGGTAACGGTAATTCTGCCACAGCTTTCCATGTGCCCTCTCATCCCTCAGACTCCCCTTGGATAATAGACTCTAGAGCCTCAAACCATATGATGGGTAAGTCCAATTGTTTTCAATATTATCATCTATTATTTGGTCGGGACAAGGTGAGACTTGTTGATGGTACTTTCTCCACCATAGCTAGTCAAGGAACCATCTCCCTTCCTCTTGGACTCACCCTCTTTGATGTTCTACATGTTCTTAAATTGCCCATAAATTTGTTCTCTATTAGTAACATAACAAATTCGTTAAACTGCTCAGTAACATTTTTTCCTTCCTCTTGTGTGATACAGGATTTGGCCTCAGGGAAGACGATTGCTAGATGTGGTATGGCAGGTGGTCTTTACATGCTAGAGAATAAAGCTTGTCTTGCGGCTATTGAGTCTAAGAGCCTGTCTAATAAGAGTAAAGTCCTTTTATGGCACAATTGTTTGGGTCATTTATCTTTTGAGTCATTGAAAGTTTTGTTACCGTATTTATTTAAATCAGTGTCAGTGTCGGATTTAACATGTTAAACATGTCAGTTGAACAAACATTATAGAAATCACTTTACTTCAAGAAATAATAAATCTTATTTTCCTTTCCATATTGTGTATTATGATGTCTGGTGCCCTGTTAATTTAGCAACCGAGTCTGGCTATAGATATTTCATTACACATATTGATGATTACTCCTGATATACATGGGTGTACCCTATGTGGTCCAGAGATGAAGTACCAAAAATCATTAAAGATTTCCAACGCTTGATATTCACTCAGTTTCAAACGGAAATCCAAATTTTTCGTAGTGATCTCACGGAGTTCTTTGCCTCGTGTGGATCCATACATTGTAGCTCTTGCTCTAGAACCCCCCTACAAAATGGTGTTTCTGAAAGAAAGAATCATCATCTCATTGAAGTTGCTCGCGGGTTACTTATACACATTAATGTTCATAAAAATTTCTGGTTGGATGTTGTGTTGTGTGCTGCCTATCTCATCAACTACATGCCATCTCGCTTGTTAGGGTACAAGGCCCCCCATCAGCTTCTTTTTCCCAAGGCTCCACTCTTTTTCATTCCTATCCGTGTGTTTGGTTGTTGTTATTTCATCTAGGACCTTTCTCCTATTCGTGGAAAACTTGATCCCCGTATCATTCCTTGTGTCTTCTTGGGTTATCCTTCTTCCCAAAAGGGCTATCGATGCTTTGACCCCATTTCCAAGAAGTATTATGTCTCTATGGATGTATCTTTCTTTGAAAGTGATCATTTTTTCCTAGTTTCTCCTCAAGGGGAGAGTAAGGTGGAGGAGAAATCAGTTCAGGTTCCCTCCTCCATTCCATATTTTTCATCACCGCAAGAACTAGGTAAATTCGAGAGTTGTGGAGCAACTTGAAACTATACCGCCAACAACATCAGATTCACCGGGGATAGATCATATCCAACCAGGTACTATCATCCCTGTTGATGCTCCTGATCCTTTTGCCATGGAAATTCCATCTAGTGATGACCTTGACATTACTATCATCCCATTTTGTTACCTATGAGAACATCTCACCCTCCTTTCATGCTTTCATTTCTTTCATTGATAGTGTCCCTATCCTAAAAAATGTGGCAGAAGCTCTCTTAGTACCTGAATGGACAGATGCAATGAAAGAAGAGATAAATGCCCTACATAAAAATGGTATGTGGGAATTAGTGGATCTTCCTAAGGGTAAGGAACCGGTAGGGTGCAAGTGGGTGTTCACAGTGAAACACAAAGCTGATGGCACGATAGAAAGGTACATGGCTAGGTTGGTGGAAAAAGGGTTTACCCAGGTATATGGTGTAGATTATGCAGAGACCTTTGCCCCGGTAGCCAAGATGAACTCCATTAGAGTCCTTTTCTCCCTTGCAGAAAATCTTGATTGGGATCTTCATTAGCTAGACATTAAAAATGCCTTTCTGAATGGAGACCTTGAGGAAGAGGTATACATGGTTCAACCTCCTAGCTTTAGTGCCCTAGGCAAAGAGTAGAAAGTGTGTAGACTAAAGAAGTTTTTGTATGTTTTGAAGCAACCACTGAGAACCTGGTTCAGCAAGTCTCTTCTGGATATATAGAAGATTGGCTACAAACAATGTCAGACTGACCATACTCTATTTGTGAAAAGAGGGGATGGAAAGATTGCAATCTTGATAGTGTATGTTGATGACATATTGATAACAAGTGACTAGAAGGCTGAAATTCAAAGACTAAAAGATTTCTTAGTCACTCAATTTGAGGTGAAGGAAATACATCTGAGATCTGTTACAGGATACAGGAAAACTAGGGGTTAAGCCAGCCGACTCTCCTATTGATCTAAATCACAAACTGGGTGACTGTTGTGGTGAAGTTATCAAAGATGTAAAACAATTCCAGAGACTTGTGGGAAGGCTCCTATATTTATCCATGACCAAGCCAAACATTGCTTATGCAGTAGGTGTTCCTAGTCAGTTCATGCATGCTTCTAAGACCACACACTTAGAGGCAGCAAAAAGAATACTCAGATACCTAAAAAGGTTTCTTGGAGCTGGTTTGTTATACCAAAAGAATGGTCATTAAAGTATATACAAATGCTGATTGGGTTGGATCAATTGATGAGAGAAAGTCTACTGGTGGGTATTGCTCCTTTGTGGGAGGAAACCTAGTCACATGGAGAAACAAGAAACAAAATGTAGTGGCTAGGTCTAGTGTTGAATCTGAATATAGAGCAATGTCCCATGGGGTTTTTCTATTGATGGCCCTATGTCCTTGTATTGTGATAATAAGGCTGCCATCAATATTGCAACCAACCTAGTTCTTCATGATAGAACTAAGCATATAGAGGTTGACAAACACTTCATTAGAGAGAAACTTGTTAATGAGGAAGTGTGCACCCCATATGTGAGTTCCAAAGAGCAACTAGCAGATGTATATACAAAAGGCTTACATCACTCGTAGTATGATGATTTATGTGACAAGTTGGGCATGATTGATATCTACGTCCCAACTTGAGGGGGAGTGTTAAAATAACTTAGTTTTATTTCAAGTTTAGTGCCGCAAGGGCACCTTTGTGATTTTCTCTTTTATTTTTTATGTATGGTCACCCTAGTATATATTCAAAAATAAATTGGCACCACCGGTTGAATTTTGCCTCTTTCAATTCTATCACTCTTCTCTCTTTTCTCTTTTCTCTTTTCTCCCTTCTTCTTCTCTTCTCTCTGTGCTGGAATCACACCATCTCAGCACCAAGAAAACAGACTCGATCTTCCATTTTGTGGTATATTACCCTGTTCACTAACTGGTAATGCAGTAGTAGCTTATTGTCCTTTGTTGTTGACGTAGGGTTTTTCAAATTTTCAATGATGGTTTGCCTCCAATCGCCTTTCTCGATAATGTCCCTAGACTCGACCTAGTGCGTTAGTCTTTCTATCGACAATTCACCTTGTGTCTGAATAGTTATGATGACTAGGCTTTCAGTTGACTGAATTTTAGAATCTAATGTAGCTAAAGCATCTGTGTACCTGTTCTTGGTTTTGTTTTGGTGTTCATAGCTCACCTCCAGGTCCTTAATCAGATTTTGGGTCAAGGTTCTATATGGTAGAATTGTCAACACCTTCACCATGGTGTCTCCCCCATTTGTCCTATTACTAGTTTTGAGTCTCCAATCACATTCACTTTCTTTACTTTGGAGTCTCTTGCAATTGTTAGACCTATCACCAAGGCCTCATATTCTGCGATGTTGTGAAAACAGGGGAATTGTAGCTTAAAGGAATATGCTGAAGTTTCGCCGATGGGTGAGGTTAAGGTTACTTCTGCACTTGCGGGAGAATTGGTACTACTGCCATCAAAGATTAAGGTTCATCCAACATCTTCTACCGTTGTGATGAGGAAGTCATTACTAGATGGGAAGGCTGCTAGTAGGTCAACAACGACTTGACATTTGATTGCTTCGGGCAAGGTGTACTCAATACTGTACTAATTCAGTTGTATCATCCATTTGATTAGCCACTCGGAGAGTGGTGGTCTATCCATGAAAAAATTGAGTGGGTCACCTCTTGCTATCAAGACCACCTTCTGGCCTAATATATAATGCCTGATCTTCTGGGCAACAAAGACCAGTGCTAGGCATTATTGTTCCATGTGGGAGTAGTGCTTCTTTGTAGGTTTCATTGTCTTGTTGGCATAGTAGATGGGGTACTCTACCTTCTCCTCGTTTTCCCGGGCTAATAAGCATCCTATGGTTTCTGAATTGGATGCAATGTATAATCAGAACTCTTGGCCTTTCTTTGGTGGAGACATGGTTGGTGCCTTATCTAGGACCTATTTTATCTGGTCGAAAGAATTTTGATGTTACGATGACCATTTGTACACTATGGATTTCTTGGTGAGCTCGAGGAGGGGAGATGCAACGTGTGCAAGGCTAGGGATGAACCTCCTAAGGTAAGATACTTTCCCTAGGAATGTCTTCAACTGTGATTCAGTACTTGAGGGAGGGAGGTCTAGGATTGCCTTCACCTTGCCCTCGTCTAGTTGGATTCTAGTGTGATTGACTCGGTAGCCTAAAAACTTTCCTGATTGGACTCCAAACAAACACTTTAGGGGGTTGAGTTTCAGGTTGAAAGCTCGGCATTGCGTGAATACTTTCCTTAGCACCTCAACGTGATACTCTTTTCTCTTATCTTTTATGATGATATCATCCATGTAGCACTCTATCTCTTTATGCATTATATCATGGAAGACACTCGTTATGGCTCTTTGGTAGGTGGTTTCAACATTCTTCAGACCGAAGGGCATTATTTTATAATAGAAGTTCCCTATCAGCATTTTGAACACCGTGTGGGGTGCATCTATAGAATCCATGTAGATCTGGCCATAGCATTAATGAGGATCTCCATATTGGGCAGCGGAAATTCATCCTTTGGGCAGGCCTTATTGAGGTCTCTGAAGTCTACACAACACGTAGGGTGTTTGGGAGGAAGAGAGGATGTTACATATTGCCTTACTTGGCCATTCTTCTTGTTAATCGGGACGACGTTGGCTAGCCACTGTAGGTGTGCGATGGGATTTATGAAGCCTACCTATAGGAGTCGTTCGACTTTCTCTTTGATCTTTAAGGTGACTTTTGGTTTGAACACCCTTTGTGGTTATTTCACTGGCCTGGACTTGGCTCAATTTAGTTGATATGTATAATGGTCTCTTCTCTGTTCTAGTGGCCATGTCAACCTCCTCTAATGGTTCCTCTATTGCATTGTTTGAATCTTGCATGTGCTTAGGAGGCATGTGGATTTCATCATAGTACTCTATTGTTTCTTTTGGTTGATCCTGACATAGGTGAGATTTCAGTTGTCTGATCATAGTTATTTATTTTCAATGACATCGGTTGTTGTATAGTTACCTTATGCTTTGTTGTGTTTTGCTGTGATGAGTTGTGCTCTGTTTGCGATGTGAACATCACGATGTTATTGTTTAGTGATTCTGGTGACATGTTTTTCACAAAATGGCTATGGGCACAGGAATATGATGTATTCATTGATAGAAAAAAAGAGATTACAATGATTATTGAACTTAATGCATAGAAATTAATTATGAATCATACCTCCAGAATGGCTTTCTTTATGACGGGGGGACCGACTTCCTCATATTCTTCGACGATCGTATAGTATCTTTTACTATTTTCGTTGGTCATCTTTACGCACTTGGATCACTTCTTCTGCTCTGCTGCATTGGGAAGCTTGCTCGGCTACTCCAGTAATCACAATGCCTAAACTTTGGCTACTTGGGTTTCTTCGTCCTCAACAATCTTAGTGTAGTAGATCACATCTTAGAGGTGGGCTTCTGAATTTTTGAATGGACGCTAGTAGCCAGGATTTTGACGCAAGTAGATCGCATGAAAGGAAGCCTTTCTAGACACTACTTGGAATTCTTGCTCTATTGAGAAAGGGTTGATGGCTACCGGTAGCATAAGGGAGCCCTCTATGACAAACACATTGCTGGTAGCATGAGTAAAGCATGATAGGGTGCATCATGGTCAGGAGGTCATCCCCGGTGCATTGCTTTGTGTTACGAAGGTCAGCCTTCGCTCCAAGGTGAACCATTTAGACAAAAACTTCTTCGTGAGCTCCGCCCATGTGTCAATGCTCCCTGCCATCAGGTTGACGAACCAGGAGTAAGCCGGTCCGGTCAGGGATTCGGAGAATTCCCTGACCTTTAGATCTTTGTTTAGGGCGAATGTGCCTAGCGCATCCTCGAACTTATTGACATGTTCTTGCAGGCTCCCTTTTTGCTTGTCATACTGAGGCCATTGTTGCGGAGGGGTGTAGTTGGCTGGGTAAGGCTTATACAAGATGCAATTAGAGTAGGGCTTCTATAGGGTGAGGGTCGTTTGTGTCTTGTTTTGTCTTTCCTCTATCAGGCCCTGGGCATATTCCTTGATTTCCATCTGCCTAAAAAGTGTGTCAGTTATCAATGGGCTATGCACTGTTGTCTATGTTTGTTCGGTAGTAAAATGTTGGGTTCTCTAGGCTAGGGTGGGTGCAGATGGGTGGTCAATTTCGAGTGAGTGCCACTCGACTGAAGCCACAGGATGGCTAGGAGGAGTTGGTGTGGGTGGTTCTATAAAGGCGAAGGGAGGGTATTCGAGAGTCATCGTCCTTTGCAACAATAGCTACAAGGTGCTTTGCATCTCTACCTGCACATGCTCCATTCGGTCAAAGCGGGACTTGATGTTGTAGACGTTATGGGATAGGATGACGATGTCTGCCTTCTCTGCCATCTCTTGATTGTCTTGGTCTTCAAGCTGTATGTTAGAATTATCGGGGTTCTTGTGTTACTCCTCTAGGATATGGGAAGGACTGACTCTTCGGGCAGCCATTCTCTGTGACCAAGGTTAATAACCAAAGATTCTAATGTAGGTGGTGTGGTATGGCTAAGTGTGGTGGTCTCCTTGTAGGACAAAGAAAGGTCGAGGGATATCAGGTAGCAAAGGTGATTAGGGGTCTCCAAATTGATGGAATCGTCCCTTGGTTATGGTTTATTCCCCCTTTTTATAAGTGTAGATCCCGAGGCCCTAAGGGGAAGGTTCCAAAACGAGTTTGATTCCCATTTGGAAAATGAATCGATGATTCAATGTCGGTTGTCAAGAAGACACCACTGGGGGTTTGCCATGTATCGGGCGTGATCTTCCTTGGATGAAGTTTCCTTTCGTTCAAGGATTCTCACGACACATGTGTGTTACTTCCCTTTACGAGTCTCCCATCTTGACACATGTGTGTCACGACACATGTGTGCTGCTTGACACATGTGTGTTACTTCCCTTTACGAGTTTCCTTTCGTTCAAGGATTCTCACGACACATGCCGTTAGAACTAATTCGATGTGTTCACTTAATTTGTTGGATGTCTCATCGTGAGCGTCTGCTGCTTGTTGCAGCCATGAGGTGGCTTTTTTGTCTATTGCACGTCCATGATGGCTTTGAGCTCATCGTAGACCCGTAATGGGCTATAGGTTCATCGTAGGCCTGTGATGGGCTTTGGGTTTATTACAAGCCTGGTTTTGATGCCTTCATCGCCTTCGCTGGTGTGGGAAACACATATACTTATCTTATAGGGGGATGGCCTACCCCCATTATGTAGCCTTCGTAAAATGTCAAAAAAAAAAAAGCTATACTTAGTGATGCTACCATGAACCAAGTTACTAGAGCCGTCCTAATTCAAGGATCACTGATCTACCTTATTGGGCTTTAGTTCACTCCTACCACTGATGATAGCATCCAACCACCTCTTTGTTTTTATATCTAAATCATAAACCTTAACCCTGAATCTTTAATCTCTAACCCTAAAGTTTCAAAGATCACAGGTCCATGTTATTGGACTTTAGTTTTCTCCTACTATGGTGGGGTGAATGCATCCAACCACTTCTTAATGTTTATATCTAAATCCTAAATCTTAAACCCTAAACCCTAAACCTTTAAATCCTAATCCTACAATTTCAAGGATCATCATCTATATTATTGGGCTTTAGTTTGCTCCTATCATGACTACAAAAGCCTCCGACAACCTTTTATATCTAAATCCTAAATCTTAAACCCTAAAACTTAAATGTAAAATGCATTTGATCGGTATCGGATTGCACCGATACAGGATACACTATGACAGTAGTGTATCCCTATTAGTCGTGCGTATCAGTTTGATATGCCACCGTATCAGCACGTATCACTAGTATCGAGTGATACGCGTCGATACTGAAGCGTATTGACCATTGTTTCGATGTGGCATCTCACAATAAAAAACGGAAGTGGCAAGACTCAAACCCATGCCGATCAATGCATGCCTGATGTTCAGGCTCGTATTAACCATAACCATTTGCCAATTCGTGTTAGTAAATGTAATAAAATATATTTTATTAAACTTAATATTTACACGCAAACAAAAAACAATATATATTTATTTTCAAAAACTTCAACTATAAATGAAAAAGAACAATATTCAAAATTAGCATTTTATAAATAAAGGGAATAAATAATTTATAAAATCCACATATATATATATATATATCAAAAATGAATTTTAATTTTAAAAATTTATACAAATAAATATTCATAATAGAATAATTAATTTAATACTTAAATTTTATAAATTTGCATATGGTATAAATCTTAAACTTTTATAGATTGTTAATTAATATTTTAATTTGCATTAAATAACAATGTATTTATTATTTACAAAAATAAAAATATTGTTTACAAATATTTGAAAATATAATATAAATTGAATCTATCAAATCTATTAATCTACATTTTATATTAAAAAAAAAACTTTAACAACGAAATTTTATAAAAATAAAATATTGATAATAGAATAATTATTTTAGTAATTAAAATTTATGAATTTTCATATGATATGCACTTTTTAAATTTTAATAGATTATATATATTTCAAGTTAAGTATATATTTTTATAAATTTATAATTAATATTTTAATTTTAATTTTATAATAACATATTTATTGTTTACAAAAATATAAATATTATTTATCAAACATTTAAGAATTAATTTTTTAGTTGGATTTTTTGTTAATGTTAAAAAATAAAAATAAAAAAATAGAAAAAATAATATAATAATAAAAGTATAATAGTTGCATATGCTTTATGCCTTACACTTTAATAGATAATAAAATAATATTGGCTTTTTGTGTATATTAATTTATAAAAATCTATATAGCATTTGCCTTGTATTCTTGATTGATGCATTATTTATAAAATTTTATAATATCTACATGTCCTGCTAAATTAATTATTATATATTTCTTCATATATATATATATATATATATATATATATAATTCCTATGTATTTATATATTATTTATAGTTGCTTTGACATTAAACTTACTGCTATTAGTATATTTATGGAATTTGTGTGCATTTTCTTAGCGTATCCAAGTGTTTCCATATTTTTTCGTTCGTATCCATATGTTTTCCATGCATATCCGTATTCATATCCAAGTTGTCCAATACAATACCTGATACCAATGCTTTAATTCTTGATTGGGTCTAGTCCAAGAGAGTCATGGAGAAATAGATAGATGATAAGGCAATTGGGCGGCTTATGAGCTTGTGATTGCTTTTGGGTCCACCGCCCAGCAAAATAAGAACCACAAGTGGTCTCTCCTCTTGTTCCCCTCTCCCCCTTCAATTCATGTGCTAAATTCTGTGGATGAGTCGTTTGAAGTTGACATATCTTTACCATATAACTATAGCTCCGAATCTAAAACACATCCTCCCAATTGAGGAGTAAAAAGTGCTCCACATTTTCCCTCTCCATCCTATATTCCACCTCTATTATGTATTCATGGCACATGCTCAAACTTTAGCTATATGGCCCAGATTTGGACTTTTCCCAATACCAAAAAAAAAAAAAAATCTTTTCCTTGATCATGAATCTGAAGGGGAAGGGGGGAAAGAAAGCTTCAAGCTTTCAAAATCTAATCTGTCTTGTGGGTTCTCTTGGCCATTGATGTCTAAAATTTTGGAAATGGACCATGTTAATTGTTGCTGCTTCAAGCCTTCTTTTTCTTCGTGCTGATCAAGAAAGCTACTTTGGGCTTTCCAAGTATTTGACATACATTGCTTATAACAGAACCCACCTTGTAAAGCCAAAGTGGCCATGTGAAAGCCCCGAGTCCGAATCACTTACCAACAAAAACACCTTCCAACCCTCTATCAACATAATCTAACATCGCACATCTCATACATGCATGACAGATCCCACTTTTATCATGGGTTCCAGTCTCATAGTGAGATGTGCGGTGTCAGATGAAGTTGGTAGAGGGTTGGAAGATGTTTTGTTGGCAGAAGATTTAAGAATCTACTACTCCAATATGTACAGAACGCTGGCCTATTCACCATGGTTTTTAAAAATGAAATAGAAAAAGAACCGGTCAGGTGACCAGTTTCCGGTTAAATAGTTCAACCATCTAGGTCGAACGGTTCGACCCGTGATGTCATAAATAAATTAAAAATAAAAAAATATTTATAAATAATAAAAAATAGCATAAAATTAAATAAAAAACAAAAAAATACAGAAAATAAAACTTTCTAAATAAAAAATAATACAATACAAAATACATAAAAAAGTATAAAAATAAAATACAAAAATTCTAAAAAATACAGAAAAAACACAAAAAATTCAGAAAAAAAAAACAGAAAAATAAAACAAAAATTGCAAAAAATACAGAAAAAAAACTCTAGAATGTTAAGTCCTAAAATGCAAAAATCATTGACCTAAAATCAAGATTCACAGAGATAGATTCCCCTGGCACCAAAATAAAAGGGGAGAAGTATGAGCATTCACTCTAGAATGTTAGATTGCTATGCAACCAAGATTGATTTGTAAAAGACTTCAATACACATTAATTTTACCTAATTGATAAAAAAAATGCACTAATTTTTTACCTGGAAGTGCTGCAAATTCGCCTGTCGTAAAGCCTAGAAGTGTTACAAATTGCAAAAAATGCTAGCCATCGCCGATTGTTGTTAATCGCGGTCAGTCGGTATGTGTCACTGTCGAACACCAGAGGTGCTGGCTGCCGCAAGTAGTCGGTTGGGTGTGAGGGATGGCCACCACTGCAAACTTGCCTGCCGCACCTGGAAGTGATGCAAATCGCAAAAAACACTGGCCACCACAAACTCGTCATCGCCAGTCGCCGTTAGTCGCGGTCGGTCGGTGTGTGTCACCGTCGAACGCCGGAGGTGCTGGCCGCCACAGGTGGTCAGTTGGGTGTGAGGGATGGTCGTTGCTGCAAACTCGCCTGTCGCAAAGCCTAGAAGTGTTGCAAATCCCAAAAAACATTGGCCGCTGCTGCAAACTCGCCATCGCCGGTCGCCATTAATCACCGTCGGTTGGTGTATATCGCCGTCGAACGCCGGAGGTGCCGGCTGCCGTAGGGGGTCGGCTGGGTGTGAGGGCTGAGAGGAAGGAAGAACGAAAATGGGTTCTAACCCTATGTTCGATTAATTGATTTAGGATGGGGATATTAAAGGAATTTTTTTTATTTTATTTAAAACATTGAAAATAAAAAAGAAAACCCACGAACCACTACCCGGGTCAAACGATTTAGCGGTCCGACCACCTGGGTTAGTAGTTTTTTGACTTTTTCAACATTTTTTGAAGATTTTCGGTTTTTAGTGTAACCGGACCCGAGGGCTTGACCGGTTACCGGTTTTTCCAGTCCGACCGTCCGGTTGGGTCCGATTTTGAAAACCATGAGATTTATAGGGTTTGGTGTATAGCCCATTGAGGTTGAAATTTGTAGAATTTCAAGAGGATGATATAACTAGATGTTTCAAAAAAAATGGGTTGATGATAACAAATTAACAATTTTGGGAAAGATGATAGGATAGAGGCACGTATTCACTCTCATTATTAAAAAAACTTATGAAATCACCGTCCACAAGGAATTATTTCTCTGTAAGATAAACAAAAGAAACAACACATAATCAGCTCTCTTATGAAAAAAAAAAAAACTTAAAACTAAATATTTAATTAGGGGGTGTATTGTTTGGTTTTTCAAACAATAACCAGTGAATAGAAGACTGTAGACTACAATAGTTTTATTATTAGTGCATCAACAAATCCTTTATTTTTTTATGCTTTTCCATTTTTTTTCATAATACCTCCACTCAAACTTTACATTTAGGATTTAGTTACTAGGAGTGGATTCAAGCCGAGCCAAGTTGAATAGTACAAGGCTTGAGCACAATTTGTCAAGATAGTACAAGGCTCGAGTTCGATTCGAGCTAGAACCTTGAGATCGAGCTCAGTTCGAGTCAAAAACTCGTAAACTTGAGCTCGATTTGAAAAAAATATTTTATAAAAATAAAATAATTTATATAAATTTTTTATTTAATATTTAAAAAATTAAGAAATAATATTTTTATTATATATATGATTTTCTATTATATATATATTCGAGCTCGACTAGCAAACCTCACGAACCGAGTTCTATTAGCCTCAAAGTCGACTCTTTTATTAATCAAGTCTGTAAATTATGTTCGAGCTCGACTCAAAACTCGGTTAAAACCAAACCGAGCCAAACTTAAATAACTCATGAAGAGCTCTTCTCGTGGCCGCCTCTACCGGCTACCTGGCCAGTGGTCATCCGTATGACAATACCTCTAGCAAAAAGTAATGAATATGAGCAATTCATTCAAAGCAGTAAAGTCAAATCGATCGGGAGGAATTTGAAAGCTCTCTTCATATATCTTTATTAATTACCAAAACTAGTCAAGCCATCTGGGCCTCTTGACCTTTCTTCATCGTTTGAAAGTTTATAAATTAAGTTATACTTATCCACTAATTATTGTTTGATGCTATATTATAATAACTAGTTAAGAGTGGAGGGCCTTATAAACATTTTTTTTTCGTATTTTTTTAAAGTACTAATCATTACCTTATGCAGGGCAATTCGTTGCGCCCTGAATTTTCAATGACAATTTTTGTCCATCAAATATAGCTGTATAATTGTTGATTCTCCTTAATATTGATGTTCTTTAGGTTCAGTTTGGAAGGAGTATAAATACAAATTTGTAGAGTATAAAATATTATATTTTTTATTATTTTATATGTATTTGTATTGTATATATTTGTATTTGTATTTTTTTAAACCGAGCCTTAAGAAAAAAAATAGTAGATTGAATATCATGTTTATCCTCAGAGTAAGTATGCACTTTTAAAACCAATGTTTTCAAAATCAGATTGGACTGGACGGTCAGATCAGAAAAACTGGGAACCGGTCGCCTGACCTGTTCCATTTTACCCCCAATCCGCTATTTGGCCAAAAACCGTTGATTTGGTCCATGGACTGCTGACCCAAGCGGTCGAACCGTTGAACCATTCAACTCGGAAATGGTTTTTGGTCGTATTTTGAATTTTTTAAACTTTTTTATTTTTTTGTCACAGTGGGCCATCCATTCGGACTGAATGGTTGGAACATTCAACCCAAGAACTGGACCCAGAACGGTTCCCTATCCGATGGTTTTTAAAACCGGTCAGGGGTCCGGTTACCGGGTTGAACGGTCTGACCATTTAAACCGAACACTCAACCCATTTTGACAAAAAAATAAAAAACGGTCAAAACCGTTTGAACGATTAACCTCCCGGTTCGGAGGTTCGCTGACCAAAGTCAACCGTTTTGGAGGGAAATCCGGTTTTTGGAAAAAACAGAACCTATCACCTGACCGGTTCCCGGTTTTTCCAATCCAACCGTTCGGTCCGGTCCGGTTTTGAAAACCTTGTTTAAAACTATTAGTTATAATTTTTACATCCCTTTTTTTCAAATTCTGAAATCTGAACATCACCTTCCGTCAATAATTATTTGGCTCCTACATTTTTGTATAATTACTTGGGTTTTAATTTTTATGGTGGATGTGAAAGTCACCTCATCGAACATTCAAAATTTTTTATAAAAACTAGGAAGTTAAATTTTCAAAAGAAAAAATAAAAACCAAACAAAAGATTATGACGCCCTTGGTCAAGTGGTATAAATTAAATATGATTATATAGTTTGAAGAGAACATGGGTGGGGTTCAGAAATTGAATAGAACATGGGAAAATAACAGCATTCAATGGGATATATGGTTTGAGAGTAAAATTGTAACAAATGCTTATATTGGGAGTTTTGATCCCTTCGGTGAAGAGTAGAAAGTTAATGGTTCCTTAATTTACATAGATTCCAATCCAATTCTTATATGCATTATAAATTTCTAATCATCAACGTTATGTCTGGGGAAAAACCAACTCCAACATTATTGGGGAAAAACCAAACCATCAACATTATAAATTTCTAATATGCATTATAAATTTCTAATCATCAACATTATAGATTTCCAACTCCAAGTGCCCGTGTCCACTTGGTTTATTGGGGAAAAACCAAACCATCAACGTTATGTCTGTGACCCCATTTTCCTGAATCTGGATTTATTTTTTTCTTTCTGACAAGTAGTTAGAGTTGAGATACAATTGAAGAAAATATCTAATATTCAACTGGACGTCTGGACCTTGATTAATTAGGCAATGGACAATGGTGCCATCAGATATAGGATTGACACTAATTGGTAAAATGAATAATAGATGGGTCAAAGAATCAACGTCGTGATCAACAATGTGAACACTAGTTTTGGGACTTCAGGATCCGGATAATTAATATAATTAAACAAAGAGAAATTCTGATAAAAAAAAAAGAAAAAAGAAAAATCCATAGAGTTTATCTCGATTGAAGTTGATGACCTGTGAAGCATTCCAATTCCTTAAGAGAAAATCAAGAGACGACAACTGATCGGAAGTGTCTCTACTGGATCGCTATTAATTAGACCTATATCCAAGGATTGAAGTATCGGTATCGGGTATTGTATCTATCTGACAATTCAGATATAGATAAGTTTAGGAAACGCATGAATACGGACGAAAAATATAGAAATGTTTGGATACGCTAGGGAAATGCACATAAATTCTATAAATATATTAAAAATATTAAAGTTTAATGTCAAAATAATTATAAATAATATATAAATACAAAGGAGCTTTATATTTTAATGGTATATACAAAGAAATATATTACAACTAATATAGCGAGATGCATAGATATTATGCAATTTTATTGATAGTGCATCGATCAAGAATCTAAGACATATTACATAGATTATTAGAAATTAATACATGCAAAAAGCCATTATTATTTTATTTTCTATTAAAGTCCAAGGCACAAAACATATGCAAATATTCTATTTGAATTACTATATCAATATTTCTATTTTACTATTTTTATTTTTTAACATCAACAAAAAATCAACAAAAAAAATCAATTCTCAAAAAAATATGTTATTATAAAAAATTAATATGTTATTTCCATATTTAAAAAAAATATGTTATTATAAAATGTAAAGTAAAGTATTAATAAATAATTTATAAAAAATATATAATCTTAACTTAAAATATATCAAATCTATTAAAATTTTGAAGATATATATCATATGAAAATTCATAAATTTTAATTACTAAATCATTATTCCATTATTAATATTTTTATTTGATAAAATTTCTAAAATAAAAAATTATTTTATTTTTATATAAATGTGGATTAGTGTAACTGACCAATTCAATTTATGTTTTATTCTCAAATATTTTGTAAATAATATTTTTTATTTTTTAAATAGTAAAAACATTATTATTTAATGCAAGTTAAAATATTATTTAATAATTTATAAAATTTGAATATACATATAATGTGCAAATTTATAAATTTTTAGTATTAAAATAATTATTCTATTAATAATGATTTTATTTGTATAAACTTCTTGAAATTAAAAATCAATTTTTGGTATATATGTAGATTTGATAAATTATTTATTCCATTGTTCATAAAATACTAATTTTAAAATTTATTACTTTTAATTTATAGTTGGAGTTGTTGAATCTTAATATATATTGTTTATTTAGGTTGTATGTAGACTACTAGACTTTAATGTTAATAAATGTTAGTATATTTCTTTTATTATCAAAATGTGGTAAGTGGCTTGGTGGTTGAAGAGGCATATTCTCTTGATCATTGGTGAGATATAGTTTTTTTTTCTTACTAAAATAGTTTTTAACTTGTCTCACATTGGAAAATTACAAGTTTTGTTTTGGGTTTTAAGTATGGAGGTTTTAGATAAAGAGATGAGAGTATGGAGACTTTCTACTGCGCGTGTGCACGGCGCAATGAGGCGCTTTAGAGGCGCACTTTGCTCGCACCCGCTTAGCTCGCAAATGAAGGCTTTGACTTTTGATGTGAGGTTGACCGTTGATGAGATCAACGACCATGACTCGATCAGGTGTGATCAAGAGGCACCATTAAAAGTTAACTACCTTCTAACAATCACAATTTTGAAATTGTGACTATTCAAAAAGCCTTTTCTGAACCACCACCTTCATGAATCTTCAAAGATTATTTAAGGAGCACAAATCAAACATTTGCACACACAAAACAATTTTCAAAAATCACTTTCTCTCTCTCTCTCTCTCAGTCTGGTTTGCTACTGTCTCATAGAAGGTTTCTTCAGAGACTCTTCAACTTTATTGGTTGTAGATTCTTGTCCAAGGCTCTCTTGTATACTGGGAACGGATTTGCCTATAACCCAACAACAAACTCAGTGAAACTGAGTGAGGGCAAATAACGTTCTAAAGACAGTATCTTCATACGCACCTCAGAGCTTCTCCTCCAAGTTTGAGTGGCCCCATTTAGAATAACAATATGTACCCATCAGTTCATTTAGACTTTATGTAAGGTAACTTTGTGTCCGAAGCTCTATGTCCTCTCTCTCTCTCTCTCTTTCTCTCTGCCTATGCTAGCATAGTGCCCCTCACTGTTTTCCTTAACATTGCGAGATAGACTTCAAATACATTGCTAAGCTTGTCAAAACCCAAAACATCACACTTAAAGCAGCAGCAACTATGAAGGTCTGTGTTAATATTGTGAGTGACGTTGTGACTGAGATTCAACGATGTGTGTGGCAATAAGGGTGTCAATGGACCAGTTTTGGACTGGACAAAGTCCATTTGGACAAATTTGGACAAATTGGACCAGTTTTGGACTGGACAACTATGAAGCTTGTCAAAATCAATTTGGACAAATTGGACAAACCAAAAAGACATAGTGGACTGGACCAATCCAGTCCAAAATATTTATTAGATTGGATTGTACCTGGTCCGTCCGTAAAAAAATTATATTGGATTTGGTTGGATTAAGCCAATATCCGATTCATTGATATAAGATAAGAATATAAGTGTTAATGGACCAGGTTTGGGTTGAAACCAATCTAAATTAAAATGAATTTGAACAAATTGGATGATCCGAACATTGAATTGGACCGGTCCAAAATGGTCCAAATTATTCATTGGATTGCATTGGACCTAGTCCATTTGTAATGCACACACATTGAACTGGATCGGGCTGGACCAAATCTAGTCCAATTGACACCCCTATGTGGTAGACCGTAAGCACAATAAAGTAAAGTAAGCACGTTAAATGAACACTTATAAATATTTTGACAACTGTCAAAAGTGGGTATTAATCTTTTTGACCGTAGGCAACGTGCCTACCTAATCCGAACTGAAAAAGATACATGTATGAAGGCTTGAAGGGGGCAATCAAGAACACAATTAAGAATAGTATTGTGAGAGTAGCCCAGCTGACCAACAACACCATCACATCAATGGCCTTGGTTGAGAAGCTTTTCTTCGGGCCAAGCCAGCTCTCCCTGATTAGGGATGACAATTTCGTGGGAACTTTCGAGTATCCGACCCGCCCCGACCCTAATAGGACCCGTTTATCAAAACCCTATAGGGTTTGGGATAGGTTTGGATTTTTAGATTAAAACCCTATAGGGTTTGGGTTTTGACTTTAGGGTATCCAATACCCAATACCCAGGATGCATAAATATGAACATATTATATTATATTTCATGCACAAATTTATAAATTTTAAGTACTAAGATAATTATTCTATTATTAATATTTTATTTGTATAAATTTCTTGGTATTAAAATCATCATTTTATGTAAATTTGGATTTCATAGATTGTTTATTTCATTTAGTTATAAAGTGATAATTTTAAATATTAATTCTTTTAATTTTTAGTTGGAATTGTTAATCATATACATGTATTGATTGTTTTCATTAAATAACATAAACATGTATTTCTTTTAATCATATACATGAACACAAAAGTTAATAAAATCTATTTTATTTCATTAAATAACATAAAAGGTGAGATGGCTTAGTGGCTTAAAGTAGTGTTAAGAGACTTGGTGCTATCATTAATTGATTCGGGTTTAAGTCACTCTATAAGCATTAAGAAATTTTTTTTTTAGTAGAAAATGTTTGGTCAAGGGGTTTAAGGAATGGGATGGGTTTAACGGGTTTGGGAAATTGAGAGAAAAAGTTAGATGGATTTAAGACGAGTTTGGAATCAGGGATACATAGACAGGTTTGAGAATGGGTAGGGCAGTTTGGAATCGTTAGTTGTTACCTAAGAAGTAAAATTACAATATCTATACTATTATTAAAAGAACGAATAGCCCATTTTCTGAAAATTTCATTGGACCTTTACTACCCCTATTTGTCTAACCACGTAGTGAGCAAATGAAGGACATGATTATCATTTTTCTAACTCACTGTAGCACTTTCTCCCTCACCCAAACGGTTTCTCTCAAACCGAAAAAAGACCTTTGTCTCCCACAAAGTCTCCTACTACTCTGTTTCATCTCCTACTTCGCCCTAAATCTGATCCACTTTTAGTATCTCATTTACTCTAACCAGATAGTGAGCATATGGAGGGTATTATTGTCCTTTATTACTGTCACATCTACTGTTCCTCTCTTGGTCCAACAGTTATCTCTTAGAGAAAGGAGTCCCTCTCTCTCACAAATCGGATTCATCTTCAGTCCACCCCTAATCTACTAGTAGCTCCACGTAGGGGTGGACTGAATGGATATAAATACTTACATTACCTCAGGGCAAATTTGAAAATTGAGGGCATTAATAGTCCAGCATTACCTTTCCTCTCAACCGGTTGGTCTCCTCAAAAAGACTGATGCCAAATTCACAGGTAGGATGTGGTTTATAGGGGGGCTATTAATAGATTAGGAGGGGGTTGAAAATTTAATTTCTGACGTGGTTTGCAGTCATTTTCTCCCTATTTATTTCATGTCAAATTTATTAATGTTCTTGTTCAAATTTGGTTCAATGTCCTATTTTGAAATTTGTCATGAGTAGACCTGTTCATGGGCCGGGCCGGGCTCGGGCTAGGTTTTTAGTCTTCATAAACATTATTTTGTTAGGCTCGAGCCCGAGCCCGACCCAACCAATGGGCCTATAACATGGGCCCAATCCCGGCCCTAATAAAAAGCCTGAAGCCCGGGCCCGAGCCTGAAGCCTGACCTAACAGAAGAACTCACCGCCGGTGACTATGTTCACCGGTGCTGAGTTCGCGTCTGTGTGTGTGTGTGTGTGTGAGAGAGAGAGAGAGAGAGAGAGGATTCCCTAGCCGGTGCTCAGTTCGTGGTGAGATGCGATTTTGACAGTGAAAAGAGGAATCAGTTCACGTCTGAGAGAGAGAAAGAGGACTCACTGCTGCCACTACTGGTGCTTGAGATTTGAAAGAGAAGAAGTGAGAAGAGGAATGAGAGAGAGAGAAAGATAAGACTTATTAGGGTTTTTGGGTTTAGTCTATAGGTTGGGGTCTAGAGGTAATGTAAGTATTTTTTTTTTCCATTCATTAAGTATTTTCATGACAACCTGTCACGTGCATTGCCCTTTTTACTAGTTATATCTGTATGAATGAATTGAAGTAATACATTTGTGCGTGATCTATTTATTTAATATTTATCCCTACCAGTTCAAGAGTTAATAAAATTTTTTAAAATTAAGCAAAATCCTATTCCATTGCCGGGAGTCGAACCCGGGTCTCTCGGGTGAAAGCCGAGTATCCTAACCAACTAGACTACAATGGATTTGTTATTATATAAGATTGATCCTTTCACTTAGTAGAATAGCATCTCTAAAATAAACTTATCTAATTTACGTAGTGGACCAGAAACTATGATTAGATGGCCCTAACACCTAAAATTGATAGAATGAGCATATACAACACTCAGCACGATCATATGCATGCAGGAAAAGGGATATAATAGAGATGATACTCTTTCAATCCGATTTTCAGCTCATCAATAGAACCGAGCAAAAACGGATACGAACCCATTAATTAGTAGCTTAAACATTATTGTAAAACTCGATATAGTTTAACCAACAATGTTCAAAAGCTTCTACTAATAGTATAAATTAATTTTGAAAGAATAAGAATATACTAATTGAATTTAGATCTCCTTAATTGCATTGAATCTGAATTTGGGTTTGGACAAAAAATAAAAAGAAACCATTTACAGACCTTGGTGGCATTAGATGGGTCACACTGGTTGTTGTTTCATTAGTGTGGGAAGTGCGCAACCCCAACTCCTAGTCCTAAGGGTGTCAATAATGGACCGGTTTTGGATTGGACCCCATTCAGTTCAAAATCAATTTAGACGGATTAGACGGACCAATAAAACATATTGGATTGGATTAATTTGATTCAAAACATTTATTAAATTAGATTAGGCCTGGTCCATCTGTAATAAATTTATATTGGATTGGGTTGGATTAAGTTAATATCTTATCAATTGATATAAGATAAGAATATATGAGTCTAGATTCAAGTTTGATTCTTATCGAGTTCGAATATCAACATAAGCTCAATTAATTATTTAAATTCAAGCCGATGACTGATTGATGGCTGATTTAGACTATATTTTTTTGTCATACTTGGTTTATAAGCTTTCTATGTGGGTTAAGCTCGAACCTAAACAGTCACTTTGTACATGTTTATAGGACATGCTACCAAAATGCTTATACTTACTCCGTGTGACCAATAAGGTGGCGCTCATTAAGGGTACAAATGAACTAGATCTGATCTAATCCTATTTTGTCAGATTTGGGTGTTCTTTCTATCAGATTTTCGGATTGGGTAATAGGATTCATTGAAAATCAGATCGAATTCAAATCACCCCTATCCAATTCAAAATGATCTGATTCAAACAGTTGAAGAATGTGGTGGTGATGTGTGTGTTATTTATTTATTTATTTATAAATATATTTATATTACATTTTTATCATTTTGATGAAAATAGTTGAAGAAAATATTTATATTTTTGTCTTTCTTTATATAAATAATTGTTATATTTTTAAACTTTTTTAGAAATTAAATCGGAGCAGATCATATTCGGGTATTTGACATTATTAACTGATTCAAGTTTGAATCAGTGTTTGTGTCAGATCAGATTGGATCTACTATTTGTACTGTCTGATTGGATTCAGATATGCTCTCATCGGAATCCGTTCCAATCTATTTGCATCTAGTGTTCATTCGTGGATAAGAAAGGATGGTTGTGTTTTAAAACCATATTAATTAGCACTTTCTATTTCAACAAAATGGTAATTTACTTACTAAATGTGACCACTAAATAGCAATAAATAGAAAAATAATAAGGAAAATTGTCTAAAACCCACCATGAGTTTTCAGCATTTCTTTTAAACTCACCACAACTTTTCAAAACGTCTAAAACTCACCATGTCAGTAAGCTTTTATTTTCCTAAACTCACCTTCTGTTAGTGCACCGTTAATGTTTTTTAGCAGAGGTGTCCACATCAGCATAAATAACAATTTTTATGACCAAATCACCCTTGAATGGCGAGTTAGAGGAAAAGGGTCTTTTTCATTTTTCAATTTTCTTTTTTTTTACATTTTTAGTGTTTTGTTATAATTTCTAATGTTTTTTATAATTTCTGTTTTCTTTTTACTTTTTTCTATTTTTTTTACCTTTTTCTACTTTCTACAATCTATAAAATTTCCTGTATTTTTTGTTATTTATTTTCAATTTTTGTGTTTTTCTAGAATTTTTGGTGTTTTTTTATAATTTTTATTTTCTGATTTTGCTTTTCAATTTCTATATCTATAACTTGAAAATAATTTTTATTTTGTGTGCAATTTCTATAATTTTTTATATTTTTTTTGCAATTTTTGTGCTTTTATATATTTTATATTTGAAAATATTTTTTGAACTTTTTCCTTTTTTTCATGTCTAAATATTAAAATATATTATATATTATATTTTTCTATGAAAGTTAAAATAGTAATATATTAATAGTCATTAGTCTCTTTAACATCAAGTTAGTGACATGGTGAGTTTTTGACAATTACCCAAATAATAAAAAAATTTAGCAACAACAAGAATACAAGATTTACATACTTAACATGGGAGAGAATAAAAAAATAAGTAATAGGAGATTAAAGAAAGAGATCAAACTTGAAACAACAGTAATAATTACCAAAGTGAAATGAACTGTCAAAGTATTATGTTAAAGCTTTTTCTCCAAAGCTACATTCTTCCAAAAAGACACTAAAACCAATCTCACTATAAGATCCATGTACACAAAAGCCAAAACCTCCATCAAAATATGGGCTCAATTACATGAACCCTATTTAGCCATTTCTTTTTGTCTATTGTTAAATTATAATGCTTAAATCAGTGTTTTTTTTTTTACTTTTACCCATGCTTTTCGATATATCCTTTCAATTACTTACTTCACTTCTTATAAGTGTCTCAATGATCTTGTATGCTGATGACCAAATTATTTTATCTACTTTGGTAGAGAACAGAAAAAAAAAAACAAAAAATATCACAACTCTGGTGGAGAACAAAAACCTCTCATCATAAATGTCCCAAAGTATAAATTTACAGAGCCCAGATTTTCTATTCACTTTTTCTACCCATCGTGAATTGCATCCAAACATCTCTCAATTCATGATAGAGATGTGTGGCTCCAAGTCATGGCGGGTTGAGAGTGGGTAGAAAAAGTGAGTAGAAAATTCCGAATAAAACTTACATATTTACAAGATCCTTTTCCTTCTGCTAAGAAAAAAAAACTTTTAATTTCCAAATAAAAAATTACTCAAAAAATAATATTACTTTAAGGCGTAATTCTAACATCATGAGTAATCTCAGGCCATGGCCAGTCATCTGAAACATAGATGAAAATGGGGATGTGTGACTGCAATTCAAGACGGGCAGAGTATGGCAGAGAGTAGTGGACAGGAAATCCGATTTGATGTGATGTCTAGGTCCTCCAGCCCTCAAAGGAAAACTCTTTAATAGGAAACGATGGTGATGGATTGAACTTACTGCAGAATATATAATTAAGAACAGTGGTTTGGTGGTGGGTTATGTGTTTCCATCAAATTAGGGTTTTCTACTCAACCCGGAGAGCTTTAAAATCCTGTCTCCACAAGTATACGAAACAAGGAAACTACAAACTAAGAGAGAGAGAGAAACTCCTTTGTTGGATGCGTGTGGGAGACCCACCATGTAGTTGTTGCGTCGAATGCATGAGACGGCACAGATTCAAACATGTACAGCCTATAAAAGGGTGGGAAATTAAGCACCGTTTCCTGCATGAACTGAATTTCATCCCACAACAATTCAGCTTGAAAACCGCTCGCGATCGGCTTCAAATGATGGAGGGTCGTCGCAGTTCTGTTTCGAGGCTATTTTCTGTGTGTGGTGTTCTTGTAACCCTTTTCATTCTCTTCTCATGCACCGGCTGCTCAGGCGCAAAACTCAATCCCTGTTCCAAAACCAGCACGGAGTTTATCAAGAATTCATGTAGACGAACTTTGTACCCACAAGTGTGCGTCGAGTCCCTCTCTGCCTATGCCAGCACCATTCAGGAGAGCCCTAAACTATTGGCTCAAGTGGCTCTCTCTGTCAGCCTGAAGAGCGCGAGATCGACTGAGAAGTTAGTGTTGAACTTGTCGAAAGTGAATGACATTAGGCCAAGGGAAGCGGCAGCCTTGATGGACTGTGTAGAGACCATGGGCGACTGCGTGGAGGAGCTCCGGCAGTCTCTGCAGGAGATGAAACATCTGGGCGGCCCCGATTTCGCTCTAAAACTGAGTAACATAAAGACATGGGTAAGCGCAGCTCTGACCAATGAAGATACATGTAGGGACGGCTTCCAAGACAAATCCATGAATGGAAATATCAAGAATACAATTACCAAAAGTATTGACTATGTAGCCAAGCTTACCAGCAACGCCTTAGCGCTAATCAACAATATACAGCCATCCAATACTCCCAACTCACCCTGAGTTCTGTTCTATCTCAATATATATAAATGATTTAGTAATATCTAATATGGTTTGAATTGATCTCCCTCCCCTGTAGAATTATCAAATATGTATTCGACTTTGATCTCTGTCACCCACCCAGCTTGCTAAAAGAACTCTTTTTTTTTTTTTTTGATAAAAGGTTGTTACAAGAATTGTCTTTGGTCTACCTGTAATTCTGTAAAATGATTTATAGCCTTCAATGAATTGTATAAAAAATATATGGAGATGTACATAAGAGTTGAAATGTGTTGACTGTTGAGAATCTTTGAATAAAAATATAAATTTAATGATCAGAATAAAAACATTCCGTTGCCGGGACTCGAACCCGGGTCTCTCGGGTGAGAGCCGAGTATCCTAACCAACTAGACTACAACGGATCTGCTTTAAAGGTTGTTTCTCAGATATTATACATTTCTTCCCAGTTACTAATCATTTAGTCCCCCCCGCCCCAACAAAACGGAAATATAAAATACAGTCTTTCAAATCAAATACACTGTGTAGGAATTTCCTTGGGTTGTGTTTGGTTTAATCGTTGAAAGAAAAAGATATTAATTTTTCTTTCAAATCAAACACAATCTTTAGGAATGGAAATTTTCCCCATTACCACGAGGAACCTAACTTCCCCGACCTGATGGGGTTGGGGATGGGGATTCTTTTGGTGGGGCGGGGACGGGGACAGAGATGGAGATTAATGGGAATCCCCGATTAGGGTTGGGGTCAGGGATGGAGATTGAGGTCCCCGTCCCGACCCCAATTATATATTTATATATTTAAATGTTATTTATATTGAATGCATGTATATAAATAAATATATATATATATATATATATATATATCAAAACATATTTAAAACATTATTTGTAATTTAAAATTTTTATTTATTTTAAGTAAATTTATTTTTCAAAAAAAATACTATTATCTAAAAAAATAGGGATTCGGGTCTCTGCAAGGAACCCATCCCCGTCGGGGATCAGGAATGAAGGACAAATTTTATCCCCAATGGGAATCGAGGACAAGGATGAGGGTTAATTTCAAAATTGGGGGCGGAGACGGGAAATATAATCTTCGCCCCGAACCCACCCCGTTGCCATTCCTAACAGTCTTAATGAATCAAAATCTAGTTGATATATAAAAAATACGTTATAACCTTCATGCAATTATTTAACCTTCTAATTACAGTTTAGAAGAGTAATAATATAAGTATCCCATATGCATTAATCATCAAAACCAGCACTGTAATAAAGGTGCAGCAATAGGTAAATTATGCTATGATATATACTCCATCCTCAACCAAATGATTGTTCAACATTGAAGGAGGTGGTGTTACTGCTTTCAAAACAACGAAACCATGAAAAAACATACTATAAATGACAGATTCTAACTAAAAGTGACCGCACCATATACATCAAGCTCAAATCTGTTGCAAACCAGCATTAAAATGTGGACATAATTTCCCATGGTTCTAAATATTTGAAACACTAAGGAGGTGTTCCCCAATGTGAATGAATGATTTTGTTTTCTAAAACAAAATCAATACATTTTTGCATTTTGATTCCATCAATAATGTGTATTGGGCAGTTAAAACTTGCAACAAAATCAGCATATCTTGGATATTTTTTTCATACCCATGATTTTATAGACCTCTATTGAGACTTTTTTATGTTTTTTGGTCCAATTGAATAGTTTCTCTGATCATGTTGCTTTCCTTACTGTCCAAAGGCAATCCCTTTAGTGGGGGAACGGAGGCTCATAGCTATTATACTTTGATGATGATAGCCCTCCTTCCATTGCTATATATTCATTGACTAACTCAACTAATGTCCAAAATTAATGCCTGTTCCATGAATTTCTGGAACGCCAAAAAAATTGGGTGTCTACACATTCAACAGCCTCCGCTATCCATAGAGTTCTCCCTATCTGACATGTTAGTCCATATGACTTTCATGTAACAGTAACAGTGCTGAAGGCATGAGTATATGAATTAATAATGCATCACATGGATAGAGAGAAGGTCCTGTAGAACAGAGTGGGGTTCTGCTATTTTTCTAAGAATAATAAATTGTTAAAAAGTTTATAATTAAGAACAATAATATATTTTTGGGTTCAACTATGATAGAAGAAATACATGATACCCCCAAAACTTTATTAACTAATATCAAAAAAAGCGGTAACCAAACAAGTGGTATTTATCAAAATTAGTGAGGAGTTTTAATTGGTCAAAGCATTTCCTGTATCACGGCTTTCTCGCACTATAGATTTTCCCTATAATTTTATATCTATCATAGAAACAACCTGTACCTGTCTCTATATATTTTACCAATAGCAAACCAACAAGGACTGGTAGCATCTACATTCATTGTCTACGGCACTAGAAATTCCATGGGCAGATGCTCAATTATTTGTTTTGGAAGATGCTATAATTTCCTTATCAATCAAATCAAGGATTTAAATACCAACTGATTTGGGCTCAGTTGGTAGGGTCTCTTGCTCGTATATATTAAATATATGTGCACTATTCATTAAAATGTACTGAGATAATGTCATAAAATAGCTCAGCACCCCACAATCGTTATGATCAATTTCTTTTATTTCATCATCTATTTTGAGTTTTTAACTTAATGTTGTCATAGAGCTTTTACAGACACACATGGAATTTTCAAAAATACAAGAAAATCCGGAGCTAAATTGTCTGAATGAGCATGCAATATAAAACTAGCACCTTAATTACACTTACAAAGCCCAAGAAAACAACCCTCTTTGGGTAGCCATGGCTGGGCTTTTCGAAACCAAAGCCCAAGAAAGGTGACACTTTGAAAATCCTAATCCACTAATCCAGTAAAAGCTGAACCCTAGATAGTGGTGCAACTTGGGTTGGTCTCATTTAGCATTTTACATTGTTGATGCTCAGAATGGGTTGAGGACAATTTTGTAGCTTTGCTTCCTTGACGAGTTGGCAGATGGAAGAGTCTAAAGGTTGCTAAGGACGAGGACCAGTGGAGTCCGAGGTCTGTTGTGGCTAAGGACCTATGGGGTTCGAGAACTGTTGAGGCCGAGGACTAAGGGAGTCCAAGGTCTGCTATGGTCAAGGACCTGTGGGGTCCGAGAACTACTAAGGCTGAGGACCAATGGAGTCCGAGGTCTATTGTGGCCGAGGACCTATTGAGGCCATCCTATAGGGAAGGGAACGTTAGAAGCCCTGGATCGGTGCTCGAGGCGGGGACTCCGACGGTCAAGTTAGTAGGAGTGTGGCAAAGAGGGCGGACGAGGCCTGAGTAGAGTAGCTTAGACGAAGTCACCAAGAAGCTAGAGAGCTTGGTGTAGCGGGTTTCCAGCGTAGATTCTAGATTATAACCTTAAGGGGGTTAGCTCCTATTTATACTTGAGACCGTCTAGAAGTAGATGGGCACGGACGGTCGGGATGCGATCTGGCCCTGGGAGCGCAGACATCTGAGGTCGCCGCATGTGGTCACGCCAATGGTCCCACGCTATGCATTTTCCTCAGCTACGTGTCGGTGTACTACGGGCCTGCCTAAAGTGCCTACATCATTTGCCCCCCACTCTTGAGGCCACGGTGGAGGTCTTAGTTGAGGACCTCGACTTTAGCCAAAGAGAGTGTCTCATCCTTGCTGGGAAGTGCTGAGTGGCCTTTTATGGCGAGGGCCTCGGCTACGGATGAGCTGGTGAGAGTGGTTTTGGGGCATGGAGGTGCTGGCCTCAATTTTGGAGATGTTAAGGATAGCCCAACTTGGGAGCGTGGAGACGTCGGCTCTGGCTTAGGCTTCATTGGAAGTAGTCTAGCCCATGAGCGTGTAGACGTCATCCTCGGCTTCGAGGGGATTTTGTGTAGCCGGAAGCGTGTCGTTAACCACTTCGGAACACTAGTTTAGAGATTTATAAATTTTTTCAATCCTCATGTAACCTTAAACAACGTAGTACGTGGTGAGGAAGGGGTCGAACCCACAGGGAAGCAAGAATAAAAATTATTATTATTTTTGTTCAGACAAATAAAAGGAAAATGGATCTAGGATTTGCAGAAAATAAGAAAATAAAATTTATTAATGCTAAAATTAAAGGTTCGGAATTAGACAAGACAATAATTAATGTTCAGAAATTAAAGAACACTGAAATCAACAAAAGAAACAAATAAAAGTGATCCAATATTTGGATCTAGTGGCGGTAGCTGTTTGGGAAGACGCAATACAAGCTTTTTCCTTTTGTTCAGCCCTCGAACCCCTCGAGACACCTTAGCCTTGAACCGGACGAATTTAGATCTGCAAAACACATAAACAAACAGAAATTAAATCTAAAAGATTGCTGGAATAAAAATAATGTAAAAGAAAATAAAGAAAATGAAAATGATGGTTGATCAAATCTAGTGGCGACAGTTGTAGATTGGCTGGACTGCTTATAGGAATCCCTCCTAACAAGATCTGGGCGTCCTTAACTTCTACAACCCTTGAACTCCTCAAGAAACCTTAGCCTTATGAACTAGGTGAATTGACCAACCTAAAAGAAAATAAAGAAAATAAAAGGGATGGTTGATCAAATCCAGTGGCGGTAGTTGCAGATTGGTTGGACTTCTTGCAGGAACCACTCCTGACAAAATTTGGGCGTCCTCCTTCTTCAACCCTTGAACTCCTCAAGAAACCATAGCCTTGGGAACTAGGTGAATTGATCAACCCCTTTTCTAGGGCTCTTGGGGTCCTTTTTATAGAGAAGGGTGGACAAAACTGGGATTAGAGAGAAAGAGAGGGGCGGTAATTGGGTTTTTGAAGAGTTATGGGCGCCCTAGGGTTGAGAATGGAGGGTTAGGATTGTTCTAAGGTGATCCGAAGGATGAGAAGAGAAGGAGAGGGCGCCCAATATTATGTATGTCTGAGATTTGGGCTCCTAAGATTGGATGGTGGAGATTTAGGCACCTAGGGCTGAAAGGTGGAGATTAAAAGGAGTGGGTGGCGCCCTAGAGTGAATGGCTGAGATAGAGAGTGAAATAAATGGCTGGGATCTAGTGGCTAAAGGTTGAATGGTGGGGATTAGAAGTTAGGTAGTGCCCTAAGGTTAGAATGCTAAAGAAAGGGCACCCTATAATGGAGGGTGGAGATTAAAATGAATGGAATGTGAGGATTTAGCAGTTAGGGGCGGCTAGAGTTTGTTAGAGGTGAAAAGAATGAGTGGGGAGGCACCCTAGTGTTTTCTAAGGAGAGGGGAGTATGCTAATACAGTAGGAGGAGTGCCATTCTGTGTTTAGTAGATAAGAGGTGCCCTCTTGTGCTCAGTTTTTCATAGAAACACCCCCTCTCTCAACTGGAATTCTCGCCAGCTTCCTAGAATCTGTAGAAAACTCTATAAATTTCTCGGATTTTACCTAGAATTTGCACAGGGACCCTCAAAGGTCACAACATTAAATTTAACCGAAAAAATGGTACAGATTGGTCAATCTAAGGTCTAAAATACCCCTAAAATGATGCCCTTAAGGCATCAAAATAAAGAGTTATCACACCCCCCCAACTTAACCATTGCTAGTCTTTTAGCAATGCAGCCTTAAAATTACACTGAGTAAAAAGATCATTCCCATTGCAAGATCATCCTTGACAAAATTAGCCAAGTATCCCGATTCCAAAATTCTCAAACTTATTATAGATCAGCATTGAGTTTAAGGGGTAAAACCATCCTACTTTGAATATTACAGAAACTTGGCTTAAAAATCTTATATACCCTTCCATTTGCAAACTGTCTCGATAAACTGAGATTGATTTTTAAAATCAGGTGAGTATTCTTCTTATCATTTCTGACAGTGGATTTCTACCCCTAAACTTGATATGCACAAACATTTTTATTGCAACCTTCCACCATTTGACGCAAATCTCGACACTTGACTTAGGTGAAGAGACCCGGTTACTAAGTGTTAGGTAAGTGTCTATGGCCTTCCCTTTCCCGTTTGACGCGAATCTCAACACTTAACTTAGGTGAAGAGACCCAATTACTAAGTCTAGGGTGTTCATTGACCTTTTATTCTCTCTTTTTTTTTAAGAAACACTGTTCAGGGTAGTTTACTGTCCTCTAATAATTTGAAGAATTTTGCATCTAATTCCTCAATCTTTCTCTTCTAATCTTGGCAGGGGCAAACTTGGGAGTATTTTCAAATTCTAAACGATTTTGACAACATTCAAATAAGACCAATTTAACTCCTATCACTTGCTACCAATTTCTACAAAATTCAATATTATTCTATCAGTTTCCTCAACTTTTTCTGTTTGGGAATCTCTTTTAATGGAAAAACTTAAAAATTTCTCAATAAAAAAATTTTAGTTCTGCATTTCTAAAGGCTTAGCTTTTTCTTTTCAATTTTCTCTCTTTCCTCACCCCCAACTTAAGTGCCATTGTCCCCAATGGCATGACTAGAATGTTGCACAGGGACTTGGGCCAAAGGGAACAATCAAGAGGGTTTTTCCCAAGGGGTTCAAGGTCTGCCAGCTGGTCTAGAATCAAGAAAAGAAACCAAAAACTCTAATTCCTAAAAACAACTATGTTAGGTTGCCTCCCAACTAGTGCTATGTTTAACGTCTTCAACTAGACTCAACTGGATCACTCAGACTAAAGTTCTCAACTTCTCTACTCTTAGATACTCCTTCTATGTATGGTTTAAGCCTTTGACCATTGACATTGAACATGGTTCCATTCTTAGGATCAACTATTCTGACCGCACCATGCTCGAACACTTTATCAACAACAAACGGACCATCCCATATGGACTTTAATTTTCCCGGAAACAACCACAACTTAGAATTAAAGAGACAAACTTTTTTACTAGGTTCAAATGTTTTTCTTGAAATTTTTTATCATGGAACGCTTTCATTTTGGCTTTATAAATGCGAGAGCTTTCATAAGCTTCATTGCAAAGTTCTTCCAGCTCAATTACAGAGCCTGGTAGGATCCAGCTTGGGTTAGATCGAAATTAATCTTTTTGATAGCCCAATACGCCCGATGCTCTAATTCTACAAGAAGATGACAAGCTTTGCCGAAGAGTAGCTTATAAGGAGACATTCCAATGGGAGTTTTATACGCCATCTGATAAGCCCAAAGTGCATCATCCAATCTGTCGGCCAATCTTTTCAGTCAGGCCTAATGGATTTTTGCAGAATATTCTTAATTTCCCGATTAGAAACTTCCACTTGACCATTCATTTGGGGATGGTAGGGGGTTGCTATCTTATGAGTGATTCTGTATTTGCGGAACAAAGCACAGAATTGCACATTAGTAAAATGTGACCCCCCATCACTAATGATTGTTCGTGGACACCCAAACCTAGAGAAAATGTTCTTTTGAACAAATTTCATTACAACTTTGTGGTCATTGGTCTGAGTTGCTACCGCTTTAATCCATTTTGACACATAATCAACGGCCACCATGATGTATCCGTGACTGGATGATGGCGAAAATGGTCTCATGAAATCAATACCCCAAACATCGAAGATTTCTACAATTAGAATGGGATTAAGTGGCATTATGTCTCTACGGGACATATTCCCAACAGCTTGGCATCTTAGACAATTTTGACTAAAAGCATGGGCATCCTTAAATAAATTTGGCCAATAAAATCCACTTTACAGTACTTTGGCCGTCGTTTTCTTCCTTGAAAATTGCCCTCCACAAGCAAGAGTGTGACAAAAATTAAGGATACTTTGGTTTATAGACTCGGGGACGCATCTTTGGATTACTAGATCTGAACAGATACGAAATAGCTCAGGGTCTTCCTAGAAATAATATTTGAGCTATGAGAAGAATCTGTCCTTCTCATTCTTGGACCATCCCTTAGGAATTTTACCCACCGCTAAATAGTTGACAATATGAGCAAACCACGGGGGTGTACTATGGGAAACAACCAAAAGGTGTTCATCCGACAAGGAATAGTCATGCACAGGCTCGCTCTTTTCAATTTGAATTCTAGACAAATGATTAGCTACTACATTTTTAGAGCCCTTTTTATCCCGAATCTCAAGGTTAAATTCTTGCAAAAGAAAGATCCATCTGATGAGCCTAGGTTTGGCCTCTTTCTTAGACAACAAATGTCTTAAGGCCGAGTGATCAGAATATACAAAAACTTTGGTGCCCAATAGGTATGGGCGAAACTTTTCCAGAGCAAATACTACAGCTAATAATTCTTTCTCGATAGTGGTGTAATTCAACCGAGCCTCAGATAGGGTGCGGCTAGCATAATATACTACCACCGGACATTTATTCACCCTTTGTCCCAAAACTTCTTCGATAGCATAGTCAGAGGCATCACACATTATTTCAAAGGGCAACGACCAGTCAGGAGGTTGAAGAATTGGGGCTTTGGTCAGTGCCTCTTTCAGATAATCAAAATCTTTAAGACAAGCCTCGTTGAAATTAAATGGGACATCCTTCACCAAAAGATTGCACAAAGGCCTAGAGATCTTGGAAAAGTCCTTAATGAACCTACGATAGAAACTAGCATGTTCAAAAAATGAGCAGATTTGCTAGACAGAGGTGGGAGGTGGGAGTTTATAGATTAGGTCAACTTTTCCCTTATCTACCTCGATCTCTCGTTTGGAAACTATGTGACTTAAGACAATACCCTCTTGGACCATGAAGTGACTCTTCTCCCAATTGAGTACCAAATTTGTCTCGACACATCGTTGAAGAACTTTTCATAAGTGTTTAAGGAAAGTTTCAAAGGAATCCCCGAAGACAGAAAAATCATCCGTAAATATTTCCAGAAAGTCACCTACCATTTTTGAGAAAATTGCCATCATACACCTCTAGAAGGTTGTTAGTGCATTACATAATCCAAATGGAATTCTTCGGAAGGCAAATGGGCCATATGGACAGGTGGAAGTAGTTTTCTCTTGGTCTTCATGGTAAATGGATACTTGGTTATACCCAGAATACCCATCTAAGAAGTAGAAATATTTCTGCCTTGCAAGTTTTTCTAGAATTTGGTCAATAAAGGGCAGAGGGAAGTGGTCATTTTTTGTGACTACATTGAGTTTTCTGAAGTCGATGCATACTCGTCATCCTATGGTAAGCCGGGTGGGGATCACTTTACCTTTATCACTGGTGACCACGGTGAGTCCACCCTTCTTAAGCACCACTTGCGTAGGACTTACCCAACTACTATCTAAAATTGGGTAGATAATACCCACATCCAACCACTTTACCACTTCTCTCATATTTGGGTTCAACTGCCTTTGCATTTCCTTACTCGGTTTGGCACCCTCCTCCGTATAAATATGGTGCATACAAATGGACGGACTAATCCCTTTCAGGTTAGCCACCGACCAACCAATGGCACCCCTATACTCTTTTAAGACATCAATCAGTTTCTCTTCTTGTATAGGGGTTAAATCGACTGCTATAATTATTGGTAGTGTTTGGTTGGGCCTAGAAACACATACTTAAGGGAGTCCGGCAAGGGATTTAATTCTAGTTGCGGAGGAGATTCAAGAGAAGGCACGGGTGGTTTACTCTTTAGCTCTGGAAGAGGTTCAACAGTAGGCCAAGACCGTAATGGGTGTGGAGACTTTGTTAAAACATTAGCTTCCTTCGTCGGGTCATCCGCTGTGACCGGATCGGTTTCTCCAGGGTTTCTATTGACATTTATTGTACAACAATTCTGGTTTGGGTAGGCAGAAGGACTTCCAGACTCATATCAGTCTTCAAACTTTTCTCCACTTTGAAGAGCCAAAATTTCTCCAGCATTTTGTTAGTATAGGGCATTAGAAATCATAAGGTGTTGGGGAAGACCTAGGGGTTCGGTTCTGGGGTCGAAAACTGGCTAACTGAGCATTAAATCATTCTCCCACTGTAGGTTAGCTTCCATGAGCTGAATTAATTGGCTCTTTAATCTTAGGATTGACTATTGCTGAGCTAAGTTCAATTGTTGGAGCTATAGAAACATGTCATCAGGCAAATCGGTTTGATAGGACTGAGGGTAGGTTTGACATGGTTGAATCAATTGAGTCCTAGGGTAATCATTATACTCACAGTGAGTCTAGGCTTTAGGCCATTGAGAATGCACATCTAGCAAGGTGGTTTCTTGGGCTTGGGCCCAATAAGCGAAGTTGGGTTGACTTTCCCACCCAGGTTTATATGGGCAAAAGAATGGGTTAGAATTGGGTTGGAAAAATCCGTTAGTTGCATGTACTTGCTCTGGAATGACTGGTTGACATGGGCCCGCCACAAGTCACTGGCTAACATAATGGGTCGGGCTTGTACAGATGGAACATGTTGGGTAGGATGACAAGGTTGGGTATGGGTCAACTTGTTGACGAAATGAAAGGACTTGATCAAGTCTTTGGGCCATCCCATTAATCTTATCTAGCTGTTGAGGCACATGGTTCCAATCTATCCGTGGTTTAGGTTGGAAGTAGTTTCTCGTTCCACAAACTCTAGCCATTGAATTCATTTTATTTTGTTTTTTTAAGTATTTTTATTTATTTTTATTTTTTTTTGAAATTTAAATTCAAATTTGAATTTTTAAATTTTTAAAACAATGCAAGCAATTCAAACACACGACCTACGGGCTGACCTAAGGTTTCCTAAACTAGCGGTTTAACCAATGTGAATCCTCTTAAGTTCACTTGGAATTACGCCACTTCCTTTGGTTAGCCAGGTAAGAGGTGGGATGTGGGAGGCTCCCCTTGCTCTCGCAAGGACCTAATTAAGTAACCACAAAACCCGCTTAGGCTTAGCCGGTTAACCTCTTTCCTTAGACACCAACTGCCAGTTATGGAAAGCAATCACAAGCTTCCCTAAAATTCAGAACACCTTTGAACCAAATGTGTTGGCTCCCGAAAGGATCTTGCTATCCCAATTTTAAATTAAGGTTTAGGGTGAACCGCACGTGAAAGGGTGGTGGTTTTTGGGCCAAAGAAGGGAGATGAAATCCACACCTTATCTTATTTAAATTGGATTGCCCATAAATGGATTAATGAAAAAAAAAAACACAATAAGCAAAATAAGTGCAACTAATTACAATGCTTGAACCAATTATCTCCAATATGCAATTCAGCAATTTAACATAAAATAATAAAACAAACTAATTCAGCAAAAGGAGCAATTAAAAATGAAAAACCCTAACACATTAACAACTAACAAAATAATTTCAACAATTAAATAATCCCATATGATGCATGCTCTAGAACATATCAAATCCTAAATGTTGGAATGCAAATGCAAAAAATTTAAAATAATTTTTTTATTTTTTTGAAATTTAAATTCAAATTCAATTTCAATTTCAGATTTGAATTAAAATTCAAACTTTGAATTTTAAATAACTAATTAATTAAAGGGGCAGTTAAGTAAAGCAACAAATAATTATAGTAAACAAAAAATAAAAGGATTAATTATGCTAAAGAAATTAACAACTATAAAAATAAATACTAACAAGGGAAATCGCTACTCTAAGGATTAAACAGAAATTAATAAAAAAGAATATGCGACAATAAATAAAACAAAGTGAGTTTTTAATCTGAAAATAAAGAAAAAAAAAATAGAACCTAACAATCCTAAACAAATCTATTTCACTCAAGAAATTAAAACAAAGAAAAATAGATCTAAGAACAAAACAAAAAATAAATCGGATCTATCAAAAAATAATAATAAACTAAGAATTCAAAAACCCTATTTTACCAAAAGGAATTTGAAAATAAAAACAAAAGAAAACAAGAATAAATTGGGACGACTACACCTGAATCGCAATCCCAATTTCTCTTCCCTACTCTTTTCTTCAACAGTCTAGCAACACTCCAGTACCCCACCTTTTGCTATTACATCCAACAAAATCAAAGAGAAACAAGAATTAAAATAAGATTATAGATCAAGTAATCAAACGAAAATAAAAAATTTAATGAAAAAAATCTGGACAAAGCAAATAAAAATTTTCCTTCCTTGCTTCCCCGGCAATGGCACAAAAAACATGGTGTTAGCGGAAGCGTGTCATTAACCACTTTGGAACACCAGTTTAGAGATTTATAAATTTTTCCAATCCTCACGTAACCTTAAACAACATAGTACATGGTGAGGAAGGAGTCAAGCCCATAGGGAAGCAAGAATAAAAATTTTTATTTTTTTGTTCTGGACAAATAAAAGGAAAATGGATCTAGGATTTGTAGAAAATAAGAAAATAAAATTTATTAATGCTAAAATTAAAGGTTCGGAATTAGACAAGACAATAATTAATGTTCAGAAATTAAAGAACATTGAAATCAACAAAAGAAACAAATAAAATTGATCCAAAATTCGGATCCAGTGGTGGTAGCGATCCGGGAAGACGAAATACAAGCTTTTTCCTTCGGTTCAACCCTCGAACCCCTAGAGACACCTTAGCCTAGAACCGGACAAGCTGGCAGATGGAAGAGTTTGAGGGCTACTAAGGACGAGGACCAGTGGAGCTCGAGAACTGTTGAGGTTGAGAACAATTGGAGTTTGAGGTTTGTTGTGGCCGAGGACCTGTGGGGTCTGAGAACTACCGAGGTCGAGGACCAGTGGAATCTGAGGTCTATTGTGGCCGAGGACCTGTGGAGTCTGTCCTATAGGGAAGGGAACATCAAAGGCTCCGTGTTGATGCCTAAGATGAGGACTCTGACGGTTAAGTTAGTAGGAGTGTGGCAAAGAGGGCGGACTAGGCCTGTGTAGAGTAGGTCAGACAAGGTCGCCAAGGAGCTAGAGAGCTTAGAGTAGTGGGTTTCTAGACCATATTCCATATTGTTACCTTGAGGGAGGTTAGCTCCTATTTATACTTGAGATCGCCTAGAGGTAGATAGGCGCAGATGGTCGGGATGTGATCCAGCCTTGGGAGCACGGCCATCCGAGGTCACCGTGTGTGGCCGCACCATTGGTCCCACGCTGCGCACCGCCCTTAGCCGTGTGTTGGAATGCTATTGGCCTGCCTAAAGTGCCTACTTGAGACCGCCTGGAGGTAGACGGGCACAGACGGTTGGAATGTGATCCGGCCTAGGGAGCCTAGCCATCCAAGGTCGCTGCGTGTGGTCGCACCATTGGTCCTGCACTGCACACCACCCTCAACCACGTATTGGCGTGCTACTAGCCTTCCTAAAGTGCCTACACCATATGTTATTTTGGGTTTAGGTTTTTAGGTTGATATGTCTCTGTATGGTCAATGATGATGCGCAATATGGATGCTCCCTCATGTCAGGTGACAAGGCTCGAACAAGAGTCCAATCTGGCAGAGCCGAGCTGCACTACCATGTTGTTATCTGAGTGTCTAAGCTGAGAACAAGCTGCAAGGAAGAGACGAGTGAGAGTTCTCGGGTATGTTTTCCCTGAGAGAACACTCCGATGCTTAAGTCAGAATGGCGGTTGTAAGAATTCTCTTAAGAGTCTGAGAGAGCTGAGAATATCAGTGCGCATACCTTTCTGGGTAGATTTGGAGCCCTTTTATAGTTATCTGGGGTTTAAGTGCTTTGGGAAACGTCTCTGAGCCTTGGTTGGAGCTGTTTCTGGAATATGAGGCATGTTAACATGCCAGTTGCTAGATTCCCGTAGCGGTTATAGGTCGCTCGCAGGATTTGTGGTGCACGGTTCGGTGAGCAGCTCCTGTGGTCACAGTAATGACACCCGCGAGGGCGTGGCGCATGGAACGGTTTGGGCGAACTTGTGTTGGCACTGGCTCAAGCTCGCCCCAGCTCGGCCACCTACCTGAAGTTGGGTGGCATGTGTTGATTCATCGAGTTGGCCTATTGACTTGGCGTTGCACTGCCAACAACGTCCATGTGTTATTATTTGTGTGAAGGGACCAAAATGCCCCTCATCAATTGCCCCCACTCGAACCGCTGACCAGCTGGCGAAGGGACTAGGTTCTCCTAGGGTGATTTTGGTTTGTCTGCCTTGTCAGTGGTCCAACTCACCCAGTTTGGGCATGTAGTTTGGACCACTCTTTCTGGAGTCTTCTAGAAAGGAGGAAGGAGAAGTTCCTCGCGTGCGTTCGGGAGGGCTTTGGCAAGTAATTCAATTTCGAAAGCATGTTTGAATTTGAAATTGAGCGTGTGATCATTTGGAAATTTGAATTCGCACGCTCAAACATTGAACCCATGCACTGTTTTCCTAGCTGTCACCAGGCTATTATGCATCTGCATCGTCAGATCTCAGGCTGCTAACTTCTGATCTCATCCGCGTTGTCGGTTTTGTCCTTCGCAAGCTATAAGTATGGGGCCCCTGTTGAGGTCTCCACTCGTCTACTGTTTGTTTCTGGATTTTCTGGAGGAGGGTGGTCTGCGAGTTGGTGTCCAGTGCGGATCTGTTGAGGCGAGCTCTAATTTCTCTTTATCCCGAGCCTTGTCACCGTCGTTTCTGGTTGTCCTTTGTTTTTTCTGGTGAGTACTTCTATTTTTCCGCCATGTCTCATTGTTTTACTGAGGATAGGCTGTCTGACGATAGGTTAGATGATGAATCGAGCTTCTCTGGGGAGGGCTCGTTTGGGGTCTATTTTGATGGTGCCTTAGTAGGTAGGAGAGAGGAGGTAGAAGCTGTAATGGGTATGTTTAAGCCGACCCAGCTATCTAGGGAGGAAATTATTATCATACGCCAAAGGTATGAGATTCTCGATGAGTATCGTTGGATCGAGCTTGCTGCTAATCACTATCCTTGGGACCACGGCTGGGAGGGGCTATGTGTTTATGCGGAGTCACTAGCGGCTGGTCTCCGCTTTCCTCTTCATCCGTTTATCACCATTTTTATGAGGCGCTATAAAGTATCGCTAGGTCAGCTCACCCCAAACGGGGTCAAAACATTGGTAGGGCTGATCAGCTTGTGTCACCATCGGGTCTTCCCTTTGAGTCTTGAGGCCTTCTCATCTTTAGTTCAGATGAAAAGAATTGCTTGCCCGTTTTGTTTTTACCTTCCCTTCCGCAATGGAAAGAAGATCTTCGACTTCCCTAACAAGGTTAGGGGTTTGAAGAAGAGGTTCTTTTTCCTTGAGAAAGATAGCGGTTGGGATGTCGAGACTAGCTGGTATAGTCATTGCCAAAAGGTTGCTGAGTGTAGGGACGTCAAGCTGAAGGTTGCGGTTCAACAGCTCATCCAGGAACAAGTTAGGATTGAAGAGTTTCTATTCAAGCCGATGCTTGTTCAGGCAGGACTGAGCCATATAGGTGAGTCAGTTGTCAGGTCGCATGTTGCATATTTTCTTTAGGCCATAAATCTGCTTATCTTGTTTTCTTACTAGCTCGGTTGATGATTCTGTTCATATCCGCAGGCATGGCAAGCTTGTCTTCAATGATGTCAACTGATGAGGAGATGAGGTCTACTCACAAAAAGCGTCGAGCTGAGCGTTAGTCGTCCAGGGGGAAGGCTTCTTCATTCGAGACCCCTCCCATACTCAATCTGGAGGGAGAGGAGGACCCGATGTGTACTGAGCAGCAGCCGCCTGAGCCCCAGGTCACCTAGGAGTAAGAGGCAAGCCCTTACGTGTCCAACATCCCCCCTTTATCTCCAACATTCTTGACGTGTATGTGATTAATCGGTCGAACAATGCACGCGTGGCTATTTGGCTGGCTAGGGGGATCCTCCTTCCTAAGGATGTGCAGCAGTTCAACGAGCTGGATCTCGTCGAGACGGGAGCTCGACTAACCCAATGCATCATCCAGGTTTGCTACTCTCTTTAAATTCCTTGACTTTTTTCTATGAGACATCTCACATTATTTTTGGCTCTTGCAGGTGAACACCTATAGCTAGCTTTTACTAGACCGTGCTCACTCAGGGCAGAAGGCACAGGCCAACATGCCAGCGAACATCGGCCTGCTCAATGCTAAAGTGCAGAAGCTCTGGCTCGATTCAGAAGGAGAGCACCAATGCTTGTATTCCTAAAGTCTCCTGGGGAGAAGGCTATTGCCACTTATCTGAAGTCTCCTGTGTACGAGAAGCAGAGGGCAGTGGATGGTATTCCTTCGATGAAGAGGGGATTCAAGTTTTGTTGTCATTATCTAAAGTCCTGTATCCTGATCTCGATGTCAGCTTCGTTACTGCACACAAGGTCCCCATCGAGCTCATTACATAGGTGGATCGAGATCCCTTGACCCTAGAGGAGGAGGGAGGCGACGAGGAGGCCCAAGATGATGGTGGCGACGAGTAGCGATTAGGGTAGTCCACTGTTTCTAACAATTTGAAGAATTTTTTTGTCTAATTTCTCAATCTTTCTCTTCTTATCTTGGTAGGGGCAAACTTGGGAGTATTTTCAAATTTCTAAACGGTTTCAATAATATTCAAATAAGACGAATTTAACTCCTATCACTAGCTACCAATTTCTACAAAATTCAGTATTCTTCTATCAGTCTCCTCAACCTTTTAAAGCCTTAGCTTCTCAATTTTTTTTCAAGTTTTCTCTCTCTTTCTTCACCTCCCAATAAGTGCCATTGTCCCTAATGGCATGACTAGAACGTTGCAAAGGGACTTGGGCCAAAGGGAACAACTAAGAGGGTTTTCCAAAAGGGTTCAAAGTCTTCCAACTGGTCTCAAATCAATAAAAGAAAAACTCAAATCCTAACAGTAGAAACACTAAAAACTATATTGGGTTGCCTCCCAACCAGCACTAAGTTTAACATCTTCAGCCAGACACATTCACACACATCTTTCATCCAAACTCTCAGGCTCACTTTCTTCTTCCCACAGACAGGGTTCAGATTGGGCTAACCAAGGGGTAGGAAGGGCATCTAAAAGATCGTCCACTATATCCACCTTGCACTCATCTTCCCCTAGGTTTGGATACTTAGAGGCACTAAAAACGTTTAACCGGACTTTTTGCCCCCAAATGAAATGTCCATTTCTCCCGACTTACAGTTGATGTTTGCATTGGCCATTGCTAGAAACGTCTTTCCAAAGATTATCGGGTTATGGTTTAGTTCCTCAATTGGTGTCATGTCTAAGGCAACAAAATCTACTGGAAAATAGCAGTCCTCTATCCTAACAATGACATCCTCGATAACACCTCGAGGGGTTTTGACTGATCGATCAGCAAGTTGCAGAATTTTTTGTGTAGGTTTTAACTCACCGATCCTGAACCTTTCATAGATGATGGACGGAAGCAGATTTACATTGGCCCCAAGATCCAATAGGGTCCGATCGAAGGTGATCCCAGAGATGACATAGCTTATGAGAGGAGCACCCGGGTTTTTCAATTTTTTGGGGAAGTTAATTCAAGAGGACCGCACTAACATCTACTGAGAGCATCACTTTTTGTGGGGTCGATCGTGGCTCCCTCTATTGAGTGCACAGCTCTTTCAGAAACTTGGCATAGGCCGGGACATGTTGGATCGCATCAAGGAAAAGGATGTTAATATGGACTTGTTTGAATAATTCCTTGATCTCCTCGTTGCACATTTCTTTCTACTTTCGCAATGGCCCAACTGTGAGTGCGATTGGAAAGGGGACTATAGGTTGGTTCACTATGGGCTCTTCTTCTAAAGTTTCTTTTCCTCCTTCTCCCCCCAACTTAGGGCCTTCTTGATCATTTTCTTCTTCTTCAACTTTCTTTTTCTCATATGGGTCTTCTAAAATCCTCCCACTCCTTAAGGTTGTAATAACCTTAATCTTTTTAAGCTGAGGGTTCTTAAGAGGTGGTTGAATCTGTTGTGGATGAAAACCTAGTGGCTGATTCTAGGGTTCGCAACCAGTTGACTTGGTAGTTGCCCTACTTCTCTCCTCACCTTGGCTTTGGCTAGCTGTCTTATTTGGCTCTCTAATCTATCGATGGATTGCTGATGATTTAGGATCAACTACTGAAGTTGCATGAATTGGTCATCAATTGTACGGGTCTGAGGAGGTTGTGGGTAAGCCTGATAAGGTTGGGCTGATTGGTTCCTAGGATACGTCTGCTAGAATTGGCTCCGCACTTGTGGCCTCTGAAATTGTTAGGCCATGGAGTTAGATGGGTGGTACTATTGTTGGGACTGTGTGTAGGTTTGACATGGTTGAGCCAGTTGAGTCCCAGGGTAATCATTGTACTCCCAGTGAGTTTGGGCTTCATACCATTGAGAGTGAACATCTGGCAGGGGGTTTCTTGAGCTTGAGCCCCATAAGTGAAGTTGGGCTGAATTTTCCCCCCAAGGTTATATGGGCAAACAATGGGTTAGCATTGGGTTGGAAAAATCCATTGGCTACATGTACTTGGTCTGGAATGACTAGTTGACATGGGCCGCCACAGGGCACTAGCTAACATGATGGGTCGGGCTTGCACAAATGGAACATGTTGGATAGGATGACAAGATTGGGTATGGGCCACTTTGTTGACGAAATGCAAGGACTTGTTCAACTCTTTGGGCCATCTCATTAATCCTATCCAGTTGTTGAGACACATGGTTCCAATCTATCCATGGCACAGGTTGGAAGTAGTTTCCCATTCCATAAACTCTAGCCATTGAATTAATTTTATTTTGTTTTAACCCCCCTTTTTCTTACTTTTAGAAATTTGAAATTTAAATTTGAATTTTAATTTCAAATTTTGATTTTGAAATTTAAATTTTGCAATTTAAACTCATTTGAATTTTTAAATTTTTTATTTTCTCTTTTTTTATTTATATTTGAAATTTAAAATTTAAATTTTTGAAATTTAAATTCAAATTTAGATTTTGAAACTTAAATTCCTGAAATTTAAAATCAAATTTGAATTTTTAAATTTTTATTTATTTATTTTTTTTTAAAGCAAGAAATTCAAATCCACGACCTACGGGCTGACCTAAGGTTTCCTAAACTAGTGGTTCAACCAATGTGAATCCTTTTAGGTTCACATGGAATTACACCACTTCCTTTGGTTAGCCAGGTAAGAGGTAGGGATGTGGGAGGCTCCCCTTATTCTCGCAAGGACCTAATTAAGTAACCACAAAACCCGCTTAGGCTTAGCCGTTTAACCTCTTTCCTTAGACACCAACCGCCGGTTATGGAAAGTAATCACAAGCTTCCCTAAAATTCAGCACACTTTTGAACCAAATGTGTGGGGCCTCCTAAAGGATCTTGCTATCCAAATTTTAAATTAAGGTTTWGGGTGAAYYGYRCDTGARWGGGTGGTKGTTYTTGGGCCAAGGAAGGGTGATGAAATCCCCACCTTATCTTATTTAAATTGGATAGCCCTTAACTAGATTAAAGGAAAAAAAAACACAATAAACAAAATAAATGCAACTAATTACAATGCATGAACAATTATCTCTACTATGCAACTCAGCAATTTAACATAAAATAATAAAACCAACTAATTCAGCAAAAGGACCAATTAAAAATGAAAAACCCTAACAAATTAACAACTAACAAGATAATTTCAACAATTAAATAATCCTATATGATGCATGCTCTAGAATATCAAACCCGAAATGTTGGGATGCAAATGCAAAAATTTTATATTTTTTATTTATTTTTTTACATTTTGAAATTCCAAATTTGAAATTTAAATTTTGAAATTTAAATTCAAATTCAAATTCAAATTCGAATTAAAATTTAAATTTAAATTCAAATTTGAAATTTAAACTCAAATTCGGAAATTTGAATAATTTCTTATTAACAATTACTTAATCAATTAATTAACTAATAAAAGGGGAATTAAATAAAACAACAAATAATTATAGTAAACAGAAAATAAGAGAATTAATTATGATAAAAAAATAACAACTACAAAAATAAATTCTAACAAGAAAATTGCTACTCTAAAGATTAAATTGAAAATAAAAAAAAAAGAAGATTATGCTGCAAAAAATAAAATAAAATAAACAAAGTGAATTTTTTTATCTAAAAAAATGAACCTAATAAAATAGAAATTCGCTCAAGAAATTAAAATAAAGAAAAAAATAGATCTAAGAACAAAACGAAAGAAAAATAATACTAAAATAAATCAGATCTATAAAAAAATAACTAAAAATTCGAAAATCACTATTTTATCCAAAAAAAGAATTCGAAAATAAAAACAAAAATAAATAAATAAAATGGGACGACTACACCTGAAATGCAATCCAATTTCTATTCTCTTCTTTTTTTCTTCTACAGTCCAACAAATGCTCCAATACCCCACCTTTCGCTATTACGTCCTACAAAATCAAAGAGAAAGAAGAATTACAATGACATTACAAATTAAGTAATCAAACAAAAATAAAAAAAAAATAATTAAACGGATCCTGACAAAGAAAATAAATTTTTTTCTCCGTTGCTTACCCGGCAACAACGCCAAAAACTTGGTGTATCCGGAAGCATGTTGTTAACCACTTTGGAACACCAGTTTAATAATTTATAACTTTTTTCAATCCTCACATAACCTTAAACAACAAAGTACGTGGTGAGGAAGGGGTTGAACCCACAGGGAAGTGAGGGAAAATTATTATTTTCTCGTTCTGGACAAATAAAAAGAAAATGGAACTGGGAATTGTAGAAAATAAGAAAATAAAATCTATTAATGCTGAAATTAAAGGTTCGGAATTAAACAAGACAATAATTAAAATTTAGAAATTAAAGGAATACATAAATCAACAAAAAAATCAACAAAAGTGATCCAAAATTCGGATCCAGTGGCGGTAGCTGCAAATTGGCCGGATAGCTTGCAAGAACCCCTCCTGACAAGAACTAGGCATCCTTCCCTTCTTCATCCCTTGAACCCCTCGAGACACCTTTGTCTTGAACCGAACGAATTTGGATCTGCAAAACACACAAGCAAACAGAAATTAAATCTAAAAGATTGCTGAAATAAAAATAACATGAAAGAAAATAAAGAAAATAAAAGGATAGTTGATCAGATCCGATGGTGGTAGCTATAGATTGGCTGGACTACTTGCAAGAAACCCTCTTGACAAGATCTGGGCATCCTTCCCTTTTACAACCCTCGAACTCCTCAAGAAACCTTAGCCTTGTGAATTGGGTGAATTGACCAACCCTTTCTCCAGGGCCCCTAGGATCCTTTTTATAAACAATGGTGGACATAATTGGGATTAAAGAGAAAGAGGGGGTGGCAGTTGGGTTTTGGCAAAAATATAGGTGCCCTAGGGCTTCTAATGAAAGATTAGGATGGTTCTAAGGTGATCCTAAGGCTGAGAAGAAAAGGAAAAGGCACCCAATATTATGTAGGGCTGAGATTTGGCACCAAGAAATGGATGGTGGAGATTGAGGCACCTAGGGTTAAAAGGTGGAGATTAAAAGGAGTGGGTGGCGCCCTAAGGTTAAAAAGCTAAAAAGAGAGTACCCTAGAATGAATGGTGGAGATTATAAGGGATGGAAGGTGGAGATTTAGCAGCTAGGGGCAGCTAGGGTTTGTTAAAGATTAAAAGAATGAGTTAGAAGGTGCCCTAGGGTTTGCTAAGGAGAGGGGAGCATGCTAATACAGTAGGAGAGGCGCCATTCTGGGTTTAAAAAATAGGAGACGCCCTCCAATGCTCAGTTTTTCACAAAAACACCCCCTCTCTCAGCTGGACTTCACACCAGCTTCCCAAAAACTACATTTCAGCCATGAAACTTCCCCAGTTTTCCACAAGATTTGCATAGAGACCCTCAGAGGTCACAATATTGAATTTAACTGGGAAGATGGCACATTTTGACTATTCTAAAGCCAAAAATACCCATGAAATGATGCCCTTAAGGCATCAAACTACAAAGTTATCAGCGAGTTGAAGGTACACTCAACAATGAAGTCTATCAGGACCTATGCTTTTATTGCTGGCCGCAGTTCATACCGGATATTATATTCGCTAAGCTCAATTGCCCATTTGGTAGTCTACCTAAGACCTTAGGTTTTTGAAGGACTTGCTTCAGGGCTCGATCAATCAAAACTTTAATTGTGTAGGCCTGAAAATATGGTCTTAGCTTTCAGGCGGCTAGCAGCACCAGTGCAAAGGTGAGCTTCTCTATGTTAGCGTACGTCGTTTCCGTAGCATGAAGGACTTTGCTTACGTAGTACACCGGTCGCGGTATTTTATCAACTTCTCTTATAAGGACTAAGCTAACTACCTCGTCACTCCCAAAGAGGTAGAGTTTGAGCTCGTCCCCTGCCTCAGGCCTGGTCAGCAGGGGAGGCAAATTAAGGTACCATTTCAGCTCGTCAAAGGCGACCTGACACTCCTCACTCCACTTAAAGGCTTGGTTTTTCTTTATATCCTTGAAGAAAGGAAGGAACTTCCCCGCCGATTTGGACATAAATTTGTTTGAGGCTGCTAACCATCTGATTAGTCTTTGGGTCTCCTTAACTGAGCTAGGTGATCTCATATCTAATATAGCCTATTTGTTCTCGGGATTAGCCTCTATGCCACGTTGGCTGATGATGTAATCCAGGAACTTACCTGAGGTTACACTGAAAGCACACTTATTCGTGTTTAACTTCAAATTATGCTTTCTCAAAACATTGAACACAAGGCTTAAATCGGAAATCAAATCTTTTGAAAAAAAGAGTTTTTACAACCATGTCATTTACATAGCACTCTACTTTATCTCCAGTTAAATAAAAAAAACAAAATTAACAAGACGCTAGAAGGTCGCCCCAGCATTTTTCAAACCAAAGGGCACGACCTTGTAACAATACAAGCTCATTTCAGTAATCAAAGCAATCTTCTCCTAGTCTTCCAAATCCATCAGGATCTGGTTATAGCCTGAATAGGTGTCAATGAAGCTGAGCAGCTCAAATCCTGAGGTCGCATCCACCAGGCGATCTATGCTTGGTAGGGGAAAGTTGTCTTCCGGGCAAGCTCGGTTCAGGTTCATATAGTCTACACACATTCGCCACTTGTCGTTTGCCTTCTTCACTAGAATAGGATTTCCTATCCAGCTCGGGTATTGGACTTCCTTCATGAAGTACGCTGCCGGCAGCTTTCCCACCTCCTCGTCTACTACCTACCACCTTTCCAGGGTGAGGTTTCTCTTCCTTTTCCGGACGAGTCTAACTGTAGGGTCAACGTTGAATTTATGAGTTATTAGTCCAGGGTCAATGCCGGGCATTTCTACAGCCGACCAAGCAAACAAATCTAAATTACTTAGTAAGAAACTTACCAGCTTGGAGCGTAGAGGTTCTGTTAGGCGAGCTCCAATTTGTAATGTCTTCTCAAGTTCTGCCTTGGAGATGGGGACCATAATGGTCTTTTCCGTTGGGCGAGCTCACTCTTCAGTATTTTCCGGTGGAGGCTCCGGGTCTATATCTGGGGCAATCTTTCCCCTCGCTTTCAATGTTGCCACATAGCATTTTCTGGACTCCAGCTGGTCCCCGCGCAGTACCCCTATGCTAGTATTTGTTGGGAACTTTAATGCTAGGTGGTATGTCAAAACGATAGCTCATAGGGTGTGCAAGATTGGTCGTCCCAATATTGCATTGTAGGGGGACAAGGTGGCAACTACCAGAAAATCGTGTTCAAAGCGTATTGTATGAGGTGAGGAGCCTGCCTTGATGGGCACTCTTACTTTGCCCACAGGGCGGACTACTTCTCTGTTGAAGCCTACCAGCGGGATGTCAGCTGGCTGCAAGTCTACCTTACCGAGTTCCATTTGTTTGAAAGCTTCCAGAAACAAAATGTCTGTTGAGCTGCCAGAATCCACCAAAATTCTCTTCACCCTGAAGTCATTAATCTATAGCTTAATTACTAGGGCATCGTCGTGTGGGTACTGGATCCCACACATATCATCATCAGTGAAGTAGATCACATCTTCCCTCCAGGGATGCTTGGACGGAACGTTGTCCTCCCATACTGAATTCTTCCATGCTGATGTTGTATAGCAAGCAACGATTGAACCTCCTGTGATCATGTTAATGGTCCCTCAGACATGTCTCTCTTGCTGCTGGTTACGGGGAGCTGGCTCCTGCTCCCTGCTAGCCTAGGGTACTTCCTTCCTAGTTCCTTCCTCAGGTCGCTGGTCATCTTGGATGAAGTGTCTCAGGTAGCCTCTTTTAATGTGATCTTCAATCTCATTCTTCAAATTCCAAAAATTTTCTATGTCATGGCGTACGTCTTTGTGCAAATGGCATTATTTGTTCGGGTTCCGGGTGGTACGGTCCCCCTCATCTTGGGTGGCCATTTCACATAGTCGTTGGACTTGATCTGCATCAAAATTTCCTCTCTCTTGGTGTTTAAAGGAGTGAAGGTCTCGGTATATGCTAGTGACATTGCTAATCGCTTGCTTGTACCCCTGTCAGGGGCCAATAGGGTTTCTCGGGTCAAGCAAGGCGATTCAGAGAGGGTCACCTGCTTGCTAGTAGCAATGTTGTTTTCTCCATGCTAGGCTTCACTGCTAGCGCGAGCGAGCTGAACCTTTTTCCCAGCGCGGTGCATGCGCTTTTTGTGCTTCCTCCTGGTGCCTTCGGTTGAACTGCCGGCTTCAGTTCCGGAAGGGACCTCAACTCAACTTTTTGCTGGTACTTGGTCATTTCGGGCTGCACCTTCAGTGCGGTCTCGATCATCTTCTCTGTTAGGGACCTAAACCTGGCTAAAAACTCGTGGGTGAGCTGGTTCTTCATGGTTGATCTAGTTCAGGCCATTGTTCTAGGGCGGCACCTATTGGTTGTTCCGGGGTACTTTCTAGCTATTCCAAGGTACTTGTTGTCCGTTGAGCTGCACTTGTTGGTGACTGTTCTGCGGTATCTGTTGGCTGTTCCGTGGCTACTACTGCAAGAGTGCATGTGGGAAGCGCAACTGCTGGTGTTGTTGCTGCTGTTGTCCGGCCATGAAGGTGAATCTGTTTTCCCAAGTTCTGAGTTGCTCAGTCATGCTCTGCACGCATCACACCAGGTTGTTGAACTACTGTACATCAACCGCCACGAGGGGTGCTACGGGATAGACCTCAGGGGGTGGTACATTCATGTGGTCTTGCTCTTCGGCCGGATGTAAAGGGACATCAATCTGGCCTATGGTGATGGTGGGGATTTGGCCATTGACGTTGTTAGTAGAAGGGTTGCTTGAGGATGTCATTGACGGGTTTCAAAGAGAGATATAAGAAGGGAACTCTAGCTTTTTGTTGTGTTTCCCACAGACTGTGCCAATTGATGATGTGCAATCTAGACGCTCCCTCGTGTCAGGTGACAAGGCTCGAACAAGAGTCCAATCTGGCAGAGCCGAGCTGCACTGCTGAGTTGTTATCTGAGTGTCCGAGCTGAGAACGAGTTGCAAGGAAGAGATGGGTGAGAGTGCCTGGGTATGTTTACCCCGGGAGAACACTATGATGCTTAAGTCAGAAAGGGGGTTGTAAGAATTCTCTTAAGAGTCTGAGAGAGCTAAGTATATCGGTGTGCATACCTTTTTTTGTAGATTTGAAACCCTTTTATAGTTATCTGGGGTTCAGGTGCTTTGGGCAACGTTTCTGAGCCTTGGTCGGAGCTGTTTCCGCAATATGAGGCGTGTTAACATGTCAGTTGCTAGATTCCCGCGGCGGTTACAGGTCACTCGCGGGACTTGTGGCGCACGCTTCAGCGAGCTGCTCCTATGGTCGTGGTAACAGTGCCCACGAGGGGGTGGCGCGTGGAATGGTTTGGGCGAGCTCGTGTTGGCGGTGGCTCAAGCTCGCCCCAACTCGACAGCCTACCTGAAGTTGGGTAATACATGCTGATTCGTCGAGCTGGCCTGCTGACTTGCCATTGCACTGCCAACAGCGTCCACATGTCGTTATTTGTGTGGAGGGACCAAAATTCCCCTCATCAGTCAATATTCTTTTTTTTTATATTCTTTCATTTTATAACCCCTCGAAAGTTTTGAAACCCCATATTGAACTATTATTCTTGTATCCATGCATTTCGAGGTCTACCACTACAGATACAAGGCTTATCGAAGCTTATTGAATAATGGATATTTTGGTCCATTGTTTGTAAGCTTTTAACCACACGCATGTGATCAGAAGACACTCTTTGATCATTTTTCATTGTTGTGAGCCAGAGTTAGGATTTGGATTTTGGAGAGCAATTTCTCTAAACAGGCATTACAAATTCTATCCTTCATCCATCTTTGAAAGCCTAGTTATGTACTGCATTGTAATGGCTGTACACACTATATACTATTTTGTTCCCAAAAAAAAAGATTAAAGAGTATATCAGTCCCACTTTCACCTTGCGATTGTTTAATCAATGGCTAAGTGAGGCCGAGGGGCACAACAGATTCCTCTTGATCTTGATACACACTGCCTGTACAATGTGCCCGAGAGCGGGGTTATGTGCTAAGGAAATGGAGAAAACATGTTGAATTTAATATTAATTAGCCTTCCATGCATACCGAATTTGTTAATTAATTAGTTATGTTTATTAATTAATATTTCATTCTTAAATGTTACTATAATCTCATCTTATCTATCAATAATTATAATTAGAGTGCAAGTAAAAGAAGAGTCAGAAATAAATTATAATTAACTTTGAGGTTGATGCATGGTATATAAATTAATACTAAAGATTTCTTACTCTGCAACTTGCACCAACTAGTTTTTTAAACATTCCGAAGCTACTCGAAGAATTCGACAAGTGAATATCTACCTTCCACTGCACGATTTCAAAGTGAAGCTTTTGTGGTACGTAAAGGCTCAGTTTGGAAATACAAATATGTAGAGTGTAAATTAATACAGGTTTAGAAATACGAAATACAAGGCTTTACACGGTATATATTTGTTATTCTTTCTAAATTGAGCCAAATTAAACAATTAATTAAAACAAACCCGATGATGAGTAAATATATATACCAGAATCCAAATCCAAAAGGACTCACATTCACATTCACAGTTTAGCACCATTCAGGCCTTAATTACCAACAGTACTAGTGTACTACTCCTAGTAAACGCCTTCATGCATTAATTCGTCAAACTTCCATTGGCATTTCATCAAATGGGTAATGGGCAATTAGATTAAGCAGTCTTTCAGCACAGAGGATAGGCTTAACCTCGCAATTGCATGATCATTTGGTCAGCGCATCCCTAGCCTGTTCGTGTAAATTTCGCATAAACTCGAACATTGTTGATGCAGCAAACATGCACATGACCCACTACTTATGAATTTTGATAACCCTTCCCCCACCCACCTTAAACAAAACTTTTGCATTAATACCTCACACGTGAAAATCCAAAGTCAGAGACGTATACCATACATCATACATGTACCAAATACAGATCAATTTCTGCACACCGACTCGATCATCATCAATAATCCATCACTGTCCCACCGATCACAGGGTTCTTTTCCGGCTAATGTATCACTATTTATTTATTAATAGTAATACCCATCATGCATATATAAGAAGGGATGCTGCTCTACATTGGATCTATCCATCACCAGTTGATCACCACAACTCTGATTCTCTGAAAAACCAGAGAGATGGAAGCTGAATCGGTTAGAGGCCCATCTTCTTGTTGCATTCTTCTAGCCTTTCTCTTTCTGATGGTCTTTAGCTCATCAAACATGAAGACCTGCACCTGCTTAGCGACAAACACTAGCAACCCCAACACCACCGATTTCATTCGAACTTCCTGTGGTGTGACTACGTACCCCCAGCTTTGTTACACTTCTCTCTCTTCCTTTGCAAGTTCCATCCAAGCCAACCCTAGGAAGCTGGCTCAAACAGCACTCAACATAAGCATAACAAGCGCCCAATCCACATCAGTCTTGGTCTCCAAGTTATCACAACGCCGTGACCTGAAGACTTGGGAGGCGGCCACCGTGAAGGACTGCGTCGACCAAATTGAGGACTCCATTGATGAGCTCAAGCAGTCTCTAGAGCAGTTGCAGAAGCTGGAGGGACCTGGCATTGATTTCAAGATGAGCAACATAAAGACATGGTTGAGTGCAGCTCTGTCGAATGACGAGACATGTATGGACGGCATCGACGGCAAGGACATCAACGAGGAGGTCAACAGCACGATCAAGAAGAGTATTCTTAACGTTGCCAAGCTCACCAGCAATGCTTTGGCCATAATCAACCATCTCACCTAACACCCAGTTGAAGTCATCACCCTAGCAAGCTAAAGCTATGGTTCTTGGTTCTTGGTTCATACCCATGTGATGTATTGAAATTAAATGTATATTAATGAGCCCTTCGAATTGATGCTCGTGGTATATAATATTTTTATATTTACGGCATTCAGTGCCTCTAAGCTTGGTGTCTGTATGAACAACTTTTGCTAATTATCATCATTAATTCTTCAGACAGTTAATGTCTCCTCAGCGGCTAGTTGGTCACTGTCCAGCAAAAGAATGGTTGTTTAAGTTTGATCTGGTGAGCATTTAGGTCAAATCTCCTAGGACTAGCTAGGAGAGTTTCAACGGCCCCAAGTTGAGATCCAGAGCCTATTAAACTCTCCACGAGTTGCATTCTAAGAAACCGGAAGCCACTTGAAATCGCAATATCAGACCATTATTACCACTAACATTTTATTTGATTTATCAATTTCATTTACAACTTTAGACAAAAAGAAAAAAAAAAAGGACGAAAACGTGGCTATTAGCTAAAACATAGTGGAAATTAAAGACTTGTTAAGCAAAAATCTTAAATGGGAAAATTATAGGAGTTTGCTTCAGTTTACTCCATCGGTTACAAGATAATATTAGAAGTTGTTTTCAGACAATTGGAATCAAAATGCAAATGATTTAGGGTTTGTTTGGTTTGCAGTAAGAATCAGAATTGGAATTGGAATCGGAATCGGAATCAGAATTCTTCAGAATGAGAATTAGAATGGTATATTCCTATAGTATGTTTGGTTCAGACAGGAATGAGAATGAGAATTAGAATCAGTATGAATGAGATTAATTTCATTCCCAAGTGAGGGGCAGGGAATGGTCATTCCCTCAAATGGGGAATGCCATTCCAACAGGAATGGTAATGAGATTCCGATTCTGCCCAACCAATCAGTTGGAATCGGAATAGCCCATTCTGATTCCGGTTCCAGACCCCTATTCCAGCAAACCAAACAGAGTCTTATTCTCTTTACCTGTTTGTTCAGATAATAATCAGAATCAGAATCAGAATAATCTGATATCGAATTCTCATTCCCAATAGAGGGGAGGTAATGTTCATTCCCTTAAATGGGAGAATATCATTTCACCAAGAATGGAATTGAAATTAAATCCCCATTCCACCCAACTAAATAGTTGGAATTGAAATGAGTCATTCTGATTCCAATTCCAAACCCCTATTCTTGTATGTCAAATATATCTTAATTTTTTAAAGGTCAGACTCAAATGGGACTAAAAACCAAAATGCTCATTGGGTCACAGTCTTACAGATTAACCAGATGGTTAGTCCATTCAAGGGAAAATCTAGGATACTAAAAAGATACAGTATCAAAAGAGCTTTAAGTAATCAAAAGTACTGTTGTTGATTGACCGGAACCCACAATATAATGGTCACTAGGTCACTAGGGAGATGTTTGAAACCGTGGCCCTTTTTCGAAAAGAACAGTGCCACATCAGATCCACATAGGCATTTCAACAAACGCCCATGTATCTCATTGTTTGGTTCATCCGATTATTAAAAAATTAGGCATGCCTCGAAAATCGGGACCCCACCGATGCATGAAACGCTAAATTTGGCATTTCATGCATAGGTGAACCGTTTCCCCCAATGGTTGACTGATGTGTATCCTATGTGGTGCTTACTTGTCGCTACATACATGAAAAACAGTGATGAAAATCACCTTACCAAACAGCATAGTATTGCTCACTGCCTACGTGGCAAAAGCATTTTTTTGTAAAAAACGGGTTTTGAAAGTATGAACATTTTTTCTTAAAAATCGGTCCCAAAAAATGCCCACACTTCCAAGCACCATGTAGATTACCGAGTCAATCATATAATTTGATCCGAATCCCACAACATTGGATAATGCCCTCTTTTGCGCCTACCTACCCTTTGCATCCATATTTTAGGGTGGAGAAGTAAAAATAAATTCGGATTTGCTCCTTACAAAATGTGAATCACGTTGCAACCATCAATTTAGAATATCTCCCAGGTTGACAGTATACAAGTATAGGACATATTCCCCATCTGTGGCGGCAAATGTGTGAGTTGGTGTGAGGCACACTCTCCGAGGAACAAATCCGGATTTTGAAAAAAATAAATAAATACACAGCATTTTATTTCTCTGATTTCATTAGATTTTAGGGACCAATATCCAGTGCTATTAAATATGAGTACAAATATACAGACACGTATATATTTAACCCTTTATTGAACCTATTTTTGAATAAAAACCATATTAATCCAATTAATTTCATAAAATAATCGTATCATTCTTTGATTTTTTCTATTTTCCTTAAAATTTTCAATCAAGATCCGCACTGCTCTAATTTTTCATAATAAGATTAAAAATTATTTAAAGAAAATCAAAGGAAATGATAGATAGAATTCAAATCAACCCCCCAACAAGATTAAAAATTATTCAAATCAAGATCCGCACTGCTCTAATACACATCCCCGTCTGTGTATTAGAAACATCTCCTGATGATGACATCATCATTTCTGGTATTATCATGGGAAGATATTCCCAATACATGGAAGAGATGTGATGTAAGATGTTGTGGGGGCTGATTTGATCTCGGATACATAGGGCTCAGTTATCTTACTGGTGCAAAACTTGGAACCTGGATTTTCTCCTCATATCAGATTCGAAATTAAATGAATCCGGCGCTTCAACAATTGTTGAAGCTCAAGGAAAATAATGAGGTCTGATAGGCTGTTGGAAGGACAACCTCCTTGTAAAGGTGGTGGACTCTTCTCAATGTTTCATAGAATTGCTGGTAACTGAATCCAGTCCGGGGGGTTCGAAATGGACTTTATTTTTTGTCTATGGTTATCCAAGCAGAGGTAACAGAGGGATTGGTTCCTGAATGAAAAATGTTACTCTCTACACCATGGATCTTGATGGGTGATCTAAATGACATCCTAGACAGTGGTGACTATGAGGGAACCAGTAGATCAATCCATGTTTCGAATCCTTTAAAAGAGTTGGTTAGGCATTTTGAGCTTCAAGCCTTGGGAAGTAGTGGGCCTTTCTTTACTTGGTCAAATAACCAATCTGGCTCAAAGAAAAACTAGACAGAACCCTAGCCAGTAATGCTTGGGTTGATCTCTTCTCAAAAGCAAAGCAATTTGTTCTTCCAGCTATAAACTTAGACCACTGACCTCTCCTCTTGGACACAAACCCTCCGTCTTTGAATGGGAAAAAATCTTTTCACTTTCTACCCATGTGTGCAGAACATGAAGAGTGTAGACTTATTATCACCTCTAGCTGGAAAAAAAATATAGAGGATCCATAGATTTTCAAATAACAAGGAAACTTAAAAGTATCAAAAAAAAAAAAGATTAGGGGTCTGGAGCAAAAAGGAGTTCGGAAACATTCATAAAAAACTCCGAGAGTTGGAGGAAGATATTGTAAAAACATAGCAATCATCCGATTCAATCAAGGATAAAGAGAATTTACAGTCCATGAACATATGGCTACAGTATGAGGAACATATATGGAGGCTAAAATCAAGGGAGTTGTGGTTAAAATAAGGGATAAAAATACCAAATGTTTTCATCTCAAGATCAAAAATAGAAGGAGATGGAATGGCATTGAAGAAAGGAGAAAATAATTGGGTCATGGTAATGAAATTCCAGACTGCTTTAAACAAAAAATGTTAAACGTTAGTGGGGAAGAAGAAATCTTTAACCCACAATATCTAGAAAGTTTAATTGACCCAGTCCTTAATGAGGAAAATCAAGCCCAACTCCTCCAAATCCCATCTCTAGAAAAGTTAATGTTAGACAGTGTGTGCCCTTAGCTCCAATCATAATGATGTACCTTATGACATTTAATGTAAATGAATAAAGTACATATTTGATTCATGTTATTGTGGTGTGTTTCTGTGTAATACCCTTAAACTGGACACATATGAGACTCGTGTTAGTTTAGAATGTTCACAGCCGTTGGATAAGTCTGGGGAGATTTATTCTGGCAAGGCTGACACTGATGTGCCGCCAAATTGGTTGGGGTAGCATGTCTCAGCTGCCAGGGTGAGACCCGAGGTACATGCAATGTAGGTTTACTTGAAACCCTGAACTGGACCAGATTTCCAATATTGCCGTGGACCTTGGAGATTGATGGGCAAAACTGGAAAGTCACACCTGACCCCTAGACTCGATTATGATATTGCACTAGGTGTCGGATTACAGGCGAGGGAGAGGTCCTCTCTTGTCGGGTAGTGTTCGATCATTATGGGCTGAGAGGTTAAGTGTAA
>NW_010729110.1:908347-924879 GCF_000365185.1 Nelumbo nucifera | reverse complement strand
ACGAGTCTCATTAAGTGTCCAGTTTAAGGGTATTACACAGAAACATACCAAGGGAACATGAATCAAATATACACTTTTATTCATTTACAATAAACTCATAAAGTACATCATTTTGATTGAAGCTAAGGGCATACAAAACTGTCTAACACATGGGAGAGAGAAAAAATTTTGAAATTTCGCCCTACCTACCTGCAGGGTTCGGCTATCCATATAATGGATCTCTCATCCCTTCAGTTATAACAACACTCTTCCAAATGAATCCCTACAAAGCCCCAGGACCTAACGGTTTCACACCCTTCATCTATCAAAAATATTGGGTTGTTCTAGGAGATGACCTTATACATCTCATTCAAAAATTTTTCTCTGACTAGAGCTAAATCACACAAATTTGGTTTTCATTCCAAAAAGGAAAGGAGCAGAACAAATTGATCATTACAGGTCGATTATCCTCTGTAATGTCCTCTACAGGATCATCGCTAAGCTCTTAGCAAATCGCATGAAGCCTCTCATGCCAAAAATTATCAATAAAAATCAAGTTGCTTTTGTTGAGGGAAGAAATATTACTGATGGGCTGCATTAAAACTAGATATGGCGAAGGCTTTTAATTGAATGGGTTGGCACTTCATAATTGAAGTCATGAAATGAATGGGCTTTCCAGAAACTTGGTGCAATCTCATTATGTAGTGTATATCCACTACCTCTTTTTCCATCAAATTAAATGGAAGTCCTTTTGACAGGTTCTTTAATTACCAAAAGTGGTCTTAGACAAGGAGACCTCCTTTCCCCTTTACTTCTTAATATTGGAATGCGGGTCCTATCAATCATTCTAGAGAAAGAGGAAGCTCGTGGGCAGATTGAAGGTATCAAACTATCCAAATACAGTAAGCCTGTTACACACCTTCTCTTTGCCGACGATTGTATGATTTTTAGTAGAGCAGATAAAAACTCTCTCTTGCAGCTCAAAGCAATTCTAAAGAAGTTTGAAATTCTTTCAAGCCAGAAAATAAATTACAAAAAATCAGGTATTGGCTTCAGCAAAACTATCCACAGAGTGCATCAAAAGTTGGTTTTGCAGGCTCCAAAACATGAAAATCATGAATCTCCACTCGAAATATTTGGGTTCAAGGCTATTTGATGAAAGTTGCAAGTGTGTTTCCCACAAAGAACTACTAGAAAGAATCAAACATTGTTTAGACTCATGGCAAGAAAAAAATCAATCACAAGTAGGTAGAACAACACTCATTAAAGCGATGGCTCAGAGTGTTTAACATTTTCAGATGTTAACAACACTGCTGCCCAAAAAAGTCCTAAATCGAAATGATCAGCTTTGTAGGAACTTCTGGTGGAAGGGAAGTAAAAAATCACAGGGGGGACACAGCGTTGCATGGGAGAAAATCTGCAGAATGAAGAATGAGGGAGGTCTAGGACTCCGGATGTTGGAGGCAATGAACAAAGCTTTGTTTGCAAAGCAAATTTTTAAGCTTTTCAATGATTCGAAAGCTTTGTGGGCGCAACAAATACCTGCTAGATACTTGAGATGGCGTAACTTTACAGTAAAGTCAAGTCCACAAATTCATGGTGGTGGAACTGTGTTCAGAAGATAAAAAAAGGATCTGGTTAGCTCATGGTTCTAGAAAATTGGAGATGGATCAAAGATAGATTCTATAAACGACCCTTGGGTTCCATGGGTGGCAGGAAGATATGTCCAAACTTAAACCCATCCTTTGCACACCATGCTCAACCACATGATTTAAAAGTAAAAGATCTTATGATTAGAAATGACTAATGGAATGACGAATATATTAAGCACATCTTTGATGAACAATCAGCAAGGGTTATCCTTAGTATTCCTCTTACTCCAGGAATCAAGGGAAGATGAACTGTTATGGAAACATACAAAGGATGGGAAGTACACGGTGTGTTCAGCTTATAGAGCGTTCACTACAATTTCCTCTTCCTCACAACAAAGAGCTTCTTGGAAGTTATTATGGTCCACCCCTGCGTGTTAAGGATGATGGGAATCAAGAGTCCTCTGGAGATCCGGATCTATCTCCTAGGATAATCCCTATCTGCTACTTAGGATAATCTCTGTCCTAATCCTATTTTAACTATCCCATTCAGTGATTATCTTCTTATCTATACATTCTCCCAGTCCTTGTAGAACTCCATTTCATTGTGAACAATTCATCTATAAATACCATACGTCTAACGGTATTTAACACTATGGACATTATTCTTGATCCTAAATTATTTTCTTGTTTTTAGTTCCTTTATCTTAACTTGGTATCAGAGCCACGTCTCACAATGGTGTGCACTCGGCAGCAAGCTCAAACACAGGAAGCTCCAATCAGTTCCTGAGTTCTGTGTTGGGAACATCAGTGATCAACGTCCCCAACATTTCCCATTCGCTTCCCATCAAGCTGAGTCACGACAACTACTTACCTTGGAGGGTGCAGATGATTCCAGTCCTCATAACTCACAGATTGCTTAGTCTCGTAGAAGGAACCGTGCAAGCTCCTCCAACCCACATCGATGGTCCTGATGGACAGAGAGTGATGAACCCAGAATATGATAATTGGGTGCAGCTGGATCAATTTGTTCTCGGGTGGATCATTTCTTCTCTCACTGAGAGTGTGGTGACAGAAGTGATCGGTTTGACCACATCAGCCAAAGTCTGGAAGGCCCTATCTACAACCTACTCCGCCATTTCAAGGTCGAGAGCTCTTCATCTAAAATGACAGGTGCAGAGCATCAAGAAAGGGTCAGAATCAATAACCGAGTATGTCAAGAGAGCCAAGGTAATTGCCGACAGCCTAGCAGCTATTTCTTAACTAGTAGGCAAAGAAAATCTTATTCTCTGTTTCTGGACTGGGGACCGAGTATGAGTCCATAGTCACTGTGATCACCAATAGGACTGATTTTGATTTTCTTACTATTAATGATATACTGTGACTTCTCTTAAATCATGAGGCATGGTTGGAACAACACAATCAGCCCGCCATTGATAACCCCCCTTCTGCAAATTTTTCCGCACATGGCAAAAATAAAAATAATTCGAACTCCAAAAATACAAACTGAGAGGGTGGTTCTACTCCCGACAATCGCAGAGGTCGCGGCGGTGGCCGCAATTGTGGAGGTTATCCTAACTAGCATAATGGCGGCAGAAATAATGGTGGTGGTCGTGGGAAAGGAAATTTTTCCCAAATCATCTACCAGGTCTGCAACAAACTAGGCCATGGTGCTCTTACATGCAGGAGGCGCTATGACTTATCATATCAGGGAGAACAACGGATTCCTTCAGACACTGCTGCATATCACACAAGTGTTGGGAATGAGGTTGATCCCACGTGGTATCCAGATTCAGGCGCCACTCATTATCTAACTCCAAATGTAGACAATCTACAAAATTGATCCAACTACATGGGTTCGGATCAGGTTACTGCTGGTAATGGATCAGATTTGCAAATTTTACATTTTGGATCTTCATCATTGACACATAATAATCATACATTTGCTCTCAACTCCATTTATCATGTTCTTCACATCACCAAGAATCTTCTTTCTATGAGCAAATTTACCAAAGACAATGATATTTACCTTGAATTCCACCGCGATTTCTTTTTTGTAAAAGATTATATGGAGAGAGTTCTCATCAGAGGAACCAGTAGAGATGGACTCTATCAATTTCCTGGAGGGTCTCAAGTCAACAATAAAGCAAATGCCTTCATTGGAGAATGCACTACCTTTTCAGGATGGCATCAACGGCTAGGTCATGCTGCATTCAAAGTACTGAGTCAGATTATCTCAAAATTTGGTTTACCTTGTCAAAGTCGTACTAGTAGTATTGTGTGTGAGTCGTGTCAAATGGGTAAGAGTCATAGACAGCATTTTCCAGTTTCACAATTTACTACAACACATACATTAGAAGTTTTTTATTCTGATGTATGGGGACTAGCCCCAACTATTTCTAAAAAAGGTTTCAGATATTATGTTATTTCTGTGGATGGTTTTTCAAATTTCACATGATTGTACCCACTCACAAAGAAATCTAAAGTCATGGATGCTTTTCTAAGCTTCAAACGACATGTGGAATGTTTGTTGTCCACAAAAATAAAAATCTTCCAATCTGACTGGGGAGGAGAATTTCGTCTCTCTCCCGGTACCTCGACTCTGAAGGAATTCATCACTGTTTGGCGTGCCCCCACACTCGTGAACAAAATGGTACAGTTGAAAGGAAGCACCGACACATTGTTGAGTCTGCATTATCTCTACTAACTTTCGCCTCTCTCCCATTTTCCTTCTGGACTAATGCCGCACATATGGCAGTATATCTGATCAATCGGCTTCTCACTTAAACACTTCGCAGTCGCTCTCCATATGAGGTACTGTTTCAAAGAACCCCAGATTACACATTTCTCAAAATTTTTGGTTGTGCCTGTTATCCTCTTCTACGACCGTATAATCGTCACAAATTTGAATGTCGATCACAACAATGTATTTTTCTGGGATATAGTGCTGCTCATAAGGGTTACAGGTGTTGGCATCGTGCCAATGGATGTGAATACATCAGTCGGCATGTCATCTTTGATGAATCACGGTTTTCGGGTATGCAACTCTTCCCAATTAACCACTCCAGTACTAATCGTACCACCCCTCCTTCAGGTACCCCCATCGGACCAATTACAGGTCCACCGAACCTGCAAGTAGCAACTTCACCATCAGCTGGCGTCTCTCCTTCATCCGGTGACGTCTCCTCTCCATCATCAGATCTCCACCCACAACCCTTGGTGGTGTCGGAGACCCTTGTTGCTCTGACTCTATCAGTTGAGTCTACTCCCAGCATTGATCCATCATCTGCCTCTGAGCCGCCTTGCTGAACCAGACTGATTCAAGAGCTTCTTGATGCCACTCCCGCTGCACCTCCACCTCTATAGAGAACTCATTCCATGGTTACCATATCAATGATCTCCACAGCATCCCTCTACCACTAGGTATCCTATTCTAGTTGCCCTTCTTGCTGACATCGCATTGGAGCAATGTGAATCGGCCACTTATTCTAGTGCAGCCAAGCATCCACATTGGCAGCACGCTATGCAACAGGAATACCGTGCCCTCATGGACAATAACACTTGGGATCTTGTTCCGTACCATCCCAGTATGAATGTAATCGGAACAAAATGGATTTACAAAATCAAACGTAAATCCGATGGCTCTATTGAATGTCACAAAGCTCGCTTGGTGGCACAGGAATTGAGCCAAGTATCGGGTCTTGACTTTTCTGATACTTTCAGTCCCGTGGTTAGACCCGTTATAGTTCGTACAATCATTGCCTTGGCCATATCCTTTGGGTGGAATATCCGACAGCTCGATATTAACAATGCCTTTCTGAATGGATTTGTTTCTGAGGACATCTATGTACGACAACCCAAGGGATTTGAAGATCCTTCGAAGCCCACTCATGTCTGCAAACTACGCAAAGCACTATACGGACTACGGCAAGATCCACAAGCTTGGTTTTCTTAGCTGAGTTCTGCTCTCCTCAGTCTTGGTTTTCAATGCTCCCAAGCTGACCCTTCCTTATTCATATACAGACAAGGTAAGGTCTTCATATTTATTTTGGTTTATGCTGATGACATCTTAATCACTGGATCCTCTCCTCATGCTGTCTCATTCATCATCTCCTCACTCTCGGAGACCTTTGCACTAAAGGACTTCTGTAATTTGCACTTGTTCTTGGGTATAGAAGTTTACTCCACTTCCACAGGAATGGTCCTAATGCAATGATGCTATATTCTAGATTTGCTTTGGGGAAGCAAATTAGTAGATGTCAAACCCATTGCTTCTCCCATGGCTTCATCGTGCAAATTGTCTTCCCTCAGTGTATCTCTACCGGACCCATCTGAATATAGAAGTATTGTGTATGCCCTCCAGTATGTGACCATCACTCGACTAGATATAGCCTATTCGGTCAATAAGGTTTGCAGATTTCTTCATGCTCCCACATATGCTCATTGGGCTGTTGTCAAATGGATTCTCCGTTACTTAAAGGGCACGTTGGATGTTGGTCTTCATTTTTGGTGGCTATTGGACTATTGCAGATTGGGTCGGATGCCCTGATGATCGTAAATCCATAGGTGGCTATTGTGTATATTTGGGAAACAATCTCATTGCGTGGAGTGCCAAAAAACAAGCAACAGTAGCTCGTTCCAGAACAAAAGCAGAATTTCAACCTCTTGCAAATTTGGTGACAGAACTCATATGGATCCAGTCCCTCCTTGCAGATCTGGGTTTTTCATCCACATCACCTCCAATTGCTTGGTGCGACAATGTGGGTGATACACACCTAGCTGCACACCTAGTGTTCCAAGCACGCACCAAACACGTAGAGGTCGATTTTCATTTATTGAGAGATTTAATTCTCAAACAGAAACTACTAGTGAAATTCATCTCCTCCAAAGACTAGATAGCCGACTTCATGACTAAGGTTCTTCCAACACCACGGTTTCTTCATCTGCGGTCCAAGCTGTACATCTTCACAAAGTCGTTTCGCTTGCAAGGGCATGTTAAGGATAATGGGAATCAAGAGTCCTCTAGAGATCCGGATCTATCCTCTTAGGATAATCCCTATCTGCTACTTAGGATAATCTCTATCCTAATCCTATTGTAACTATCCCACTCTATGATTATCTTCTTATTTGTACATTTTCCCAGTCCTTGTAGAACTCCATTTCAATGTAAACAATTCATCTATAAATACCATACGTCTGATGGTATTTAACACCATCGGCATTATTCTTGATCCCAAATTATTTTCTTCTTTTCATTTCCTTTATCTTAACTCTGCGCCTCACAAATGTCAACTCTTCGGATGGAAATTGCTCTCAAACATCGTGAAAACTGAAGGGATGGGAGATCCATCATATGGATGGCCGAACCCTATAGGAAGGTTGGGTGAAATTTCAAAAATTTATTTACTCCCATCTAGGAATCCTATTCCCAATTTAGAAAACTGCATTTTTAAGGTTCGTTCTTGTAACCAAACTGGACCAAATCTGAAACCAAAATTAGGGAGGAATATACCTGATATAGAATCCACGCAAGAATGCTCCACCCAACGTAGGTGTTCATGCCCAAAGAGTACACCAAATCCTCCCTCCACTGAAGAATACACATCTTAGGATGAAGTAGAATCAGCAGGTAGTTCTTCACCAAGAACTTGTGATTCTTCAGCAAGAATCGAATGGGACAGTGAGCACAGATTTTAAATTATTTCTTCTGGAAAGAAACAATATCAAGATCAAATCTTGATCAAATCCAAGAACAAAAGATCGAACAGGGTAGGGCGACAAGAGCAGGAAGAAAAAGAACAGAAGGCAAGATCAGTCTAACTGAGTTGTCTTCTCTCTGTATTGAGTGAGTGTGTCTACAAGGTTTACCCTTCTCTCTTATTTATAACCTTAAAGAGACAACTTCCTAATCTCATTAGGAGTTTCCTAATCCAAATCTGTATTTGAATCTGAACTCTTTAAGTAATAAGGATAATCCCTTATCTTATCTATAGATAAAGATCAGCCTTCCTAATCTAATTAGGAATTTTTTATCCAAATCTTTATTTGGATCTGGACTCTTTAAGTGGATAAGGATAATTCCTTATCTTATCATCTGATCCAAATCCCAGATCTGCCCCTATTTAATTAATCTAATTAACCTAGTTTGAAATGGGCTTTTAGGCCCATTAAGCTTTCAGGCTCACTTACTCTTTAATGCTCGCTAGCTTGGCTCATTTTGTATGGTGTGGAACCTTATCATTAATCTACACATCAGCCACATGGGTTCAGACTAGCCTCTGTTACAAGGCCTGGCCAAATTCACTGCTGAATACAGTAAACCCCTGAGTCCATCAATATGGGTTCTTAATGGGCTCAACATTTACACTAAATGGTCCTTGGGTCCAGCCATCTTATGAAGGCCCAAGGACTATGGGCAGATGCAAGATTAGCCCATCAGGTATAACCCTCAATGGTCCTACACTTAACCTCTCAGCCCATAATGATCAAACAATGCCCGAGAAGAGATGACCTCTCCCTTGGCTACAAGGTGCAGTGCTACACTCTCTACTCACATGGATCCTAGGAATTAAAACCTTTTGCAAACATTTTGAAACCATAATATATATACATATATATGCATATCTCTATATAAATACATTTTGCAAAAACAATTTTCAACGGTTGAAATCAACTGCCGGTAGTTTAGATTTCCATCAGAGAGAGTGCATCTCCGATCATTTACTTTGTCCAACAAAGGGGCTGATCCTATCACTATGATCACCCACTCAGATGAATTCTCGGATTGTCCCAACATACCCAGGTTTTGACCCCCTCTAAGGATCTCACTGATTGGCATATCAAACACAGCCCAATTTGACACCCAGTGTAGTATCATAATCGAGTGTAAGGGTCAGGTGTAACATTCTAGTTTTGCCTATCTATCTCCAAGGTACAGGGCAACACTGGAATTTTGGTCTAGTTCAGGGTTTCAAGAAAAACCCATACTACATGTTCCTCAGGTTTTACCCTGGCAACTGAGATAAGCCACCCCAACCAACTTGGTGGTACATCAGTGTCAGCCTTAGCAGGATAAATCTCCCTAGATCTATCCAACGTCTGTGAAGATTCTAAACTAACACGAGTCTTATGTGTCTAGTTTAAGGGTATTACACAAACACACCATAATAACATGAATCAAATATGTACTTTATTCATTTACAATAAATGTAATAATGTACATCATATTGATTGGAGCTAAGGGCATACACTGTCTAACAGCTCCCACTTGCACTTAGGTTCAATGGGTATAAGCCGGAGTCACATACTTTCCATGTGTCTCTCAAACACTTTCTATGTTAGTGGCTTAGCCAATGGGTCTGCTACATTTTCCGCTAATGCTACCTTCTGAATCAGGACGTCCCCTCTTCCAATTATCTCCCATAATAAATGGTACTTCCTCTCGATGTGCTTAGACTTTGAATGGGCTCGTGGCTCCTAACCTGAGCAATGGCTCCAGTGTTGTCACACAACAGTGGAATGGGTGATGTACTGGAAGGAACTACTCCTAATTCTTGAATGAACTTCTTCATCCATACAGCTTCCTTGGTAGCTTCACTTGCGGCAATGTACTCGGCCTCGGTTGTGGAATCTGCAGTGGACCATTTTTTGCTTCTTTTCCATCTAATTGCACATGACCCTCACCGTAAAGATGTATCCAGATGTAGACTTTTTATCATCTGGGTCTGACTAGAAATTGGCATCGGTATACCCAAGAATCTGTAGTGAACTACCATCGAATACTAGACAAAACTCTTTTGTCCTTCGAAGGTATTTCAATATGTTTTTCACAGTGGTCCAATGCGCTTGTCCTATATTAGATTGGTATCTACTTACCACACTCACAGCCTGAGCAATGTATGGCTGAGTGCACAGCATGACATACATGATGCTCCCTACGACAGAAGCATAGGGAACTTCCTTCATGCCCTCAATCTTCTCAAGTGTCTTGGGAGACATACCCTTGGAGAGAGTGACTCTATGCCTGAAAGGAATATTTCCTTTCTTGGAGTTCTCTATACTATATCTCTTAACTATTTTATTAATATAAGTAGATTGGGATAATCCTGTTATCCTCTTCGATCTATCTCTATAAAGTCGAAGTCCCAAGACATAAAAGGCTTCTCTAAGATCTTTCATGGAGAATTGCTATGAAAGTCATACTTTCACCGTAGTCAACATTCCTACATCATTCCCAATGTGTAGAATGTCGTCTACATACAGAACCAAGAGCGTAACCTTATCCCCACTGGTCTTCCTATAAATAGAGGGCTCATCCGGATTCTGCTCAAAGTCAAACTGTTTGACAATAGAGTCAAACCGGATGTTCCAGCTCCTAGAAGCTTGCTTAAGTCCATATATGGATTGATTTTTACATACCATGTGTTCTTGACCTGCAGCTATAAAACCTTGCAGTTGCTGCATATAGATATCTTCAGTAAGATATCCATTCAGGAACGTGATTTTGACATCCATTTGCCAAATCTCATATTCATGGTATGCTGCTATAGCTAGTAGGATCCTAATGGATTTAAGCCTGGCCACAGGCAAAAAGGTTTCCTCGTAATCGATTCCTTCTTTTTGAGTGTACCCTTTTGCCACAAAACAAGCCTTGTAGGTCTCAATCTTACCATCGGGGCCCTTCTTCCTCTTATAGATCCATTTACAACCAATTGCTTTTACCTCAGGAGGCGTATCTACTAGAGTCCAGACTCCATTAGTCTCCATTGAGTCCATCTCAGCTCTCATGGCATCTACCCACTTCAAGGAGTCTATGTCCAACATAGCTTCCGTATAAGTCACGGGATCCTCCTCACTAGTTGTGGATTTCACTACGTAACTTTCTTGGTCATAGCCGTAACGAACTGAATGCCTGGGTATATCTCCTAGGTTGGTTATTAACTGGAGCTTGTGAGACATCTCCCACTACTCCAGAGCTCTCCTCATCAAGAATAACATCCTAACAATGATTGTTCAGTATGTAATCTTCCTCCAAGAAATGGTTATTTCGACTATAGAACACCTTCTGCTCTCCTAGATTATAGAATAAATACCCTACAGAGCCTTTGGGTAACCTACAAATAGGCAACGACTGGTTTTAGATTCCAATTTATCAGCACTTGTTCTTTTAATAGGTGCTAGACAACCCCAAATCTTCAAGTGTCTCGCACTTGGTTTCTTACTGGTCCAAAGCTCATAGAGAGTCTTCGGAAGGGATTTGGTCGGAACCCGGTTCAGCACGTATATCACAATCTCCAATGTGTAACCCCAAAAGGATGTGGGTAATTCTAAGTATACGACAAGTAATCAGACCATATCCAATAAAGTTGGGTTCCTCCTCTTTGACACACCGTTTAATTATGGTGAAGCAGGAGGTGTTAGTTATGATATTATCCCATTTTCTTTTAAGTAGTCCCTAAATTCGTCAGAGAGATATTCGCCTCCTCGATCTGATCGAAGGGCGTTAATCTGTCTCACCTCTTGCTTGAACTCTTTGAAATTTCCAAAGGATTCAAACTCGTGTCTCATTAGGTACACATAACCATACCGAGAGTGATCATCGGTAAATGTTATGAAATAAACGTGTCGATTATGTGTCCTAACATTAATGGAACCACATACATCAGTTTATATAAGGTCAAGCGTGCCCATTGATCTTTCAGGCTTACCATTAAATGGTCGTTTCCTCATCTTACCCTGAAGGCAAGGTTCACAGGTTGGGAGATGTTCTACAGTTAGAAAATCCAAAGGACCATCCTTTACCAACCTTGTGATACGATCTATGTTAATGTGGCCAAGTCGATAATGCCACAGAAACGTGGGATTAACTATAACACGGGTTCTTTTCTTGGTTTATTATCCAACGTAGTTTCGATTATATTTGTTTCTAGAGAAGGATGGAGAACATAGAGACCATTCTCACGTTCTCCATATGCGAGGAATTTGTTATTCCTTTTGATAGTAATCACATTACTAAAGAGAACAAAATAACCATCCACACACAGTTTTGAAACAGAAATCAAATTTCTTCTCAAATTGGGTACATAAAGACAATCTTTTAATGTAATTATTCCTTCTCTGAAATACAATTCTATAGTTCCTATTGTTGTAGCTGCAACGCTAGCAGAAGTCCCCAAGTAAAGAATCTCTTCACCATCACTCAGTCTTCGGCTTGTCCTGAACCCCCGCAATGTGTTACATGCATGAGTAGAAGCCCTAGAGTCAATACACAAGGAAGTAGAAGTCACCAACATATTGGTTTCTATGACAAAGGATTCGAAATTACCTTGTTTCTTGGTCTCCAGGTATTAAGGACAGTTCCTCTTCTAATGGTTGGAAAATTTGCAGAAGTGGTAGGCATCGAATGACCACTCTAAGAAAAAGCCTCAGAAGAAAGCTACTAAGTCCAAAAGGCAGAGGAAGGACAAAGCATCAGATGCTTGTCACTTCTACAAGTAGGTCGGCCACTGGAAGGGGAACTATCCTCAGTACCTATAGTCCAAGAAACAAGATAATTTTGAATCCTTTGTCATAGAAACCAATTTGTTGGTAACTTCTGCTTCCTGGTGTATTGACTCTAGGGCTTCAACTCATGCGTGTAACTCACAGCAGGGGTTCAGGACAAGTAGAAGACTGAGTGGCGGAGAGGTGACTCTTTACTTGGGGACTTCTGCAAGTGTTGCAGCTACAGCCATAGGAACTATAGAGTTAATTTTTAGAGAAGGAATTGTTGTACTGAAAGATTGCTTTATGTACCTAATTTGAGAAGAAATTTTATTTCTGTTTCAAAACTGTGTGCGGATGGATATTTTGTTCTCTTTAGTAATATGATTACTATCAAAAGAAATAACAAATTCCTCGCATAYGRAGAACTTGAGAATGGTCTCTATGTTCTCCATCCTTCTCTGGAAACTAACATAACCGAAACTAGGTTGGATGATATCCCCAAGAAAAGAACATGTGATACAGTTAATCCCACGTGCCTATGGTATTACCGACTTGACCACATCAACATAGATTGTATCACAAGGTTGGTAAAGGATGGTCCTTTAGATTTTCTAACTATAAAATATCTTCCAACCTGTGAACCTTGCCTTCAGGGTGAGATGACGAAACGGCCATTTAACGGTAAGCCTGAAAGGTGTACAGGCACGCTTGACCTTATACATACTGATGTATATGGTCTCATGAGTGTTAGGACACGTAACCAGCACGTTTATTTCATAACATTTACCGATGATTACTCACGGTATGGTTACGTGTACCTAATGAGACACAAGTCTAAATCCTTTGAAAAGTTCAGAGAGTTTAGACAAGAGGTTGAGAGCAATTAGGGAGAGAAATTTAGACCCTTCGATCGGATCGAGGTGGCGAGTATCTCTCTGACGAATTCAATTACTTAAAGGACAATGGGATAGTATCACAACTAGCTCCTCCTGCTACACCATATCTAAACGGTGTGTCAGAGAGGAGGAACCAAACTTTATCGGATATGGTCCGATCACTTCTAGTACACTCAGAGTTACCCACATCCTTTTGGCGTTACGCATTAGAGACTGTGATATACATGCTGAATCGGGTTCCAACCAAATCAATTCTGAAGACTCCCTATGTGCTTTGAACCGGTAAGAAACCAAGTGTGAGTCACTTGAAGATTTGGGGTTGTCCGGCACATGTTAAAAGAATGAGTAAGGACAAATTGGAATCCAAGACCAACCATTGCCTATTCATAGGCTACCCCAAAGGCTTTATGGGTTACTTATTCTATGACCCAAGAGAATAGAAGGTGTTCTGTAGTCAAAATGCCCATTTTTTGGAAGATGATTACATCCTGAACAATCACCGTCAAGAAGTTGTTCTTGGTGAAGAGAGCTTAGGGGTAGTGGGAGATGTCCCTCAAGCTCTAGTTAATGACCAACCTAGAAGATCTACCTGGGTTTCTAGGCCTCTGGTCCATTTCGGCTATGACCAAGAAAGTTACTTGGTGGAAGCCACGACCAATGAGGAGGATCTCATGACTTATACGGAAGCTATGTTGGACATAGATTCCTTGAAGTGGGTAGAAGCCATGAGAGCTAAGATGGACTCAATGGAGATCAATGGAGTATGGACTCTAGTAAATCTGCCCCTGGGATAAAGGCAATTGGTTGCAAATGGATCTATCAGAGGAAGAAGTGCCCCGATGGTAAGGTTGAGACCTACAAGGCTCGTCTTGTGGCAAAAGGGTACACTCATAAAGAATGAATCGATTATGAGGAAACATTTTCGCCGGTGGCCATGCTTAAATCCATTAGGATCTTGCTAGTTGTGGCAGCATACCATGATTATGAGATTTGGAAAATCGATGTCAAAACTACATTCCCGAATGGAGATCTTAGTGAACATATCTATATGCAGCAACCGCAAGGTTTCATAGTTGCGGGTCAAGAACACATGGTATGTAAACTAAACTGATCCATAAATGGACTTAAGCAAGCTTCTAGGAGTTTGAACATCCAGTTTGACTCTACCGTCAAAAAGTTTGACTTTGAGCAAAATCCGGATGAGCCCTATGTTTACAGGAAATCCAATGGGGATAAGGTTACGTCCTTGGTTCTATATGTAGATGACATTCTACTCATTGGGAATGATGTAGGAATGTTGATTACGGTGAAAGTAGGGCTTTCACAGCAATTCTCCATGAAAGATCTTGGAGAAGCCTCCTACATACTGGGTCTTCGGCTCTATAGAGATAGATCGAAGAGGGTAATAGGATTATCCCAATCTGCTTACATTGACAAGATAGTCAAGAGATACAGAATGGAGAACTCCAAGAAAGGAAATATTCCTTTCAGGCATGGAGTCACTCTCGCCAAGGGTATGTCTCCCAAGACTCCCGAAGAGAGTGAGGGCATGAAGGACGTTCCCTATGCCTCAGCAGTAGGAAGCATCATCTATGCCATGCTGTGCATTTGTCCTGACATCTCTCAGGCAGTGAGTGTGGTAAGTAGATTCTAGTCAAACCCAGGGCAGGAGCATTGGACCGCTATGAAAAATATACTAAAGTACCTTCAAAGGATAAAAGAATTTTGTTTGGTATTTGATGGTAGTTCACTACAGATCCAGGGGTATATTGATGCCGACTTCCAGTCAGATCCAGATGATATAGAAAGTCTACATCTGGATATTTTTTCACGATAGGATCATGTGTTGTTTGCTGGAAAAGCAGTAAACAGGGGTCCACGGCGGATTCCACAATCGAAGCAGGATACATTGCCACAAGTGAAGCTGGCAAAAAAGTCGTATGGATGAAGATGTTCATTCATGAATTGGGAGTAGTTTCGTCCAGCATATCACCCATTCCATTGTTGTGTGACAACACTGGATCTATCGCTCAGGCTAAGGAGCCACGAGCCCACTCAAAGTCGAAGCACATCGAGAGGAAGTACCACGTACAACGGGAGATAGTTGGAAGAGGGGACGTCCTAATTTAGAAGGTAGCATCAGCGGAAAATGTAGAAGACCCATTGACTAAGCCACTAACATAGAAAGTGTTTGAGAAACACGTGGAAAGCATGGGACTCTGGCTTATACCAGATTGGACCAAAGTACAAGTGGGAGCTATTAGACAGTGTGTACCCTTAGCTCCAATCAGAATGATGTACACTATGACATTTAATGTAAATGAATAAAGCACATATTTGATTTATGTTATTATGGTGTGTCTCTGTGTAATACCCTTAAACTGGACACTTATGATACTCGTGTTAGTTTAGAATCTATCTAGGCGTTTGATAGATCTGGGGAGATGTATCCTGCCAAAGCTGACACTGATGTGCTGCCAAGTTGGTTGGGCTGGCTTGTCTCAGCTGCCAAGGTGAGACCTGAGGTATATGCAGTGTGGGTTTTTTTAAAACCTGAACCGGACCAGAATTCCACTACTGCCCTGGACCTTGGAGATAGATGGGCAAAACTGGAATGTTACACCTGACCCCTAGACTCGATTATGATACTGCACTAGGTGTCGGATTGGGTTGTCTTTGATATGCCAATCAGTGAGATCCTTAGAGGGGGTCAAAACCTAGGTATGTTGGGACAGTCCGAGAATTCATCTGAGTGGGTGATCGTAGTGACAGGATCAGCCCCTTTGTTAGACAAAGTGAATGATCGGGGATGCACTCTCTCTGATGGAAACCAAAATTGTCTGTAGTCGATTTCAACCGTTGAAATTTGTTTTCTAAAATATATTTATATAGAGATATACATATATATATTATGGTTTCAAAATGTTTGCAAAAGGTTTTAATTCCCGGGATCCATGTGAGTAGACAGTGCAACACTGTACCATGCAGCCGAAGGAGAGGTCCTCTCTTGTCGGGCAGTGTTTGCTCATTATGGGCTGAGAGGTTAAGTGTAAGACCATCGAGGGTAATACTTGATGGGCTATTCTTGCATCTTTCCACAGTCCTTGGGTTTTTATAAGGTGGCTTGACCTGCAGACCATTTAGTGTAAATGTTGGGCCCATTAAGAGCCCATGGTGATGGACCCAAGGGTTCACTGTCTCCTACAGTGAATTCGGTCAGGCCTTGTAACAGAGGCTAGGTTAAACCCTTGTGGCTGATGTGTAAATCAATATTTGGGTCCCACGCAATACAAGGATATCAAACTAGGCAATAGTTTGGAGGATAAGTGGGCACATAGAATTAATGGGCCTAAAGCCCAATTCAAACTGGCTTAATGAGATTAATTAAATAGAGGAGGTTCTGGGATTTAGTGTTAGACAGTTTTGTATGCCCTTAGCTTCAATCAGAATGATGTACTATATGAGTTTATTGTAAATGAATAAAAGTGCATATTTGATTCATGTTCCCTTTATATGTTTCTACGTAATACCCTTAAACTGGACACTTAATGAGACTCGTGTTAGTTTAGAATGTTCACAGCCA
>NW_010729110.1:881212-903178 GCF_000365185.1 Nelumbo nucifera | reverse complement strand
GAACTGGGCTATTTAATTAGTTAATTATGGGGGGAATTCTAATATGGATTAGCAGATAGGATAGGGTCTTGACCCTATCCACTCAGAGAGTCCAGATCTGAATGTGATTCAGATCTAGAAACCTCATAATGGGATTAGGAGAAAGCTAATCTAATCTGCAGATAAGATAAGGGTTTATCTTTATCACCTAAAGAGAGGACTGATCCAAATATGATTTGGATAAGCAGCTCCTAATTGGATTAGGAGCTGATCTTTTAAATTAACAAAAGAAGGAGGGGGCGGCAGCCTTTAGAAAACACACATTCAGATCCTCTTCAGGGCTAAAATCAAAGATGGAAGAATTAAGCATCCCTGCAGAATTCTTTCTTGCCGCCTCCCTGCTCTTGCCGCCCATGTTTACCAGTTCGATCTTCAGTTGTGTGAGAAGTCAGGATTCGATCTTGACATCAATTCTTTCCGGAAAAAATTGATAGGAAGTTGTGCTCACGTGCCATCCTGTTGATTCTTGCGAATGATAGAGTTCTTGGAAAAGAACATTACTTCATCATGCACTACACCATCTTCAGTGGGAGTAGTCTTTGGATCCTTCCTTGGGCGTGAACACCTTCGTTGGGGGATATTATTTCTCCGTATCAGGYATAATCCTCTCCTACTCCTTTTGGTTCAGATCTGGTTCAGTTTATGGTTCAAGCATAATCCTTGAAAATATGATTTTCTAAATAGGGAATGCGATTCCCAGTTGAAGGGAGAGAAAAATTTTTGAAATTCGCCCCCCTCATTCTGCAATCTTTGAGCGTTCATAGGATGGATCTCTCATCCCTTCATTTAGATCAGCAGATAGGATAAGGGAGTGTCGCTATCTACTCAGAGAGTCCAAATCCAAATAGAGATTTGGATTAGGAAACTCCTAATTACATTAGGAGGAGAACCTCTCTTAAAGAGAGTCTATATCCAAATACAAGATTTGGATTAGGAAACTCCAAATGAGATTAGGAGAACCTCTCTTTAAGGCTATAAGTAGAGGAGCAGAGCAAACCTCCATATCATCCCATCAGTCTACTGATTTAAGAGAGAGGACAGCATACAGTTTGACTGCTTCTGTCTTCTACTCTGGCTCTCTCCTGCTATTGCCACCATACCAGTTCGATCTCCACTATGAGAGAGATCAAGAAATGGTTCTTGATATTACCTTTTGGTAAAAAAGTTAATCAGAAGTCGTGCTCACTATCCCTCCATCAGATTCTTGCTGAAGAGCCATCCTGTTGATTCTGCTTCATCCTACACCGTGTCATCTTCGGTGGGAGCAGTCTCTAGATCTTTCCTTGGGCGTCAACACCTTCATTGGAGGTTATTGTTACTTTGTATCAAGTATAATCCTCCACTCCCTTTTGGTTTCAGATCTGGTTTGGTTTAGGTTCAAGATTGATCCTTGAAAATGTAGTTTTCTAAAATAGGGAATGTGATTCCCATGTGGGAGAGAGAGAAATTTTTGAAATTCCACCCAACCTTCCTGCAGGGTTCGGTCATCCATATGATGGATCTCTCATCCCTTCTAGAGATGGAGTGTTTTTGTAAAAATCTGAGCACAAGAGGGCGTCTCCTATCTGCTAAACCCAAAATGGCGCCCCCCTTCCACTGTATTAGCATACTCCCCTCTCCTTAGAAAACCCTAGGGCACCTCTCCGCTCATTCCTTTCATCCTTAACAAACCCCAGCCGCCCCTAACTGCTAAATCCTCACCTTCCATAACTTCTAATCTCCACCATCCATTCTAGGGCACTTTCTTTTTAGCATTCTAACCCTAGGGAGCCACCTAACTTCTAATCTTAACCATTCAGCATTTAGCCATTAAATCTCAGCCCTATATAATATTGGGTGCCCTCTCCTTTTCTTTTCAAGCTTAGGATCACCTTAGAACAATCCTAACCCTCCATTCTAAACCCTAGGGTACCCATATTTTTGCAAAAACCCAGCTGCCACCCCCCTCTTTCTCTCTAATCCTAGTTGTATCCACCATTCTCTATAAAAAGGACCCCAGGGATCCTAGAGAAGGGGTTGGTCAATTCACCTAGTTAACAAGGCTAAGGTTTCTTGAGGAGTTCAAGGGTTGTAGAAGGGGAGGACGCCTAGTTCTTGTCAGGAGGGGTTCCTACAAGTTGTTCAACCAATCTGCAGCTACCGCCACTGGATCTAATCAACCATCATTTTATTTTCTTTATTTTCTTTCATGCTATTTTTATTTCAGCAATCTTTTAGATTTAATTTCTGTTCGTATGTGTGTTTTGCAGATCCGAATTCATCTGGTTCAAGGCTAAGGTGTCTCGAGGGGTTCGAGGGCTGAAGAAGGGAAGGACGCCCAGATCTTGTCAAGAGGGGTTCTTGCAAGCCTTCCAGCCAATCTACAGCTACCACCACTAGATCCAAATTTTGGATCACTTTTATTTATTTCTTTTGTTGATTTCAGTGTTCTTTTATTTCTGAATTTTCATTATTGTCTTGTTTAATTCCGAACCTTTAATTTCAACATTAATAAATTTCATTTTCTTATTTCCTGCAATTCCCAGTTCCATTTTCTTTTATTTGTTCGGAACGAGAAAATTATAATTTTTCCCTCGCATCCCTGTGGATACAACCCGCTCTCACCATTAACTACGTTTGTAGTTGTTTTGAGAATTGGAGAAATTTATAAATATTAAAACTGGTGTTCCGAAGTGGTTACCGACACGCTTCTGGCTACATCATGTATATAATTAATTCAATTCGGATTTTAATCGAATCGGATCAACGTGAATTCAAATTCAAATTTGATAAATTAATCGGTAAAATGTATAAATTCAAATTCAACCGTTAAATTTATTGAACCATTCGAATTCGATTTGGTTACGTCGGATATCGAATTCAGAATTGGATAATCGAATACGTTTACACCCCTACATGTATGCATTTTACTAATGCTATCTCCCCACATTGCATGATATAGAACTGATAAAAACCACTTAATGATGAATTCATTATCCCCAATTCCCCCATTGCTTCATCATCCGACCGACTTAGTCACCAACTCACAAGTGTAGGTGAAGTTTGATGAGAGGTTATGCAGCCCTCATTGGCATGTAAGCTAACGGAACAGTGGGATGACCACCTACAAATTTGGCAACATCTTGAACTCGCCTTTGCATGATACCCCATCGGTTAGAAACATCATGGCCTGAATTGCCTCTATTTAGCAATCCGTGGAACAAGGGCCTTTACTCTTCGTGCTCTTCTTAGCCTCTCCTGAAAGGGATAGGGTTTATAGCTACTTTAACATCTGAATTGGCGTTGTGTTTGACAATGTAATCAAAGTCAACATGCTGCTATGAGTGCAAGAGAGAGCTGATTTTCTTAACCCCATGCACTAAAATGTATATGGGTTTTTGGAGGGATCCACTCCACTACAAACATCTCTTTGATTTAATGTAGTCGAGTTTTGTTTTTTTTTCTCTCTTTTTTTTTTTTACTAGTTGCGGTGCTACAATCATCTATTGTTTGAAATTCATCCACATGAACATTGCGACTAATGTTGCACTTCCTTTCTTTATTATAGAGACACTTGCGAAGCGCTCTATTTGGTGGAAGCACAATTCATTTCAGGTCACATGAGATCCATTTGCTTCTATGGGTCGAGCTGAGCTAGGGCTTCACCACTTGGTACATTTGTATGGCTTCATCATCAGTAGGCCCTTGCAGACCTTTAATGGTCTGGGGTCCCTAGGTCCAGAGCTTCGTAGGCTTTCGGGTCCGAAGTCTCTTGGATTTAGGGATTAGCTTGTATAGATCCTTTTCACTAGTGAGACACAACATGCAAAGCTTCATCAGCAGCGAGACCTCGCAGACCTTCAATGGTCCGGGGTCCCTAGGTCCAGAGCTTCGTAGGCTTTCGGGTCTGAAGTCTCTTGGATTTAGGGATTATCTTGCATAGAGCTTCTTCACAAAAGAATCACATCATCTGGAGTTTCATCAACAGTAGGCCCTCACAGACCTTTAATGGTCTGGGGTCCCTAAGTCCAGAGTTTCATAGACTTTTGGGTCCGAGATCTCTTGGATTTAGGGATTACCTTGCACAGAGCTTCTTCACTTGAGAGTCACATCATGCAAAGCTTTATCAACCGCAGGCCTTCGCAAACCTTCAATGGTCCAGGGTCCCTATGTCCAGAGATTCGTAAACTTTCAAGTCTGAGGTTTCTTGGATCTAGGGAGTAGCTTGCAAAGAGCTTCTTCACTAGAGGACTTGATGCACAAAGCCTTCTCTTCTTCAAGGTAATGTACTTTTATAATTTTTTATTGTATTAACACTTCTCTTTTGCTTATGCAAGTGATGTCTTCTTCTGGTTCATTTGGTTTTGAAGCTTCATCGCCATCTTTGATACATCCTCTGCCGAAGAAGAAATTGCCTCAAGAAAGAAGATTAGCAAAGTCTGAAGACCTAACTGTGAAAGGGTGATACCTTTACTTTCCTTGTAGAATGATCAACACACTTATGGTTGTTATTGATGAACTTTTAACAAGTCCTTGTTGTCAACACAAAGTTGAGTAAGAGAATCTCTTTGAACCTGATGAAGGCATAAAAGATGTGTTGGAAGACAAGAATGATGATTATTCTCCTTGATGATGTGATACTTGGGCATGTATCATGTTGAGGAACAATCCTTCGCTAATCTCATAGTACCAGCTTTTTAATTTCTCCAGATTCATCTCTATCTATCCAACATAGAGGAGTTGTCATGGTTCACATAGTGCTAGAGTCCTTTGTTGCTTCTAGAGAGTTTGTTTGACTTCTATGAGATCTTATGGGATGAGCACATTCCTTTAACATGGGAGGGAGAAGATTCTTCGTACCCTTTTAAGGAAGCTTGTTGTGAAGATCCTTACCCACATGAACGAATGGGTGAAGATCAGTTGACATGTCTTCCACTGATAACAAGAAACCCCACATTGATGTAATGTCTTGTACCTTTCAGGAGGAATGGCAAGGAGTAGAGGAGCAATAATAAAAGCAGGTGGAGCAATACTTTTCCTTAACCTCCAAAGACAATACTCTAGCAAGAAGCAATAGGAAGATAGTAAAGCACTTGTAGCGGAAAAGCTCAGCATGACAAGTTGAAACAATTGAAGGCAGCCAATAAGCAGGAGATGCAAGTCAATGTTAAGTGACAACACAATTTGTAGAAGCATCCATTGCTCTTTGTAAGAGTGTATTTAATTATGTAAAACTCCAAAAAGTGGTCTTTCTCTTGTCAATGAAACAACTTTTACATTGTAGTCAAATGATGTTGGAAATGGACTTGATATTTCCTTCATTTTCTTTTAAGAGAGAATTTCTCATATTTGACATTTGTTTTGTCGTTCACTGTTTAGGCTCATGTGGACCAGGAGCGTTACAATGCCAAAAAGACTTTTTTTTGTGTTTTTTTTTTTTGTCGTTCATAGTTTAGGCTCATGCGGGCCAGAAGCGTTACAATGAAAAAAGACTTTTTTTTTGTTTTTGTTTTGTCGTTCACAGCTTAGGCTCATGTGGGCCAGGAGCGTTACAATGCAAAAAGACTTTTTTTTGTTTTTGTTTTGTCGTTCACAGTTTAGGCTCACGTAGGCCAAGAGCGTTACAATGCCAAAAGACTTTTTTTTTGTTTTTGTTTTGTCGTTCACAATTTAGGCTCATGTGAGCCATGAGCGTTACAATGCAAAAGAATAGGGGTAGTACCTCTTAAGGTATTTTCCATTAATGGGCCCAAGACATAGACCCTCTGCATGACAAGGAGAAAAGCACCATTAATGTAGACTTCTTTTACCACGTGAGCCCCATCCCATTTAGGGTCAAATTTCCTCCCTGAACGGTGTGAGAGAACAATAGGTCGTCGAACAGCAAAGACAAGATCTCCTTTCTGAAAGGAGCAAAGACGAACATTCTTGTTGAATGCACAAGCCAAACAAGCTTGGTAGCACTCTATTCTTTGTTGAGCATCTAACTTCTTCTCGTCTAGCGCTTCGATCTCAGCTAGTTGTAACTTTGCATTCTCATCTTCTGTAATTCCCTCTTGGATAGCCATCCATAGGGAGTTCATTTGTCTCTCTGGGGGAAGTACAACTTCTACACCATATACTAAAGCAAAAGTAGTTGTATTTGTAGTGGTGCGATAAGATATCTGATATGCCCATAAGGCCTCATCCAAGTGTTCATGCCAATCTCTCTTAGACTTGGACACAATCTTCTCAAGTAATTTACACAGAGTTTTGTTAAAGGCCTTTGCAAGTCCATTGACCGTTGCATTTTACATGGTTGAAAACCTCTACTTAATGCCAAACTTATCACAAAACTGTGTCACCAATGCTGTTGAGAATGGCTTCCCATTATCCGTGATAATATAACGTGGAACATCGTAGCGGTAAACAATGTGAGTCCGGAGGAAGTTGACAACATTTTCTTTCTTTACTTCTCGAAAAAGAACTACTTTAGCCCATTTGGAAAAATAATCCATTGCTGCTAGAATGAAGAGGTGCTAGCAAGAAGACTTAGGCAAAGGGCCAACCACATCAAGTCCCCATGCATCAAATGGCCATGATGCAATTGTAGGATGTAGAGTTTCTGGTGGTTGGTGAATAAAATCCCCATCAAATGGCTTGACATCTTTTGACATTATCAATTGTGTCTTGTACCATTGTTGGCCAATAGAAGCCCATTCGCTTAAGGTGATCATAGAGCTTAGGTCCTGATTTATGAGCACCACAAGCTCTAGAGTGTGCTTGGTCGAGTGCACTTTGGACTTCGTCTCCGTGGATACACCTCATGTAGACATCATTGAAGGAATGTCTATAGAGGTTGTCATTGAGGTATAGGAAATGAGATGCTCAACGTTGTATCTCAGCTCTACGCTTGGGATCTTCGAGCAACTTCCCATGCTACAAGTAGTCAATGAAGGGTTGTCTCCAGTCCCCAACATCTATAGTGAATACAGAAACCACATTGCTCTCTTGCTCTATCTCTTCTTGAGGGGACTTAGGGGGAGAACCCATTTTGCACAAATGGGTATTATTGTTGCTTCATCATCCGTGAGTGCTAAGACTGCCACTAGATTGTTAAGGGCATCTACTTGCTTGTTTTCGTTTCATGGTACATGTTTAATGGTAGCATGCTCAAACTCCTTCAGTAATTGGATTGCATAATGGTGATAAGGAACTAGGTCATCCTTGCGCACCTCATACTTTGTCTTCAATTGGTTGATTACCAACTTCAAATCCCCATATACTATGAGGTGGTGGATTTCCAAGTCAATGGCCATTTTCTAAGCCAATGATTAAAGCTTGATACTCTGCCATGTTGTTAGAGCAAAGCTTAGTTAAGACAAATGAGCATGTGAGGATTTCTCTTTGTGGCGAGACAAATACAACACCAGCACCAACACCATCTTTGTGTGCTTCTCCATCGAAAAAAATCATCCATGCTAGTAAGATGTCTATGTAGAAAACCTCTTCATCAGGAAGGTTTTCGGAGAGTTCCCAATCTACTGGAATAGGGTGATCTGCAAGAAAGTTTGCTAGTGTCTGTCCTTTCATGGCCTTCTGTGAGACGTAGATGATATCAAATTCTGACAAGAAGAGAGCCCATTTAGCCAATCTCCCTGAAAGTACAGGTCGTTTCATGATGTACTTGAGGGAGTCTTCCCTTGAGATGAGGTGGACAGTATGTGCCAACATGTAATGTCATAACTTCTCGTGGAAAAGATGAGAGCAAGACAAGTCTTCTCTATGGGTGAATAGTTCAACTTGGCTCCTATTAGTGTCCGACTGAGGTAGTAGAGTGTATTCTCTTTCCCTGCCTCATTGACTTATGCCAACAAGACTCCCAATGACTACTCTTGTGCAATGATGTATAGGATGAGTGGCTTCTCAGGGATTGGTGCAACAAGTACTAGGGGTTTGAGGAGGTATTATTTTATGCTTTCTAAGGCATTTTTGTAGGCCTCATCCCACTCAAATGGAACATCCTTTTTCATCAACTTGTTGAATGGTTGACAATGTCCTGCCAAGTTAGAGATGAATCGTTGAATGTAAGCCAATCGTCCTTGGAGACTCTTCAACTTTTGTAGGTTTCGCGGCACTGACATGTTTTCGATGGCATCAATCTTTGACTAATCAATTTCAATCCCTCGATGGCGAACAATAAACCCGAGGAACTTGCCTAAGGTGACTCCAAATGCACACTTAAGAGGGTCCATTTTTAATTGATATCTCCTTACCCTATTAAAGATGCTACGGAAATCATTGAGATGGTTTTCTCTCTTCTTATACTTGACAACCAAGTCATCGATGTAGCACTTGACCTTCTTGTGAAGAATGTCATCGAAGATCCGTTGCATCGCACGTTGGTATGTGGCACTGGCATTTTTAAGCCCAAAAGGCATCACTTTGTAACAGTAGATCCCCTTTGGTGTTCGGAAGGCCATGAGTTCTTCATCCTTAGGTGCCATGCGAATTTGATTGTATCCAGAGGAACCGTCCATGAATGATAATGCCTCATGGAATATAATTGCATCTACCATGAGTTCAGTGATAGGCAAAGGAAAGTCGCCATTTGGACAAGCTTGATTTAGATCTCAGAAGTCAACGCAGACCCGAATTTAGCCATTTATCTTCCTCACAGGAACAACGTTCGCAATCCAAGTTGGATACTTCACCTCCCAAATGAAACCAGCTTCAATGAGCTTGTTAATTTCTGCTTCAATTTGTGGGATCAACTCGGGCCGGAATCGATGTTCTTCTTACTTGATTGGTCGTACCCTATGCCTAATAGAAAGTGGTGGACAGCAACCTTTGGGTCTAACTTGGGCATTTCCTTGTATGTCCAAGCAAAGACATCCTTGTGCTCTTAAAGTAGTTTGAAGTATTTGGGTTCTTCCTCTGGGCTAAGGAATGCACTGATGTAGATTGGCATGGGTTCCTCATCAGTGCCAAGGTTCAACTCCTTCAAATCGCCCACTATTGCTTGGCCTCCTTCTTCAAAGGTAGGTAGGGCAGGTTCAAGTTCTTCATCTAAAGAAGTGTTTGACAAATCATCATCCTCCTCCTTGATGGTGATGTGATTACCTGCGACAATGTCTTCATCCTTAGTTATCTCTTCACTTTGTTCTTTCATGCTTCGTCTTAGTTGAAGGTTGAACTTTAATTGAGAAGATGATGGAGATGTAATGACAAAAATCTGTTGTCTAACTGTCAAGGTCTCGTTAGAGTAAACTTCCAAGTTCACCACCCTCTTCGTATGAGAAGGAACAACACTTTGAGGCTTTGACTTCTCCTTTGTAGCAATGATGCACTATAGGCTTTGACTTTGTTGTCGGGCTCTTTTCTTCATATTGGCACCCTTGGACCCTATGCGGAAGAGTACTGAAGTCCTTTGTGGTTGAGCAGATGTTGTTGGAGTAGCATCTTGTCCTCCGATCCTGCCAAACACTGATTGTCTCTCTTAGTTCTCCTAGCTTGTCAAAGACTGAACTCCATTGTGTATGCTTCTTTTCCTTCTTGTCCACCACTTCTATAGTGATGTGGTTGGATGATGCCTTCCTTTGTGAAATTTGAGTTGGTGGATTTCGATGGTATCCTAAGCCAATATTTTGCTGAGGGATATGGGAGCCTCCACTTTGCCAAGTTCTTTGTGTGTTTGTTAGGCCATAGGTTTATCCACTTGTAAGGACTGGCTCAAGGTTCCCTAACTAATGATTTTTACATTCCTTGTAACCTACCTTCTCGAGGTGCTTCTCAGAGTTGGGGTCAAACCACCCTTCTTGATATTGCCCCACTTTACTGGTTGATGAAGCTCTAACAAATCCTTTTAGAGGTGGTTTAGAAATGGATGACTTCGATGCTATGGAGATTGAAAGCACAAGATCCTTCTCGAGAACTCCAATGTCACTCCTTGATTTTGCTTCAGTGCTTGGTGCAGCAATGACCTCAAAAGGTAGTTGCTCTTCCCTTCTCTTTGAATTTGGTGTGTAACGAAGCACAGGGACTGATTGGTTACAAGAAGAGGAAGTCGATGGTGGAGTTGTTGGCAAGGAAGCATATGCATGCTGGTTTTGTAGATGCTTCTTATCACCACTTGAATATGCATGCTAGAAGATTTTGGCACAAAGACCAAAAGAGCTTCTAAAATGACCTTGTTAACAAAAAACTTTGCGTCAGCAAAATGTGCTTCAACTTTGTTGAAAGGCTTTGGCTTGGTGACTACTTTCCTTTGTATTCCATTACGGTAGTATTTAAAGCATTGGCGTCATGTTGAAGGAACCACTCCTGTCTCATGCAACCAAGGACGTTCCAAAAGTATTTGGTAGGATGTCTTAGCGTCGATGACATGTAGAAGGGCCGAAAATGTCAAGTCCCCTATTTCTATCTTAAGATGCACCATGCCCACAACACATTGTCCCTTTTGATTGAAACCTTGGATTGTCAACTTGCTCTTTAGCAATTCATCCTTGTCAATCCCAAGTTGTTTCATAGTGGAGACTGGCATGAGGTTGATGGCAGATCTACAATCAATGAGGATGCATGACATCCTCTGTTCACAAACATATCCAACAACATACAAGGGTTGGTTGTGTGGACTTGACCCAAGTTGTAAATCCTCATTTGTAAAGGTAATTGTTGGCATGCAATTCTTGTAGTTGTCCCCTTTTAGTACTTTGCTTTGGTACTTGTTGGGGAGAATCATGGTCTTCGTCATTGCAAAGTGAACTTTTTGCAGAAGTTGTAGTGCTTGGGTGAGACTTAAGTGGGATGACATTTCCCTCAGTTGCTTTGTTACTTCTTCATCACACATGTGGTGCTCTTGAAGAAACCTTGTTATGTTGTCTTCGTCCTCGTCAAATGAAGCTTCTTCTATTGATAATGTTTCCTCTTCATCAACTATCACCATGTATGCTACTACACACTCCTATGGAAAAAGATCTCTAAGCAAGAACTCTCAAAAGGGTTACTGGAGTTGGATGAGGTTGTTGAAGCACTTCCTCCTCACTAGCTAGTGGTACTTGAGGTTCTTTCTTCTTTGGAACTTTCTTCTTCTTTAAGGAATTGTATACTCGCCATATTCTAGTCCGCTTTAGTTTGGTTGACACAAGGATGACGGGATGAGGAGCCTTGTTCCTACGCTGAGAAATGATGGTCCATCCAATCTCGTCTTGAGGAGATGTTTTCGAGTCACTAGAGTAGATGGAGATAGTCTTGCGCCCATTTGAAATGATTCCTTCAGGTATGTGTCGTACCTTCTCCTTGGGTTTCTTACTGGTGAAGGTGGACCACCCATCTTCTATCTCATCTTCTAAAACAGATGACTCTTCCCAGTAGTCCAAGTCATCAGTCATCATCTCATAAAGAGTTGGAATGTCGGGATTGCCGAACCTTGGCATGTAAGGATAGGCATAAACCATGGTCACCACTTGATCAACAATAAACTGGACAGGAACTGCCCCCTATAAAAGGGGTATCGTAGGAAAAGATATCGTTGGGGGTCCAGCTACCTTGCCTTCAATCTCTATAATTTGGTGAGAATCCATTGAATTATGTTGTGGTGTTGGCTTCCTTTTTGCGGGTGCAGAGTTCCTTAAGGTCTGGACACTCACTGTAGCTTGAGCAGAGGAGGAAGAATCTGTAGAGGGTTGCAGTGGTACTGGGTCAAAAGACCCAAAAGTCACCATAGTGGCATTAGTAGCAGTGAAATTATCACCAAGGTCTAACTCGATCTTTCTTTGTTCTACAAGATGGAGTATTTTGTCCTCCAAGACAAAGCACTTTTCAGTTGGATGACTTATCATCCGATGGTATTGGCAATACTTGGGGTCTGTCACACGTCCTTGCTCTTCAGGTCGCTTGGGTGGTGGAAGCTTAATCAACTTTGATTGGAGTAGTTGGCTGAGCATTTTTTGAATGTTGGAGTCAGGGAATGGATACTCCTTCTCTTCTAGTTCCTTCAGAGTAGGTCTAGACTTCTCTTGGCCTTGGTTTGCAAAAGATTTCACTTTGATCTCCATCTTCTTCTTCTTGCCAGAGATCTTAACTGGTGCAGTGGTAGTGTTCATGATTTCCTTTCCTTTGGAGGAGGAGGAGGTATTAAGGTTCTTCTTGACTTCCTTCTTACCTTCCTTCTTTTCACAAGGATCACTTAGTTGGGGATTCCCATGCTTGGCTATCTGGATCTCCAAGTCATGAACTCGAGTAGCTAACTCTTCGAAGGTGGTAGGCATGTTCCCTTTAAGGTTGTAGAGTAGACCCAATGCATCCCTTGGACACATGTGTCTATAGCAGAGGATTGACTGATTTGTTCCTTGCACTGAAGGGCGAGGTTTCTCCACCGCTCGATGTAGTCGATGACGGACTCATCCTTTCTTTGCCTTGTAGTGGAGAGTTCTGGGAGTCCAATCGTTCGTTGTGTACAGTAGAAGCGAGTGAGGAATTTTCTCTCAAGCTAGTCCCAACTGTTAATGGAGTCGGGCTGGATGTCGATGTACCAATCAAATGTTGTAGACTTGAAGGAGCGAACAAACTACTTCACCATCTGATCGACATAGGTTCCCATGTTGTTGCAAATCTCGATGAAGTGGGCTATGTGTTGCTTTGGATTACCCTTCCGTCAAACTGCTGGAACTTAGGAGGTTGATAGCCAACTGGCATGTGCATCTCATCAATGCGATGTGTGTATGGTTTGGCATACACTAGAGAGGTCTGTGGAACTCCTTCATATTGAGCCCTTATGGTGTCAGCGATCATGTACCAGAGCTATTGCACCATTAGAGAAGCAATAGAGACCTGGGTGGTGTCTTGCATCATGTTCTGCATTGTAACACGATCATGCTCCTCTTGTTGCTACTTCAATTGCTCTTGGAGGTTGGGAGTCGTCGGAGGAGTTAATCCTAGAGGGTGAGAAGGTCCTTGACTGGATTCTACTTGACGGTTTTGTATCTCTAGTTTGTTCATTAGGAAGGAAATCTGGAGATCCTTTTCAGCATTGGAGCTCTTGAGGTTATCAACGGCTTCGGCCATCTTCTAGAGTCGTTCTTCCATCGTCGCGGCTTCTATCATCATCAATGGTACGATGCCACTAGAAGTAGAGTAGGAGTTGTGTGATGGAGAGGAGTAAGACTCCGTCCTCGATGTAGTGCTAGATTGGTCTTCTGAGAGATATTGCTTTTTTCCCTTCACATCAATGTGAGGAGAGTTGAAGAGCCTTTCTCTCTGCAGAGTAGTCGCCTTGGTGATTTTCCATGTTGGAAGCTCCACTGGAGACAGTAGCTACACTTTGTTAGATTTCGCCATAGCACATGTGACAGAACGGTTGTAGGAAGAACCAAAAGCACCAGAAGACTTGTAGAAGGAAGTTGCAGCCTTCTTGGTAATCATTGGATGACTTTTGTATTTGTCGACTCAAAAGATGAGAGGAAGAGAGCGTCCCACCGGACATGCCAGAAATTTGTCGACACAAATTTCGTGTATTTTGATTAACACAAAATATGAAGACAAATTACAAAAATAAATTTGTAATAAAGAAACAAACAAGGGAATGAACTCTCTTTAATTTATGCTCAACGACGTGAACAACCTCTAATTGATGGTCGAATTTGGTGAAGACGAGAGTCATTGGCATGTTTCTCGTACTTCTTGAAGTGTTGATGTAGATTTTCTTGATTTTGGTGCTTTAGGAGATTTGATATAGATTTCTTCACTCTGGGCTTCATGTTTGATCGGCTGTGAATGATGCTTCTCTAAGAAGGGCCCTTTTGTGGTGGCTTGATCTTCTTTAAAGACCTTGAATCCAAATGTTGTAGAGAACGAAGAAGCTTTTCCCTTCTTTCTTATCTCTTGATCTTGTAGTTGCTGGAGCTTGTAAGAGCTTGTGGTTGCTTGCAATCTTCAGTGTTGGTGTTTGAGGGCTTCTTATAGTGTGATTCTCCCAAAAAGGAAAAGGAACCCTCTTTCTTCCTAGGCAAGACTATTTATAGCCAAGGGTTAAGACTGCCACTTCAGCCCACTTAACTAACAAATCACATGTGAGTGGGGTGTTGGGTTAGAGCTAACTCCCATACATGCACCATTATGTAGGAGTTAGTGGTCTTGCCAATGGGACCACCCTATTACAATAGGACATGGGCCATATTGGACTTAGTACACTTGGATCCTTGAGCCACCAAGTCATATTTATGTAGATTTGGGCCTTGGGCCCATGGAGGCCCATATTAACTTGAGAGGGCTATCATGTATATTAAGCCCATTTATTTGGCTTAAATATCCACATGTCTACACTCCTCTCTATCCAAAACAGAATTTAGTAGACCACTTGCAACCAAAAGAAATTGGGTAAATTGCCGAAACCTCCACTAAAGTTTTGGATTGTTGCTAAAACCTCTCCTAAAGTTTGTTTTGCAATCACCTCCCCTAAAATTTCTTATACATTTGCAAGTAAACCCCTCTCTTAGAATCCTCTATCAAGAGTCATGAAAATGACCAAAATACCCATGCAATTATTATTAACATATTTATTTTACAATTTCTCTTCATATCAATTGCTACCCCAAACCCTTTCAATATCTTTTCCAAAAATTTCCTTTCATTAAACTCCTATTTTTTGTTGTTCATAAAGTTTGTATTTTTTTTTTCTATGAAACCAACCATAGTAGTAATTGCTATGGGATTTTGGACATTTCCATGCCACTTGCTAGAGAATTCTAACAGAGGGGGTTTACATGCAACTATATCAAAAAGTTCAAAGAAGACGATTGCAAATAACAAACTTCGGGAAAGATTTCAGCAACAATCCAAAACTTCAGTGACAATAGATATAGTAAGAACTATCATTGTTGATATAAGGAGGCCATCTTACTATAGTAGCAAACTCAAGATACACTGTTGTTGGAGGATGTTTGATCCATGTAAGAACTATCATTTTTTGGATTTTTTTTTTTTTGCACCATTGGCAGAGGTTTCACGGTGGTCTATTTCTAGTGCTAGGAATGCAAATGAATTGGATCAAATTTGAATCAAGGTATATCCAAATCCAATCTAATATACATATCCTGAGGTCTGATTTGATCGATCTCAATCTGAATCCATTTAAGCATGTTAGATATCCAAATCTGATCCGATCCGATTCGTATTATGAAAAAATTAATAAATTATTAAAAGAAAAAGTAACGTGAAGTTTATAAAATAAAAACAATAAAATATAAGTTTTTTCAACTATTTTCATCATATATATACATTAATATATACATGTCTTTTTATAAAAAATTACAAATAATACAATATAAACATATTTATAAATAATAGTATATACATGTTTATTTATAAGTAAATGTATTTATAAATACACACACACACACACACACACACACACACATATATATATATATATATGTCGGATCAGATCGGATAGGGGGTAATCCGAATGCAATCCAATCCAATTTTCAATCAGATCCAATTATGCAATCCAATCTGAGCCAAAATTTTGATAATAGGTTATCCAAATCTAAGAAAAATATGATCAGATTCAGATCCGATCCATTTGCACCCCTACGAGGTGCCCAGATTACATCTTTTATTAGTAGCTTAGGTTTGTTTTTACTAGGATTGATTATTGTCACTACTTCTTAGTTTGGTTTGCCTTTTAGACTTAGTTTGGAAGGAGTATAAATACAAATATGTAGAGTGCAAAACCTTATATTTTGTATGTATTTGTAGTTTGTACTCTTTCCAAACTAGCCATATGTCTTAAAAAAACAAAATTCACTTACGCTATGTTTGGTTTGAAAGAAAGAATAGAGCAAGAAAGGAAATGCAGGGAAACCTATACAAGATTTGTAAAGATTTCCTTTCCTTTCCTTTACCTACTTTTTCCTTCAAACCGAACATAGCCTTATTGTCTTCATCTCCGTGACAAGGACTGTTAACTATAGGATTCTTCACCAGGATTCTAGTGAAACATGAGAATCCTAATCCCACATAGATTGAGATCACTCTTTCATCCTTATTTTTTCTTCATTGTTTATACTTTATATCTTCATTATAACAAAATCAATATATAGTAACGGAATGGTATCCCATTACCTTTATTCTCTTTCTCTTTTACGTTATTCTCTCTACCTCTCTTTCTATTTACGGTTGTTATAGGGATGCATCTCCCCTCCCACCCAAACCTCTCTCTAGAGTCATACAAGTGCACTTAGGGAAATACCATATGCATGACTGAATCATTCAAGGAGTGTTTGGTACAAATTGTTATTTCTACCTAGAATGTCAAATGTAATGTTTTTCACATACATACATTTTTCTACTTTAGCTGATGGTCATATGAATTGACAATGCATATTTCTCACAAATTTGTATTGATCAACCCAAAATAATACATCAATTCAACACCACAATAACAAACACCCCCTCAGTTATGTAAGGGAAAGTTGGCCATTATAACGCCTTCATTTGCTTGAAGGTAGAATATTGAAATGTGATACCATTTTCCAATAGTATTTTTCAATTTTCCAAAATACATTTTGCAGTTGTGTGACTATCTCGTGCATGGAAGCAGTTGCCCATAGCATTGCTCTTTTTCTTTTTTTCTGGCTTCTTTTATGTGTTTGTGGAGTCCAGATCTGCTCCTTATAACACCAACTTTACAACACATCCCAACCATACATTGGAAACATCTCCTATATTGTGTGTTATAACTCATGGGAAGATGTTCTCAATACACGGTGCGAATGTACTGTAAGGTCAATGTGAGGCCTATTCTGTGAAGAGCAAATCCCAATTAGTATTTGTACATACATAAAATATGAAAAGGATACCTGATTTGAGGAATTTATACTACATTAAACCCCACCCTCAGATTGAACCCCTTGCAAATTTTAAAAGGTATTCAGCCCAGGCCCAACTTCTTTGCTGTAATGCCTGTTTTCTTGGTCTTAACTTTGGTTCCAGATTAGCCTCACTCACCTCACGATGGGAGAGGGGTGGATACCAAGTTTCCATTGTAAGAAGGGCAAAAATATGGTAAATGAAAATTTTTCAACCCTAACCACTACAATTGGAATAAAAGTTGTTGGTCTACTTCACTCATGCCACGAAACCCGGCCATTCCAGAAGTTGCAAATTGAAAAACATGATAACACGGGGATGATGATAGTGACAAAAATGATGTTATGATGTGGAGGTGATGGTTGAAAATGTGATGACCATGATGATATGATTGACCATAGCATATGTAGTTTTAGAGATAATAAAAAGCTGTGTTAGCGTTCATGATAATAAAAAGCTGTGATTGTAGCTAATATCTCAATGGTGACGATGGAGACATGTGCTCTGTCACTGGTAAGTTATTAAGACCAACGAGGATGCCGGCTAGATTGCCAATGTTTATTAAGACCACGAGCTAACACGGTTTTCAAAACCGGATAGGAAAAATCAGAATAAAATTGTTTATTTGGTCAGCGAATTGTTGACCTAGGCAGTCGGTCCGTTAAATCGTTAATTTAGATAATAGTTTTTGGTCATTTTTTGTTTTTTTTTATTTTTTTCTATTAGAATGAATCATCCTTTCAGACCGGATGGTTCAGAAATCAAACCCCAGAATGATTCTCTGTCTGATCCGATTTTAAAAATCTTGATTTGAAAAGTTTTTTTATTTGACTCTCTCTCTCTCTCCTGACACCACTCCATGCTCCAGGCGTGTTACCTCGTTTAAAATCACCAGAATTTTTATTTTCTTAGGTAAAATCACCATAACCATTCCTTGGCTATACGGGCCCAAAGGAAATGCACAGTCATGGCAAAAAGGTTGTGCTTTTTTTTTCGCTTCAGATCAAAAAAATCAGTCTATGCAAAGATTATTTTGGCCACTTTTTTAGCTCCAAACTTACTCAAGATGGAGGGATGTACACCTTAAGATTTTATTAAAAATAAATAGAATAATTAAGGAAAACAGGGGAAGACATAGCCCACCTTGCCCCAAACCCAAGATGCAAACTCTCTCTCTCTCTCTCTAAACCATTCAAGCGCACCCAATAGACAAAAGAAAAAACTAAGCACTTGAACTGGATTACAAACAGTCCAATGCAATCATTAAGATTAGGGGTGTCAATTGAACTGGATTTGGTCCAATCCAATCCAGTCCAATGTGAGTCCATTACAAATGAGCCAGGTCCAATCTAATCTAATGAATATTTTGAACCATTTTGAACGAATCCAATTTAATGTTCAGACCATCTAATCTGTTCAAATTCATTTTAATTTAGATTGTTCTCAATCCAAACCCGTTCCATTAACACCTATATTCTTATCTTAGATCAATGGACTGGATATTGGCTTAATTCAACCTAATCCAATATAAATTTATTACAGACAGACCAGGTCCAGCCCAATCTAATAAATATTTTGGACTGGAATGATCCAATCCAATATGTCTTGTTGGCCCGTCCAATCCATCCAAATTGATGTTGGATTGGACCAGGTCCAGTTCAAAACCGGTCCATTGACACCCTTAATCAAGAGCAAGTACTTTGGCATTAAATGGTAGTTGATTAACAGATTGATAGCTACATCTTATGCATTTTTAATGCCAGTATTAGCTAGCGCATCTGCAATCCTATTTGCCTCCCTGTATATATAATAAAAAGAAATTCTCATCTGAGAGACAATATGCAAAACTTCCCGAAATCAGAGTATATGCTCCCGGAAGGAGCTTTGCCATCATTAAGAAGAGAAACAATGATTAGGTTGTCACATTCCACAATGATGTTAGTTTTATTCAGATCCAAGCAAAGGAGAACACCTTCACAAATTGCTTTCATTTCAACTTGAATAGAAGTGCACTGGCCATTGGAGGAGAAACCTGCAATAATATTTCCTTGACAAGCACCATCACTATCAAGCTTCAAAAATCTTGAGTAGGGGGTGCCATTTCACCCTTTTATTTTTGTGGGCAATTGTGTTTATAGGAAGATGGAGACATCGCGCCCACCTTTTATCAATTTAGGTTCGGTTTGAAAATAGTACAAATACAAATATGTACAATACAAATATATAAAAAACATATAAGGTTTTGCACTTATACTCCTTCCAAACTGAGCCTTATGAAATTCGAGGATTTGGTTGTAATTTATTTAGTTCAAAAATCCAAGATTTAATTCATATTATTACTTGACTGGCTGGAATGGCTTTACCATCATACCGGCGTCTACATCTCTCCACCCAGATTTCTCAAAGCAAAATGGAAGGAACAATCTTTAAAATTTGGCTCCTTTGAGAGTTTCTCTTACATAAATTCCACGTACCAGCTCAAAAACCGGTGTTGAGTCCTATAAAAGGGAATATCAAATATTGTTGCAAAGAAATTGGAGCATTTCATAGCTAGGACCCCAATAGAAAACAAGTGATCAAGGGTTTCTTGATTTGAATGCCCACAACAGATACATTTTGAACCAAGAGATACACTTGAAGAAGTGGTCCAAAAATTTATCCGAAGAAAAATACATTTTACATGAACCCAACAGTTCTCTACAAAAGAATGGGAAAAAATGATCACCTCCATGAATTTTGACTTTTGAGATGGGAAAGGTTATGGTTGTCTTATCCTTCTATTTCTTATTCAAATATCGTTTTAGTTAATTATAACCAGAGATTTTGGTACCCATTAACAAAGCCACCAAATGAATGGATTATATCTATAGGAATATCCACAACTCTACTTTGTCAAGATTGATTCTTTAATTAGGTATAACAGAGAATAATGGAGGAATATAACATGATTCATGATGCCATCTCCGGTTCGGTGGAAGAAGGTAATTGGTATTATTGATGGTGAAACATCGCCGTTTTACTCTATAAAAGACATACGAATATATTCCTTTTGCTTTAATCAGCTTCATACTTTTGATAGGATATATTTGGCTCTACTTCAACTTGTAATCTTTAATTTGATCGCCGTTGTTTCACTTGAATCCCGTGTTTTGAACCATTATTGACTCAGAAAGTCGGACCATTTGGCCCAGGAATCGCCAGGCAAACTGTTAATTTGGTCCATTTCATCTTTAACCGAGTTCTTGGCCCAAAACCATTAATTTGGTCAGTGATCCGCTAATTTAGGCGGTCAAACTGTTGATCCATTAAACGGCATTGATTGTTTTTTATTTTAATTTTATTTTTTTAAATTAGAATGGGCCATCCATTTGAACTAAACAGTTAAACCGTTGACCCAAAAACTGGTAAACAGAACAGTTTTCAGTTTTAGGTTGATTTTTAAAACCCTGCTTGAATCACTTCCCTAACATCCTAAATATATAACTCATTTTTGTTGTCTTTAAGGCACATTTGGGAGGGCTCAGAGTCTGAGATATAAGCTTTGGTTCAGCTAAGATGGTTCAACTATTTTGAAACAGTTTTTTTTCCCCATAAATTAAGCTGCTATTATCTCTAATAATTATTATTTCAAAATGATCCACCTGGATAACCTTTTCTAGTTCTTTCTCCTTCTTCTACTGGTCTCGTAAGCTCTTTTTTTATTTTAATCTTTCGGTAATCAAAGTTCATGCTTGTAACTAAGAAAAGTGAAGTAGTTAACCTAATTGGCTTTAAAATAAAGGGAAAATTCCCAATCAATACCATGTATTTTGGCTTGAGTAACAATTTGGTTTCCGAACTTTAAAATGCGATAACCCAGTATCCAAATTTTCAAAATGTGACAATCCAATACTCGAACTTTCAAAGTGTGACAATTTAGTACCTATTGTTAACTAGTCCGTTAATCAGCCATTAAGTGACATTTGAAAGGACAAAAATGCTCTTTGAATGTCATCTAATTCTCTTTATCAACCATCCAAACATTGACAATAAAATGACCAGTCCCAAATTCTAGCTTCTTCTAAACAGTCATTAGCTTTTTTTAATAGAAGAGGCTAGGATTTGGGACTGATTAGTTTTTTGTCAACGTTTGAATGATTGATAAAGAGAATTAGATGGCATTTGAAGGATATTTTTTACTTTTCAAACGTCTCCTAACGGCTGATTAACATATTTGATGTAACCGTTTCTGGTCACGTACCATTTTTTGTGATGTATAAATTTTTTGGCCAAGTACCTCGTTGTTTGACCCGGCGGTGACGTGCCTTGGTGATGAGCTACTTGGTGGCGAACTGCCCGGTGGTGAGCTCCCTGGTGGCGAACTGCCTGGTGGCGAACTCCCTGGTGGCGAACTGCCTGGTGGCAAACTGCCTGGTAGCGAGCTGCCTGGTGGCGAACTGCCTGATGGCGAACTGCCTGGTGGCGAACTGCCTGGTGGAGAACTCCCTGGTGGCGAACTGCCTAGTGGACTCGTCACTTGACTTGCTCCTAGGCGGCTTGCAACTCAGAGGATGGTGGAGCTCCCTGGTGCAGCGCAACCCGACTACCCCCCGCGTAAGGTGATTTCCTCTCCTTTGTAGGCAGCGGGAGTTGAGGGACCTGCGAGAACTGAATCAGAGGACCCGAGGGTATTTTCCCGGTGGGGACTCTCCGATGCCTAAGTTAGCATTCTGATTACAGAGAGCTTGGAGAGAAATGAGAGAGCTAGAGAGCAGGGGTTACCCCGGGGGTATTTTCCCGGCGGGGACTCTCCGATGCCTAAGTTAGCATTCTGATTACAGAGAGCTTGGAGAGAAATGAGAGAGCTAGAGAGCAGGGGTTACCATCCTTTTTTCTTTTCTCCTTGGCTTTGGGGGTCGGAGTCCTTATATAGTGGTGTCTTTGTGAGTTAGGTGGGTGAAAAGCCTTCAAACGGTAAGACTCGTCATATCCCGTCAGAACCGGGGTACGGTGATGAACTCCTCAAGGTTGTCAGGCCGGCGCTTGTGTCAGGCGGCCAGGTCGGCGTCTGGGCCAGGTTGTCAGGTCGGCACCTGTGTCCGGGCCAGGTTGCCAGGTCGG
>NW_010729110.1:855018-878486 GCF_000365185.1 Nelumbo nucifera | reverse complement strand
CAGGCCGCGCCAGGCCATGTGCAGGCCGCCCGTAGGCCGCGTGCAGGTCGCGCCAAGCCAGCCAAACCGGTGCCCGGGTGGGACACCAACTTGGTAAGTTGTTTGCCTGGGTGTTTGCCTAGTTGTCACGAGGTGCCACGTGTCGAAATTTCACTACGGTAAGTACTGGATTGTCACATTTTGAGAGTTTAGGTGCTGGGTTGTTACATTTTGAAAATTCAGATACTGAATCATCACATTTTAAAATGGGAGACTAAATTTTCCCTAAAATAAATAAAAAACAACCCAATTAACTATTATCGCGATGCTTTAGCTATGACAGAAGCACATGCACATCGTGAGGGCGTGAGGCTGTGTGATCGTATGAGCAGCGTAGTTACAGAGCTAGCTATTAACTCCCTCCGATCAAAGCACCCCCCATTAACTATTACAAAGAAAAATAAAAAAAGCAAGAGCTAATGCACACAGATTCGAGATTCAGTTGAGTGCCATTAATTCAATGAAGAAGGCAACAGCTTTCTTAAATGTTAAATCCAAGGACAGAAACTGGCACCAGCTCCATTTATGACTGACCGACCTTCTCCCTACAAATTTTCAGACTCGTAAAAAAAAGAGTCTGCATCCATTGACTGTGGAAAGTGGAGACGCTTCCGTCCACATTCTTCCATTAAAATCCATTGATTAAAGTCGCACTACTGTCATCAGTCTCCTTCCTATTCTATTCTATGTTCATTAAATGGCATGCTGTATGATTGGTACATCATTTCTTTATATGGATACTATATTGTAAAAGAGGGGAACACCAAGATCCCCCTTTCTGGGGATTAAAGCTTTCAGACACTTAACAACATAAAAGATTCCATATTTCTTGGGTATTTTTATCTCCCCAACATCAAATTCAATTACTCGCCATATACCGAAATTAAACTACTCTTTGATAGTGAATTCGGATTGGCTCCCACAATCCCATCACAAATAGGGGAGATGTTTCCGATAATAACAAGTAGGGGAGATGTTCCCAATAAACAGTTGGAATATGGAATGTGGTAGGTCACGTTGTTGTGGGGAGTCAATGCGAATTACTTGACAGTGGGGTAGTGAATTGAAATCACGATTCAATTGTCAATATATAACCAAGGCAGAAACCCTAGACCTAGTCAAGAAGGCTGATCTGGGACTATTCTTGTTTGAGTTGGGATCTCTTCCAATAAAATCAGTCCCAACACTCTTCCAACTATGGGTGCAAGTGGGGTATTCAATTCTAAGATTTTACACTGCATCGGACCCGGATTTTCAGTTCAGGCCCATTCACTACAAGTCGGGTATCCAAGTTGCAGCCCTGCTTCCAAGATCTATGTTTACACATACCATCATAAGACTGAGACTAACCATGTATGAAATTAAATGCATGGACACAAATCATATTGAAACATGTTAAAACTGTGTTTTGTTGTGAAGAGATCCGGACCACTCTGATTTGTCTATGCCGAGGTCCATTTCATTCTTTAGTTATATAATACACCAAAGTGTGCATACATACGTGTATGTATATGTGTTTTAAGAGTTGGGATCTATTTTCAATAAAAATGCTTCCAACACATTCCGATATGATTTGACACCGCACATCTCAGACACGATGGATCTCGTGGTGAGATGTGTGGTGTCATATATAAGGTTGGAACAAACATCTTTCCTTTCCTTGGAAAAAGATCTAGTCATCAAGGATGTAACTCGTATTGGCCCAAATTAACATTTTGCACTGCTTCCAAATTCTAAACTTGGGCAAGGTTCATTTCAAAATTTGACAAAAAGCTAACCAAACTCAATCAGAGATCACATTGGCACCCTGCAGAGCACATCTCACAGCACATCCAAACCATACATTAGGAACTTATTCCAATGACAAATATAAGAGATGTTCCAATGCACGCATGAAAACAAATGCGAGGCACAGATGTGAATTCACCTGACCCCACCAAGCCTAAAAATTTTGAATAAATTCTGACAGCCTATACTGCCACTGGGGCTAGAGTTCCTTGTACACTATGATCCCGGCTGGCCTCTTAATTTGATTGCCAGCTCTGGGATCAAGGGGGGAGCTGGACATAAATCATAAATGTATGCATCATGCACGTGAAATAGAACCAATTGAGCTTTGAGCAGAATATGGAATCAGTCCTGCTTTCTTTTTTTATTTATTTAATTTCATGACCAATCACATGTTGGCTTTGTATTTTTTTTTTTTTTTTGCTTAGGGTCATTTATTAGATCATCCCTTATAATTTCACATATCTTCCTTTAATCTGTCTTATAGTTTGTATTTTACTAAAATACTTTTTATAGTTTGCAACTTATTTACTTTTTGATCTTTCATTAAGAATTATTTGTTTTGCCATCTGAAAATAGTAACATGTTCACCTTGGGCCCATGGTTGTTTATTCCAAAAGTACCCTTAAATTGAGTGGAAAATATTCAAGGGTTTGGATCCATAGTTGTTTATTCCAAAGGTATCTCTAACACTTTTTGGTATTGAAAACAAAATTTCCCAAATAGAGAAAAATAGAGTGATTGTTTGTGTTTTACTAAGGGCAAAAATGGAATTTTTGTTTTTAATTTATTTTGATTAAATTTATTTAAATGAATGTTAAAGTTAAAATTGTCATTTTCTATTTTCATCTAATAGAAGATCAATTAAATAAAATGATTGCAAATTACTATAAGGAATGTTTTAATAAAACACAAAATTATAAGGTAGGTTTTAGTAAATTCATGAAACTATAGAAAATGTTTTAAATAACCCATTTGTTTATTCATTTATTTGTCTTGCAGTATTTACAAGGAGAGAAGCACATAGACATCCTTAATTTTTCATGGCTGAAGTGCAGTTCATCAACAAATAAAACTATGGGTATATATGCAGCAAAAGAAAAAAGAAAAACAAATAAAACTATGGGCTGAATCAATTAATTACCTGCTCTCACAAATATAGATGCCATATGTAGGCTATTTTAGTCATAAATAAGCTCATCAGTAGGCCATAGACGCTACCTAATAGCAGGGCTCATTGGCTCAATAAATTTTTTAGAATATTTTTGAGTGGAATTCTTTATTAGGGAATAAACACACGCATTCTTTCCTTGAATTGAAAAAAAAAAAAAAAAAGAAACAATGCTTATCTGAATATCCTTCATTTGATTGCTTGCCCCTAATTAATTTCCTTGTTCTATTGGGGTAATGTGCTTTCTGAATGAATTAAAAAGCTAATTCTAATTTTCTCATAAATGAGCTCTAAATTTCAATTTACAAAACTTCTGCGAGTCCCATTGGGGGGCATATGAAAACTTTTCATAAAAAAGCATATATACCCCTTCACCTCAAAACTCAAAAGCTTTTCCTTCTCTGCCATCTTCCGACCCAAAATCACTGTAACAAATTTAAGATATTGTAGATCATGTTTGATCTTTATGTCTAAGGAACTCCTAGATCCTACGCATAATCATCAAGAGAAGAAAGGTGGAAAATACAATTTATTATTAGGCCAATAAAGTAGCACCCAGATTTTGGATTGTTGGGCTTACTACTTTGCTAGAAATCTTGATAAAGAGCTTCTTCATACTGTAATAATTAGGAATAATTTTGGATATGAACTGACCTCTTTATCTTATCTTTATGGCTAAACATGCCTACGCCCACGTGGTTACTTATCCTACATATTTCAGCTTTAACAAGGAATACTGGCATTTTTCTTCTAGCAAAGCTTCTTTTACAAAGTGATGAATTCTAATTTAATAAAAATAAAAAGAAAAAGATGAAAACAATTTATATACAAGAATTGGCATATTTATATACAAGAATTGTCATATTCATTTAAGGTTTTAGGTTAAAAGTGGTATCTAATTTTTATATATAAACCCTATTCACATATACTTAATTCCCTTGGCAAAACATTGCCACCTATTGTGAAAAAATAATTAATATTGATGGCCACTTGTATCGTTATAAACGGAGCCCATGCCTTCCCCATCTCTATACCCATAACCAAGGGTAGCCCATCCCTTACATCCTCACTCAATTTGATTTGTTAAAATCCCAATTCTAACTTTAAAATAATTCATTACGTTTTCCTTGCATCAATGGATTTTTAGATTGGTCTTGAATTATAATGATTTATTTACTTTATTTTGTACAATTGAATTGGGCAATGCCTTAATTTTAACCTAATCTAGAAATTTTCACCCAATTTCGATTTTTTATTATTCAACCTAAAGGCTTTTATGTATTAAGTGAGGTCATTGAATAAGTTGTTATTCTCTAACAAAAACCGACTGTGAGATGTTGAGTATCATTTGCTGCTCTCTGGCCCATAATACCAGTACCGTACATCATCGACGGTTGAACCTTTCCATCTACCCAAATTTTCTGTATATCATGCATAGCCACGTGGCTTAACTTAGTACGTACCATTCAAACTACAAAATTCAGTTCATCATCAACAACATCGAAAGGAAGAGAAGGGAATCAAAGGCAGGGTCCAGCTGAAGATTTTCCCTGTTTTTTAATTGGAGGGAAATGTGACCTCTGCCTGCTGGCTGGTGTGTCTTCAGTCCCCACTCAACAGTCACAAAAGAGTCCACCGTCTCCATGTGACCTGCCATGGCCAGCCCCCAATACTTTAATTCGTCCTCTCCTTCACTGTTCCTTTCTTTCTTTAATTTCTCCACTTTGGAAACAAGGTCACTCCCCACCTGGTAGGGCCCCATGTTTTTTGGTGCTATCACTACACTTTGCTTTCACACTTTGAAAACAATATGCCATTAATTTACCTGTCTTGTTATTCCCACAACACATGCTTCTGGTTTTCAATTGCACAACTCTCTTGAATCCTGATGAGATCAATATGAGTGAGTCATGTTTAATTACTGCATGAAACTGGTTGGATCTTTAGGTGGATCCTCTCAAATCCCTATCCATATCCCAAAAAAATGGGAAATGGGTTCAAATGCGGGTCTGATCATCTCATATGGGTAGATCAGTTTATGCATCCGGGCTGGATTATGGTTCAGAACCTGTGTAGGAAATACTTGTATGGTGGATGGAATACATGTAACTTGTCCCTGGTCTTTACAATCCAAACCCGCTAAATATGGGAAAGGAGAGGGTTTGGATCTCAGATGGACCAATTAAATTTCATGTCCCATGTTCAATTTAATCTTCTAAGATAAATGTCTATAAAAACTTTTAGTTCTGTTGAACTATTTTCCATTCCTTTTTTTTGTGTATCCATTTGTTTACATGCTTACTCACTCCAAATGGAACTACTACATTTCCCCAACCACACTGCTGGCTCCCGTGAAGTGGGAAACCCAAGGGGAAAAGGGTAGAAGATATATTTTTGAAAAGAAAATTCATGTCTGTTCTGTTTCTTTTGTTCTTTTGCTGTGTTTCAACTTTCAATGAAATTTGAATTCCCACTTCACCAAATTTTCTCATTTTCACATGTTCTCTGTCTAACATTTCCACCTGTTTTCTTGTTGGGCAGTGGATAACAAAGAATATATACAACCCTGTTTCTCATTTAGTCATTTTGATGGAGCAACTTTTTTATTTCTGAAAGGTAATGGGCTCAATCCAATGCCATGAGAGAATAATGAAGTGGGCAGAAGAAAATCGATACAGAACATTGGTAAAAGAAGAAGGAATAGGAAAAGTTAAAGAGAAAGATTGAAAGAGTAAGGTTGGACTCTGCTTTTTGTAACTTTTACTTTGTCCGTGTTTATCTTTATCAAGCCGTAAATTGCGGACACATTTTCCAATTCCAAGTGTCCAAAACTTTTTCAACCCCCAACGACCACACCAAGAACAGTTGAAAGTCATCAATGAATGAACTGATCAGAATGTATCTCATATTAAGCCCAACTTTTGCAGGTTTAATTGTTTGAAGTGACTAATACAGTGGTTAAAGCTAAGCTTATTGGGGTGATCGACAATGAAAGCAAATGCTTGGCTCCACTAAATTATTAATAAATAATGCTTGAAGCCTTGAAGGGTCTGCAACATAATCAAAGATTTATTTGTTCTATTCAGAAAACCTATCTGTTACACAATCGTGAATAACTTAATCCTAGCTGACTTGTATGTGATATTAAATTATCGCCAAGTGCCATTAGATAATTACTATTTAGAAGATTCGAGAATTGACCGCGGTCAATTAAATACCACTAAAAAGACACCAAATGCTGTGTTCGATTTGACAGATTAACAGAGAAACGGATAGTTGAGAGTTGAGAGGGGGAAGTTCTTTATTTACACGCAACTGAATTGCAGAGTTAATTTACAGCAATGACACGTCGGAGGCATTAAAATTCAGCACAACTCAACCAAGAACCAATTGGGGGTTCCTTTGCTGCAAGCGGACTTCAGAGTTAAGAGACTCGTTTTGAAGAAAGAAAGAAATGGACCATTGTTAGTAGTTGGATTGGACAACGGAAACAACATAGACCATGTGATGTGTTCCTTCCCCAGTCAATCATGGGTCAGATCAGGCAGATGTGGATTGGAATTTGGAAGCTTAACCAACTGATCAACCAAATGCAGGTGGCTTCACTTTGCAACTTCATTCCCTCACCAAGGCAAAAGACTCTTCTTATACACACGGATCACAGAGTGAGAGACTGAGAGACACACGCAGAGGGGGAGGGAGAGAGAGAGGGAGATTATAAAAGACCTCCATTAAGGATTTACATATACATGTTACATTTACAAATTACAAATATCAACTAACTTTCAGACTCTTTTGCGCCATTAGCACAAAAGGAAGGCAAAACTAAACCAGAAACAGGAGCAAGATAGCTTTGAAACTAAGAAACATACTAATAATTAATAGCTAAGGCTTGTGCACGGCTGCAGCCTGGTGCCCTGAGGCAAATCTGTTAAGCAACGCCAAGGCATTGCTAGTAACTTGGGCGACATTGAGGATCTTCCCCCTAATGGCCGTCTTCACATGTCCGTCCATGCCGTGACCAGCGAAGCCGTCCATACAAGTGTTCTCGTCGGTGAGCGCAGCGCTAACCCAAGTCTGAACGTTGCTCATATGCCACATGAAGTCCTGACTGGCTCCTCGGTTGATCTGTCCCAGCTCATGAATGGATCGGCTGATCCGGTCCACACTGTCACCCAGGTTGTCAACGCAATCCTTCACAGCTTGGTATTGTCTGCCCTTCAACCCACGAAGCCTGGTCATCTTCGACACGAATGCCGTGGCCGATCTGGCCCGGCCTAGGCTAACCTGCAAGGCTGCTTGAGCCAATTGGCGCGGGCTTTGTTGGATTGCGTTGGCGTAGACGGAGAGACTCTCCACACAGACGGCGGGGTAGCGAGTCACACCACAGGAGGCCTTGATGAAATCTGTTGGACTGGAGGACTCGACCCTGCCGGTGCCGGCTGCATACACGATTATTGAGACCAGTAGCAAGGAAAGGCTAACTTGTGCCATTATCGTTCGAGTTTTGACAGATGAAGAGAAGGGATTGGATTGAGATTGAGTGAGTGGGGGGAGGGAGGGTCTATTACTTTGTTTATATAGGCGGACGTCTCTCATGACTCATGATTAGTCCTATTCATTCGTAAGGTTGGGTCACATGCCTCCTACGGTCCTACCCTATTTACTCCGCCTATGTGCCACAATTAGTTGAGTTGCACCACACAGATGTGAACTGAACTGGGTTTTGGAAATTGGGACAATATTTTACAAAATAAAATAGAGCAGAGGGCTAGAGAACCATTCATTCAAGGCGTAAATACATATATGGTGGCAACGAGCCGAACTTTTAGCTGCTCGAGCTCGGCTCGTCAAAAGTTCGGCTCGGCTCGGTCGGCTTGGTTTCAACCGAGTTTGAGTTCAAACTCGAGTCCAATTCAGTGACTCGATTATTAAATGAATCGAGCTCGAACCTATTAGAGCTCGGTTCGTGAGGTTCACGAGCTGGTTCAAATATATATATAATTATAGAAAATAATATATATATAATAAAAATATTATAATTCTTAATTTTTTTAATATAAAATAAAAAAATTATATATAATTTTTATTTTTATAAAATATTTTTATAAAATATAAAACGAGCTGAACCAATCCGAGCTTGAGCTTATGTACTTTTGACTCGAGCCGAGCTCGAGCTCAAGGTTCTAGCTCGAGCCTTGTAGAATAGTCTCGAGCCTGATACTATTTGGTTCGGCTCAGCTCGACTCGAATCCACCCCTAATATATAATAAGCATATTAGAAATGGGTTTTTCTTAACTTTATCGAAAGCTTAGGCTCTGTTTGGCAATATTCTCACCTGTTTCTGTTTTTTTTAAAGAATCCTGTTCCAGAACAAGAATTTTATATTTTGTTCTTTAGGAATAACAGATTCGTTTGACAAATTGTTCTTCAAAAATGATTTTTTGTTCTATAGAAACAGAAATAGCGTTTGAATAATGAAACTATTTCTTAACATCAGCTTTAGAAATTCCTGATTTTCTTCTATTTATCTCTCTAATCTACCACTACTTCTACTCCCTTCTCCTCCAACAATATCAAATCTAATGATGTAGGATAAACCCCATGATACTTATAACCTTTCATCCCACCAAATCTCATCTCCTTATTTCATAATTTTTTATGTTACTTCACAACCTAGAATTTTCATCCTTGTGCAAGACAGACTCGAAACTACACCAAACTTGGTCGAGCATTTACATCCATCTAGGGCAAATTACTTGCAATGTTACATTGAAAAATTCCAATCATAGATAGAATTTGATGCCGGTCAAGCATTTACATCCATTTGGAGTTGCTACTATATCCCATCAAATGTGGAGTCTAAGGCAACTCGTTGTAAAAGATGTTCAATCAAACAAAGTATCAATACTTCACTGAGAAAAAAAAGAACAGAATAATCAATACAAATCATCACCATCAAGCAATTCTGAGTAGGCATCAATCACCTCTTCATAACAAACCAACATAGCTTGTAAATGATTGGGTTTGCGGTAAGAACTTGGATTTGTGGTGGGAGCAAAAACATATATAAAAAATTCCAAAAAACATATATAAAAGAAAAACTATCATCTTCTTCCGCCTCCTCTTCCAAAACCATCTAACGGTGCGCGAACTTCATCAAACTTGACTCAGAGAGGGAACATTACATCAGCCAGGGAAGAAGAGAAGTTAAGCAAGAAAACGGGTCCAAACGGCAACATTAGTAAGATGAGTGATGAGATTTCAATTTCATACGGAGGAGATAATATTAACGGTTGTAATAGACTCTGTTAATGCGGTGAGAGCAAAAAACGACTTCAAAGGTGAATATGGTCGGAGTTTAAAACAGATGCCAAAAACCATACCTATTGACGCTCGCCGGTGTGTTCGGTTGGAGCCAAGCCGAGATCCTCCTTCCTCTGAGTTCTATTGTTTAGTGCGAAAAACCGAAAACACCCCTTCTCAGTTGGAACCACATATTTCATGGGAATGCATTTTCTGAGACCGTCGATTTTTCACTCCCAAAAAACGCAAAATTTGAGTGTTATTCTCATGCAAGAATAAGGTGTTTTTTTATTATACCAAACGCATATCTGCTCCGTCAGAACACCGGAAATGCACGAAACGTTCTCAGGAAATGTTATCAAATAGGGCCTCAAACTCTAGAAAATAAAGTTAGAAAAACAAGTAGCCACTAGCATAGCCAGGGCACGAGCCAAAAGGTGGGATCAATGACCCACATCTTTGTCCATTTTACGCATTCGGTCTGGAACTACGCAATAGGACAAATGAATATGCACTGGTGCCCAACTTTCTTATTGAAAATTGTCGTTGTATTATATATTTTTTAGATGGGTCTTTAATTAGGACGGCCCCTCGGATTACTTCAACCCGCTCCATATCATGTCTTGGAAATGAAACAAGTTTTAATTTAATGAGGTTTTACTTATTTTTTATGTTTTTTAGTATTGAGTCTGAAATAATGTATGTATGTATTTAAATAATAAAGTTCCTCACACGAGGTGGCAAATAAATAAAATCGCGCTAAATAGGTCACGTCTTTTTCCAAATTTATGTTGATGTTGAATCGAATGCTGTATAGGCTTCAGGAAGCTAATGTAAATGAAATTGGTCGTTTAGTTTCGTACTTTTGTTTGGCATTTTTTGTTTTAAAATGCTGTATAAGTTGCTCAGCTAAAAATGGAATCGATATCTTTATATTCTCTCTCTTACCCACAAAAAAAATAGAAGTTTTAACTTTTAATTTATAACGAACTAGATTCTCTATCTTGTTGTTATTCAAATCCAACTTAAAAATGTTTTTTTTTTTTTCAATCTCAAATTTAACGATTTTATTTGGCTCCAGACGACCCATCTGTGCAATTAATTGGGCGGAAATTTGGTCTTGATTCCGGTAATCTCTCGCTATAATCTGATTAAATCAGCAGCATCATAAATATTTGTTGAATTTTCGTCGAGCATTTGGTTGGAATTTTGGTTTTCTGTTTCTACTTAGAGTCGCATTCTAAAATTATCACGAGAAGAAGTACGGACAGGCCATGCAGAATTCTGAATTCTTTTACAAATCTATAAACATTCAAAAGTTCAAAAACCCGGATTCTATAAATTCATATCCATCGGTAAATTGACATCAATTTCAAACTAACAATTACTCTAATTGTACTTTGAGCTTATGAATTCTATACATGGGCTGAACGGTCATTCTTCCCCTCTTAATCAGTGTCACTGGTCCAAAATAATGTATTATTACATATGGAGAAGGATGATAGACGATTGGGACGCACGTGTCCGAAGGTCCTAATTATCCACATGAGTCGGTTGATATGTGCACGTTCTTGCAATCAATCTAAAAGTAGGTTTTGATTGAATTGGGGCCTGTGAACTCCGTTTTCTCCCTGCCGAGCGCCGAGTCGCCGACCTCTAATCCAAGGTTTTTAACCCAGACCAGAACCAACAATGTTGCCTCTTAAAATTCGAGATAGACCGACCGAGCAAATGGGCTTTAGGAATTGTTTGGGTACTTGGAAGTCCCAACCATCCAAATCACCATGTCAAGTTGCGTGATTAATTGAAGTAATATTAGGCATATATCATGAATGAAGTTGGGGAGCTTTGTCTCCCAGCCATGAGCCATGAGCCATGAGCCATGAGCCATGGGGCCTGGCGCCTGGACCTAGATTTGAGATGGAGATAAGAAAGGAGACGCTCTCCGCTCCACCGCCTCTACGATACAGGGCACATGGACCACTTTGATGCAACAGCAAATGTGAAGTTTCCCAGGCTATTTGGATTCCCAAGATCCAACAAAACCTTAAAAGAGACTTAACTCCGATAAGATGACAGGGCCCATTGAATGGTAATGAGTGTCCCACATCAGCTTCACCGGCCGACGTATCCAGGAATACTAGGCTACAACTATAAATCTACAATTATGAAGTGAATATGGTCCCAGACAGCCAGACTGACTGTTGCCTGCCTGTGCGAGTTATTAATTCAATTGAATATAAAACAGACAAGTACGGATACACAATTCTGAATTCCAAACCCCTTACTACTGGCCCTTTTCCCCTATAAACCACATCCTATCCATGAATTTTACATCAATTCACGGTCATGATGCATTCTTTAAGGCTATAAAATTTTGACCTAGGGTGATTGGTCATTCTCCCAATATAAAAAGGCTAGAATAACAAAAGTATGGAATGCCCTCCGCCCGTCATAGGCCCTGGATTGGATCCTTCCAGACTATCCAACAATAGTCCAAAGTCACGGCTCACGAGTTAGCTTTTCAGTTTCGGAAAATCTGCAATGCCCATGTCGGTGAGTCTGAACACTGGAATAATAAGCAAATTAAGCGGAGTTCAAATCAGCCCCCATGAGATTGTCCCACACAACGTCTCATACCACATTTCATGACATCATTATTTATGGGATTATCATCAGAAGATGTTTCCAATATACAGTGGGATGTATTGTAGAATGTTGTGGGGGACAATCTTGTGAGGGTTGATCTTTTGTTTGGTATCGTTGCCATTGTTCCAGAAAACAGCGCCATATTAGTACTACGTTGGAAAAAAATCAGTGCTTTAAGAAACAGGCATTTGTATAGAATCGTTTTTTCATTAAAAAATGGTGCGTTAAGCCATGTCTCGGAAATCGGAAAGGCATGGCTTGGAGCAACACCAAAGTTGGTGTTTCCTAGAGCTACAATTCGTTGCTGCCAATAGGACAGTGATGATGTGGCATTAGATAATAGGTACCAGTACTGAAAATGTTTCCTGGAGCATTGGAACCAAAAAGAAAAAGTTATAAACACGGTTTTCTCAGAAAAATGATGCTTCCAATTCACACATCAGTAGTGCTGCATCTGCAGCATTGATGCCAAACATATACTAAGAAGTTGCAAAATTTATGGTCACATATTTTGTTTGTTCTATTTATTTGTTTATTTTTAGACTATCTCATAAAGGTAAAGGGAGGAGTCGGGTTGGATTGGATTGGATTATTCTGGTTTTTTATGTGAGCCGGGTCAAGAACATCTCTGATTACGGGGAAAATTCCCGATAGGTACTATGTACTTTAGGTTGAGTGCCAATTTAGTACTTGAACTTTAAAACGCGACAATCTAGTATTCGAACTTTCAAAATGCAACAATCTAGTACCTACATTAATGGACCATCAGTTATGTATATCACGTGACCTCATGTGCCATTTAAGATTTTTGAAAATATCAAAACTACCCTTATGTATATCTCCATCCACCACCAGATTATGGTCACTCATGTATTTGGCATCATCAGAGGCAAGATACAGTGCGGCATTTGCAATGTCTTCAGGTTCACAGTTGGCCCCAACCAACTCTCCAAGACCCTGAACCATCTCCACAAGGCGCTGCTTATCAACGTCGAGAAGCATCTTGACCATTTCTTCCATCACAAACGAGGTGGGAATGGCGAACAACGAGACTGTAGACGTAGAATCCTGGTGCCACCATGATCCGAACCACGGCCGGAACCAGCTTCCGAGCTTTGTTTGCACCCATGTCCTCGTCCTCCATGTACACCCCATTAGACCTCATCCCCTCATCCACCCTGAATACGGACAAGCTTGGGTGCATCAAACAAGCCAACAAATGAACCAGCCAAACGTTCTTCACTGCACCAAAGAATGCTTGCAACAGTGGCTCCGACCATGCCAGGTTCCACCCTAACATCGCCACGATCTCGCTCATCTTTCAATCGCAAAACCGGTTGAACTCCTCGCTGAAGTGTCTGGTTCCTTTGTTCAACACCTCATCCCCCAAGTGAGTCTTCTGAGAAGAGTAAAGGAAGCGTAGTTCGCTTTGCATTTTTGTATTGGGTTGAGGATTCGCTGGGACCCACTTTTTTTAAATCCGATGGATTTGAAGTCTTCGTAGAATGCTCGGTTCAGGAGTGCTTCCAGGTAGAATAGGTGATTCTTGGGTCCTTGGAAGATGAAACCCTTACGTCATAAGGTTGGAGAAGAGCAGAGATGCGCTCATAGACTCTGCAACCCATCTGCCGAAGCTGGAGGGTGAGAGACCAGCTTAGAGTCTGGACCGAAGACCGGGCTTTAGACATCGAGTTGAGAAATGATTCAATAACTGAGTCTTGATGTCTGAGTCCTTTAACTGCACTCATCACCATCACAGGGTTGATATTTTTCGGCACCAGATGTGGTGAATTGCTATATACCTCGAGACCAAACTTAAGGTTGTGGCAGTAGATCTCAAGCTTGTTGAGCTTCTTCTCTAACTTGGACATGGAGTACTTAAGTCGAGAAGCTTCTTGGAGAGCTTCATCTCTCTTCCAAGTGGCTTGATTGAGCTTCTACGATAGGTCTACGACAACGAGCTTCCATTGCTCTTCCTTGGTGGTTGAAGGCGACAACTCTAACAACCTGGGGCTCTTTCTCGTTAAACAAGAAAATTAGATTGCTTCCATTGCTCTTCCTTGGTGGTTGAAGACGACGACGATGAACTCCCTCTCTATAGTTATTGTAGTCTTGTTAAAAAAAATTAGATGACATTTAAAGGGTATATATATCTTTTCCTATTGTATTATTGTATTATGTACATTGATATTGATACGAAGTGAACAAAGTAAAATACCAAATTATTAAAAAAAGAAAATAGCTGATAAGGCTCATACCATCACTCCCCTATCCCTGGAGCCTACACTAGATGATGGCATATAATTATTAACCGGCAAATAAGCACCATCATTGTGTAGAAAGTCAATGAATTGGCTTTTGTATAATTGTTGCTGAGCAGTTTTTGCTAGGTGATGATATAAAAAAACGGGTTGATTAAATCGGCATAACCGCATAATCCCCTTGATTCCGGCTCAAGGTGAAAAGGACTACGAAATTTCCGCTTAAAATAGATCTAGACGTCTCACAATACATTATATTGGGAACATCTCTCCGATGATAATATGATGATGTCATCATGGGGAAAATACAAAGCGCAAATATATTGTGAAACATTATGGGGGGGGGCTGATTTAAACTCGATCTAGATAAGAAAAATGCAGAGTGCAGAGAAAGGGGCGTTATTGGAGTTTGGAGATCTGATTTCCATAGTGTATGTGCCGATTTTCAAATTTCAAACCACTTACCTGCCTCTGCCTCTGCCTGGACTACCGCCTACCGCCTCATTAATACAATCTTAGGCAGCATAATGTTTCAATCCTTTTGGAATTGGATGCCCAAACACATTCTTTCGGCTATAACTGCAAACACCCTTCGGCAGGGAATGGAATCTATTCCTCACACAGGGGCGCCTCATATGTACATCCACTGTACATTGAGAATATCTCCTGTAAATAATATAAATAATAATTTATAAGTACGACAAATATTCTCAATACAGGTTACGATGTACATGTTAGGCGCGAGTGAAGCGCCCTATGTGAGGAGCAGATCCTGTCTCCTTCCGCAGTTGAGCACGAGGTCTGTCTCTGTGATTATTGGCGAGGCAAAAGTCAGGTTAGAGCACATGGCTGATGGCTCCAGTGAAGGGGACTCACGGGCCACGGCCGGACCGGTTTAGGTGGGTCCCGTCCTACGTCAGTCAGAGACCACCTTGATTGGATGGTTGTAGTTATCCGACTTGTTCTTTGATATTTATCGCCACCCGTATTGCACATGCCTCCTAATCAAGCATCTGAAGCACTGAACCATCATCCCAAAAAAAACAAATCTATGGGTACGGTATCCCATAGGAAACTGTGGTTGTAAGTTGTAACTTGCAACCCAATGTTGTTCCAGGAATGGATGCATTTATGGTGTGAATAGTGAATTCTGCAAATTACAGATTTGCATCTCTTCAGTCGTCATTTCTCTCTTCCAAGTCCTAAAAGCCCTCCAATTTTCACCAAACTCTGAATTCAGATGCTAGTTGAAATGAAATCGTTGTAGATTGCAAATAGCATTTGAATTGAACCCACAAAGCCACAATGTCCTCGTCTCAAAGGATGTCGGTTATGGACTCTGGTTGTCAAGAATCATGAAAAATAATTCGATTATCGTAGCCCCCAAATGACCCAACGCTCAGTTTGGAAAGACGCAAAACCCTATATTTTTTGTAAACAGGATGAACCCTGCCTCCAAAAGAGGGGAAAAACGGTGAACTCAAATTGAAATCTGAAACAAAATCATGTTTCATTCCAGGTGATCTCCAAACGGTCCATTTTATCAGATTTTCTGTCCAAAACTCAATAATTTGTTTTTATAATATTTTCAAAAAAATCTTGTGTTTTATTTTCAAATGTACTGATTCTTTAATGGATGTATACTTCTTTTATTTCCTTTTCGATCATGATGTCAGATTTTGTTGTTTTTCTTTTTCTGAAAATTGTCTTTTATGTTGTATATCCACTCAAAAAGAGCAAGGAAAATAAAATAATGGAAGAACCGACTTATCCACATCATAATTCTATACCAGTTCCCACTTACCAGAGATGCCCCATTCAATGAATGGCCTGCGAGTTCGGATATTTCAACCAAGTGCATAAAAGAAGGGTTAAGCATTTAAACGAGTCCCCTGTCAAACACTCAACGATCAAAGGTGGGTCATTGTTCAAACCGTAAAATGTTCTCATCAACACGCAAACCAAAGCTTGCATTAATATATAAACCCAACAGTTGATCCATCTTGAATTTGGACTCTTGCCTGCACTCATCATGTAAACATGGAAGTTGGCTTCTAAATGGGATTGGACAAAAATAAACTCACCGTATCCGTATGTGTGGTCCTACCAACAACCTCATAATGCAGCCTGTACTGTACAGCTCTACAAAAAATGAATAATAGGATCTTGATTCATCACCATGTGATGTGAGCCCACAATTGTCCAATTTCAGAAGACACTTGCAGAAAGCTGATCTTATAACTTGCAATATTATAAATTCCAGCCTGTATAATAATAGCTCTGTTGCATAACTCATGGACTCCCACATTACATGAAAGTAAATATGATCCACCCAACAGAGAGAACTACTTATTGCTGCTCGTACAATTGAAAGATTAGTTGTTTATGAATCAAACTTAGAGTCAACACAAATTGCTGAGCTGACCAGGATACCAGCAGAAATTGCTAAACTTTATCAACCACCTTTTAACTTTAAGGCACTAGTACAACTATATCACTAATATAATGTCAGGAACTTGATTAATAATTCGCTTAAGAAATTCATCATCGCTACAAGAAATGTGCAATGTTGTGCATAGGCGAAGACAATTTGTGGACCAGAAAAAAGTGGCAGCTTCCCAAGAACCATTGGGATTGGTACATGCACTAACACCAGCAGGGATAGTATTACATATAAGTATATAACGGAGAAAGAAACACAACACACATCATACACATTCCCAATGCAAGTATGCACTATAGAGAGCAACAGTCATTCAATGCACTTCATGCCTGAAAGGTAAACCCGGCATTGGATGATACTACCACCAATACAAAAACCAGGCATAATCATAAGTCCAACTTTTGGCTTCTGATCACTTTCAACTGGAACCACATCTTTCACCACACTTTCCATATAAACTTCTGAGAACTCGCTTCCCCTTTTGACTTGAAAGACCTTAACTTTGGGATCGAAAGAGTAGGCCAACCTATGCAAAAGCCAGATTGATTTAGCCAGCTTCAGAAAAGCCTGGTAGAAAGGTGTCCTTGGGTGCCCACCACCTATGACGTAATTCCTCTGATCCAGATTCCCAATGAATGAAGCCTCCATTTTTGGATGAACAACAACCAAATACTTGCTCCGGCAGAATTTTCCAAAAACAGAATCTGGGTTTTGGCTCAGGATATCTAAGGGATCCATTGTCCTCAAAGCCAGGAACTGATGGAAGAAACTCTCCTTAGATACTGTAATATTCTCTGGCTTAATGGAGAAACTTTCTTCCTGAAATCCACTGAACATTCTTTGACATATGTGGGATTCAAACGCATACTTCTTGTGAGCCCTCTTCGCATAAACCACTGTTGGTTCAATTGAACTTGCAGCTGCATCAAGGTCCCACCCAGCTGCTTTCATCATGTTGATCAACGGTTTAGAAAAATCATGTATAGCTTTGGAGGCAGCCTCTAGGGCAGATGAGAAGAGATCTGGAGTTAGCTCCGTGTTGAGGAAACCATTATCAGCTTGTAATTCTTCAGACTCTTTTGTTGGCAAGCCCCTCAGTTTCAGTTTCTTCTCCAATTTCACCCGCTTCTGGTTGGATTCTTCTATCTGCTGCTGCAATTGAAGAATTTCAGAATCTTTAGTCTGCAGCTGGGACTGGAACTTCTTCACCATAACCTCGTAAGTCTTCAACAGGTTCTGCTGTTCCTGGATTTCAGCAACTAAACGGGAGTCCTGAGGAGAAGCCAAGGTAGATTTGGGGTTGTTCTCCCTATGGGAATGCTTCAGTTCAGAGAGGTTCTTGAGTTCTGAAATTACAAGCTTATCAGCAGCTTGGATCTTGTCTGGGTCATAAGGAGTATGGGCAGCTTGGAGCTGGATGTATGCCGATTTTAAGGAAGAAATGTTTGTAAAAATTTTGGATATCAGGGCTTCCACAGCTTCCTGGTTCTGATTCATGGACTCTTCCATGGGTTGAGGGTGGACCTTCTGATTGTTATTCTCACGGTTTTGGGTTTCTCTCGATCCTGTGGGTAGCATAGTTGCTTCCTCTGTAAGTAAAAGTGCTGCTTGGGTTTTCTTCGGAGAAAACGCCAACCAAGTTTAACCTGCAAACCGTCACAAATATTACAGAAGCCATCGGTTAAGATTGATAAAGGCCTTAAAGAAGCAAGATAATGATTCTAACTTCAACCCCCCCCCCCCGGCCAAAAAACAGAGAGAGAGAGAGAGTTTTACTGCAGAGTATTTTAGTGCTTTTCATGTATTATAATTTTTGCTCTCCTTGTGAACAATGATTCTAACTTCAACCCCCCGGGCCAAAAAACAGACAGAGGGAAGGAGGGCGGGAGAGAGAGAGAGAGAGAGAGAGAGAGAGAGAGTTTTACATGTTGTACAAGATAAATGCAGAGTGTTTTAGTGTTTTACATGTTTTATAATTTTTCGTCTCCTAGTGAACAATACACTGATACAGTACAGAAGAATCTGTTTTCCTTGAGATAAAAGGCGTGGGATATTATGTTCAAACTCAAAAGATACTACTGTAGCATAAGAAGCCTGAGAAATGGTATGAACATCTTATATCTTCCCAGCCCTACAATACCCATGTTGCTTGTCCAAAGATCAAAGAACATTTTCAGAAAAGGAATACCAATGGCCCACTTTTCCACTAAGTTTTTCCATGTCAATGTGGTGATACAAAGTACAAATCCAGTACAAGGTTTTATGGACGTACTCGAAGTTGATCATGAAGGCGTACATACTCACCGAGACAAAACCAAGATAAAAGGGACATAATCAATTGATCATATGGATTTCAGAACGAAAGAACCAATCACAATAAAAGAGGTAAGAAAAGGGAAGAATAAAGAAGTTGATACCAAAACATACAGGTACTGGCCCCTAATGCCATCAGTACCAATACAGCTCCTAAAGGAGGGTCATAAAGGCACTTTAGAATATCCAAAAAAAAGCATGTTTGCATACACCATTTTTGGAACTGGCATGACATTAAAGTAATAATTTCAGTAATGACCTGAAGTGGCTTAAACTTCTTTATTAATCAGTATTAAGTCGCATAAACTTTAAGCAAAGGCAGAAACCTGATAAAAATGTTTCTGACTAGGTCAGATCCAGATAAAAGTTTCATGAGAGATCACCTTTCACTCGGGATTTCTAACCTCCACTATAATATCACCACATGCAAGTAACCATGCATCAACTTCTGCTACGTGTACTTTTTTGGCAGAGAAAACTTGATCATTCTAGAAAGAGGGCGTTTTGAGATTGGTAGACCTATATCCACCTTACAGCACTGGATCGTTGACCATTTTCATGTATAGCCTATCTTTGATCTATTAGTAACTTCCAAAGAGGAAACAGGCTAAAAACAAAATTTCTTTTTCCAGATACACTTCTTGCCTCAGTCTTTGGACCAAAATAAGAGAGACAAGGAAAGACCCCAACACACACTGCAATCAACATTGTACAAATCCAGTACTTTATGAAGGTTTTACAGAGGTACTACACCCTTACACTCAAAACCCATTTTCTGTGCATTGATGGCAGGGCATCAGAGCATTAGGGTCTAGGGGACAGAACCCCAACCCATTATCTGTGCATTAATGTTAAATTCATCCATATGCCAACCATAGAGTGGTATTTTCAATAAAAGTTTCATTCTTGGTTGCAAACAAATTAGGAACTTCAAGAAAACATAATTCAATAATCTCTGAATATAGTGGTCATAGTGCCTAGGTGACTAGGCGGTTTTCCAGTTTCGCCTCGCCCAAACGCCTATAGTTTTGTACCCAGAGACTTAGGCGGGTGCCTAAATCCAGCTTCAGTGCTTTTTTTCAAAAAAACAGGGGCTCCACCCCTATACACCTCCTTCTTCCCAGCTTCGGTTCTTTTATTTTTCGAAAAAACAGGGGCTCCGCCCCTATTCTCCTCCCTTCTTCCATCCCAGATTCAATGCTTTTTTTTTCGAAAAAACAGAGGCTCCTCCCTTCCTAGTTCCAGGCTTCCTGCACTTAATATTTTTAACAGCCGAACCTACTCCCTTCCTAGTTCCTAAACTTATAAAATAGTTTAGGTCGAAGTATAGAAATCTATAGATTAACATATTTATAGATTCCATCGCCTAGGCATTGCCTAGGTGCCTGGATGCCCCATGGTCGCCTAGTCACCTTGACAACTATGGTAGTGGTATTTTCAATAAATGTTTCATTCTTGGATTCCCGGTTGCAAACAAATTAGGAACCTCAAGAAAACCTAATTCAGTAATCTCTGAATATATATACTAGCTTGCTCACTAAGGCTGTACAAAGTTGAATTGAGAATGGTGAGTTTTGTAGGGATCTTCCATGGACATGGGAAAAAAATGTCAAACCATGTAAATCCCTACTAAGGTGGTAAGGTAACACCTTGAGCTTAATCTTTCAACAACCAACAATTACAAAAAGGAAGTCTCATACAGCAACTTCGCAAACTAAATATCAAATACTGTTCATCGGCCTCTCAACTCTGCCCCTACTATTATTTTTGTTCATTCTCTCTTCCTTATTTCTCCTCTCAATTCACAAGCTCTTCTAACAAATGCCTTTCCCCCCAAGAACCATAAACCAAACCACTTACCAACCTCCATCTCCCCTATCGACAATTTTTTCAAGCTCCATATTTTCATATCTCTCCTCCTCTCCTGATAAAATCTCATCAGTTCCCTCCTTATTTTCACTTCCACCCTCCTCCTCCTTTGCAGCTACAGAAATCTCCGGCTCCCCTTCAAACCAAACCATCAACTGATCCTTATCTTCAGAGTCTTGCTATTCATTTGGGATAACTAAGGAATGTACTGACCAAAAGGGAATCAAAAGCCTCCAAGGCCAATGATTATAGGAAGTCTTTGGAGCATACTCACTAATTAGCAAAATCAATTCTACAGCATAAAGATGACCATGGAAAACAAAATCAAATACACCTAGCCTCCACAAATTGCATCTGCAAGCTTCTTTACAAATCCCTGTCTTATATCTAGTTTTCTTCAAAGCAGAGGACCAGAGTAACAGGAGTTGCCAGATTCTTGAATTCTAGTTTACATATCACCTATATTCTCTAGAAATACAGTTATAATATAGGATTATAATTTATGATATAGGACTATGGTTTATGGGTATGAAAAGGAGAGAGGTATATGGAATATAACATAGGTTCAAGGTTGTCACACAGATGTCAAAGAGTTAAAATACCAACCAAAGGACCCTTGGAGAGTAAAACTAATAAAAAACAAAATTTTTATTTGTTGATTTTAAGGTATAAAAATTAGTTTATAAACCCATATGTTATAAAAACTAATAGAAACGTTACGAATATATCATTAAAAAGAAAGCCAAAGAACTATGCCAATTACTCAGCATGAACTGGATTTACTTTACAACAATTGACAAATTACTCAGATCTAAGAGCAATATAAAAATAGAAAGTTGTACATGTTGAGTAAGAAGTTTAACAGTCCTACTAAGAATTGCGGAAATCAGTATTCAGTTCTGAAGCAATCTAAGGAAACCAATGTAAATAGTATACTAAGCACCTTAGAATATCAACACAATGAAAAATCTGTTGCATCACATATAGTTTCCATCACAACAATGCAAAGGATGTACCGACTGATTAACTACCAAAGAAGAAGAATGTACCCATTGGTTTAAGTTAGAAAGACTAATTACAAATCTAGTTAAGTAAGAAATTGTGCATGTGACTGACAGTTTTGACTCCAAGTGCATTTCATTTCCATCACTGTGAGATGGCGACTCATCTTTTGATTTCTTGTCCTTTTGCTTCTTATTTGTGGGATTGATTCTCTTCATTGTTTGGTTGCAGATGGAATCCTCCCTTGGGTGTGCTGAACCTTTTTGACTCTAGCTTCTTCCGACAACCAAGGAAAAGACGCAAGGTAATGTGGAAAATAACAAGAGCAGCCATCCTATGATCAATTTGGGAAGAGAGACAATAGGATCTTCCTAGGGCAAGAAAAATCCAAGGAAGCACTTGTTGAGGTTGTCACCATCAAGGTTATGCATTGGCTGAAAGTACATTGTCTCTTCAAGGACTTCTCCTCAGCTGACTTAATTAGAAATTGGAGTGCTATAGCTGTATGCTCTCCTTCCTCCCCTGTGGTACAAGAAAGTTGGGTACCACCACCTCAGTTCAGGGTGAAGCTAAACTTTGATGGAAGCTCCTTGGGTAATCCAGGTCAGTCGGGAGTCGGGGTGTGTTCAGAAACAAGGAAAAGTCTTGGCCCTTTACTCGGGCCCAATTGGGGTGGGAGATTCATTAAGGGCAGAAGTAATGGCCTTACTTCTAGGTTTGAGACTGGCGAAACAATGGGAATGCAGCAATTAGAAGTGGAAGGAGACTCCAAGCTGGTAATAGGGTGAATGCAATCTGGAAACTTGGGAGTTTGGCCTCTTAGACAGCCTCTAAGAGAGATTATTAGCTTAGCAAGGGAGATTGGGGTGCATTTTAAATGGATATGAAGGTCAGCAAATGGAATGGCTGACACTTTAGCTAAGTAAGGAGCCACTAGGGAGGCTTTGTTTTGGGCTTGTTTGTAAGATTTTGTTTTGATATTCCATCCATTTTGTGGGTGGTAAGTCTGTAATCTTTTCAATTCTTTAATGAAAGTTACCGTTTCCTATCAAAAAAAAATTAAAACAATGAACTCAAGCACATGGTTTTCAAGGTACCAAGGCAAAGCTAGGTGACCAAGGAGAGCCTAGATGGCAAGGCAAGCCTAGGCAATGAGTTTTGAAAGTAAAAGACCCCATATCCTAAGCTGATTTCTTATTTTGCATAGTTACCAATAATCATCTACGCTAACAATTAACAATAATATTCATTAAATAACTATAATTTCATATCAAAACATGGAAAATCATCATATTCATGAGAAGATAGACATTTAAATATAACAGTTTCAATATTTCAAATATAATAATTTAATATAATAATAAAAATAAGAATTCAATAAAGCAACTACATTAAAAAACTAAGGAATGATAAAGTACTTCCACACCAAAGAGCACCTAAGAAAGTATTGAGTATTGACCATGAGACAAAGCAATAGCCATAGGCCAATAAACCAATCGATTCAACCATTTCATCAGCCTTTATCAAACAGACCCTAAGATAAGTTATCACATAATTTTTCTTCAATTAAAACAATCATAATCTGTTTACATGATCCTAATTTATATTTTAGAGTAACAAATTCCA
>NW_010729110.1:789625-835084 GCF_000365185.1 Nelumbo nucifera | reverse complement strand
TTCTTTCTTTCTTTCTTTCTTTTTCTCTTCTCAAAACCCTTTGATCTTTTAAATTTCAATAGTAAAACATTAAAACAAAGTATAATTGATATATATAGCATATAATAAAATGTATTAACACATACATTAATAAGATACAGCAATATAAATGATATTATAAAAGGCGCCCGCCTTGTCATTTGTCTCCTAGGCAGGCACTCAATCGCCTAGGCGGGCGCCTAGTTGCTGAAAGTCAAGGCATTTGGGTGAGGCGCCTAGTCGCCTAGGCGACACCTTGACAACTATGATTTCATCAGACCCTAGAGTACAAGACTCACCTCTCACAATCATTAGAATATTTCAAAGTCAAGTTACAATGAAATTGGGATCAGTTTGGATTGATTTGAACAAGGGAAGCAAACTATTAAAACTTAAAACTGCTAAGTTTCTAGATTGTGGGATGAGATGCACCCCTTGAATGAGGGGACATCGCCCCAAAGCCTTTGGTTTGAACCAAGTATTTTCCGAAAAATTGGAGATGACCTCAAGTGTTACTGGGACCTCCCTTCTTTCTGGAAAATTGAGAAGCTCCCAATGAGTCACCCCCACTTTGCTAGAAGTCAACGCTGTGTATCATTGGAACAAACCCAGAAAATAAAGACAACCCCAAGTTGAGAAGGGAAATCCCCATCGTCAACAAATACTCAACGGTTAATTTTTTAAGCAGAAAAACTGCATTCAATGCTCTATTTTAAACGGGAAGAAATGCATTTAATGCTCTGATTCACGCTCCAACGGTCATCAGGTCTTTCTCTATAAATACCTTTATGATTTGCTGAAAAAGATTATGAAAAACAAAGGAAAAGGGAAATGGATTTGAATTTGAAATGAGTCTTTGAGCCCTACCTTTGCTCTGTTCCTTGTCTTTAAGTTGTATTTGCCTATTCAATACGTTTGGGATTCTTATTCCTGCCATTTGTAGATTGTATTTGAGATTTATGAAGTAAAAATCAAAGGTTGAACTACCTTTGTGGTGTGGATAGCGCTAGATCAACTAGATAGTTTACAAAAAAGTTCCTGTGAGAAAAATAGGGGGTGTATGGTGTGGCTAGCACTGAATCAACTACCTAGTGTATGTATGGTGTGGCTAGCACTGGATCAACTAGCTGATGCAAGTTTTGATTGAAAAGAGTGCCACAAATTCTAAGAGAGGACATAGACCTGGTGCGCGCATGTGTGTGTTCAGTCCACTTGCATTTATCACTTCTTATTTACTGAACACTGTGTTGTAAGTTTTTAGTATTCAATTGCAGTTGGTATCTATTTTATTACATTTACTCCAGTAGTGTATTGTAAGCATTAGGTTGCATTAATTTGCACAAAGCCACCTCATTTTACAAAAACCCAATTCACCCACACACCCACCCCCTGTTGGGTTGTATTTCTGGGCAACATGGGCTTCAGAAAATCCAATAACTCAGCAAACATCCTAAGCTTCTGCTCTAATAAAATTGTCTTTCCTACATATTCCTAAGCAAACATAGTGTTTCAATCTAGTTGTTCTTAAACATACAAGCATCTATGTAGACCCAAGTAACACAATAGGCATCCATAATAACTTTTCTTTGTTACAATGGATACTCCAAAAAAAGGTATCATACCAATGTCAAACATGTAGAACATCAAAATAAGCCAATGACTTGGCTAGTTCTCTTACCTTATAGGGTTTTTTAGGTCTAAGTTGGTGTGTGAATTTTCAGGCCTAGGATAAGGCTGTTTATACCATCCACAACCGAATGCTAGAGTTTCTTATATGCTTTCCATTAGTTGAACTCATTTAACATCATCGCTGAGCAAGAAATGGGAGAATGGAAGCAGGAAGAACAACAAACTAGGACTGTTGCTTACTTACAAGCACCTTATAAGTATCAACAAATGGAAGGTGTTTGAATCCTTCTACTTTCAAGTACTTTTAGTATGGCTGTTCTCAGTTCTTGTTTAATCAGGCAAGGTGAATATGATTATGCATAACCATCAGATGGTTGCATAACCCTAGACATTCAGATATGTTCCCAAAGGATACATGAGTTCAAAGGGGAATGCAAACTAGGACTGTTGCTTACAAACGCCTTATAAGTATCAACTAATGGAAGGTGTTTGAATCATTCTGCTTTCAAGTACTTTTAGTATGGCTCTTCTCAGTTCTTGTTTAATCAGGCAAGGTGAATACGATTATGCATAACCATCAGATGGTTGCATAACCCTTGTTCCTAAAGGATACAAGAAGCTCAAAGGGGAATTCAAGATCAAGTGCACTGTGTGTATGAGGGGGGGTGTGAGAGAGACAGACAGAGAGAGAGAGAGAGAGAGAGAGAGTAAGACTGTGAGAGAGACTAGATTTAATTAAAAAGTGACGATAACATCTGGTGTGGTCATGGTATAATGAGTTAAAGTTCAGAAACGATGGGTATTTGACTATCTGTCTCCACAGTGCAGACAAATCAAAATCAATCCAATATGTGCTATGTATTTGTGCAATCAGCCATTTCATAGCATATATATGAAGAACAATATATAATTCCTTTGTGTCACACATACAAAAAAAAGGTATAGGAAGAGAGATGAAAGAAACACTTGCCTATATTGTCTGCATGCTACAAATGGAAAATATCCAGCAACCATAATACCCTGCAGCCAAAATAAACTTGGTTAGGTAAACCATCATATTTATAAGGCACATGAAATTTATCAAAAAAAAAAGTGAATTTTTCAAATTTCAAACGAATCTCAAATAGAATTGAAGTATTGAACATCAGAGGATATATTCCTTTTCCTTTTTCACCATCAAACTCCAGAAGCTGGTATAAATTTTTGGTACATAAATTGCAACTCAAGATTATATTATCCTATAAAGTATCAATGCACATAATAAAACCGGCTGTGAGTGTACAGTGAATTCATCAAATTTCAAATGAGCCCCGAATGGAATCAAGAGCCAGGATTTTTTTTTCTTTTTTATCACCAAAAATCAGGACAATCTAATGGGATCTTTTGCTACGATCAAAAATACGTTGCAACTCAAAAATGTTTCACCCAATAAAATACGGATGATCAATTCTGGATCATCTGCAACAAATTGATAAAACAGCTATAACAAAATACGATACACCTTTTAGTAAAAGTACCATTAATTATTAGAAAAATGCTGACTTCATATTTGTCCATTGGGTTGGGTACTGAAAATGCATTTCGGTAACAAAATACCAATCCCCTTTTTTTCCGCATTGCACTAATTAACCATTAAACCAACCCTTAAAATTAAACATTCTTTCCCAAAATAAATTACTCTAGCCTTTACGTTTGAAATGAATATTAGAAAACCTGAAAACCACTCTTGAGGAACTCCCCTCTACCAATGGTTCATAGGCTCTTCTAAGACATAAAAAAAAATGCGATCTTTCGAGATGCAAAGCCGTTATAGTGACGATTTGCGAATTAGATCATAACCCCAGTTTGAGTGGGCTATACATGGCTAAAAAAGGAGCAGAAGCGGAAGCGGATTACTTTAGTGAGGTAAAGAACTCCTGGAGGGAGGAGAGAGAGAGAGAGAGATGCTTACCCGAAATTTAGGGTTTCGTTTCAGGTAGCTAGATAACGTCACTGTTTCTCACTATTTGAATCTTCCGCGTTCTAAAGCATAGTTGCAGCACATCCGGAATTCCTCAGTTGCCGTGGACAAAGGGGAAGCAGCAAAGTGGGGAGAAGTTTAGAGGAAAAGAAGGCAGAGGGCCAGAAGGGAGGAGTCAAGAGAGGGAATCTGAAAAAGGGATTTGGCGTGGTTTCGTTCCCAGCTTTAATAATTGCTGATTATCTCCATATCTTCTTTCCATGTGCCAGTAGCAATTCTTGTTTTATTGTGGGGGTTACAGTACACTGTACACCCCATAGTTTCAAACATGCCAATTGGCATGATTGTTGTGATTTTTATACGTTACATATACTTGATACGAATGTATATGAACTAAGGGCCCGTTTGGAGAAATGATCTGAAAATTCAGTTATTTAGCTGCTTTCAAACGCTCCGGATAAACTATTCTTCGAAGAGGCTGAAGTGGACAGACATTCAAGAGCCCGTTTGGGACAGCTTCTGCTTTGGAGCCTTGAAGGTGAGTTGCATTGATTGACGTGGTTGGTAAGCACCTGTGTTCCAGACCAGAGTAGCAGCTTACGGTCCTGTTTGACAGCTGATTTGGAGTTTTACCAAACAATACTTTTATGAATTCTGTGTGGGGGACCAGCTTGGAATGTGAGGGAAGTTGCGTCCAAAGCCCTCCCAAACGGTCAGTCGGTCACCAAATGATTGATTGACAGATGATTCGGGTTTTTTCGGATTTTTCCAATTGTGAAGACCATCTCCAAACGCCCCCTCGTTCAGCCCTCCCTGTCCCAAATGAATGTGAATGAGAGGAGTCGGGTCCAAATCAGTCCCACACCAATTATTAAGCATTGGATAAATTTCTTAAACTACTATTAGGCTCAGTTTGGAAGCAGTACAAATGTAAATATGTACAATGTAAATACATACAAAATAATGTAAAATATAAAGTTTTGCACTCTACATATTTGTATTTGTATTCAATCTTATGGGTTAGCTAATTGGGTAAGTGTACCTTTAATATTTGAAATTTGACTAATGTTAATCCTAATGTTTCTAACAATTAACAAAAGCGGTGTTCGGCAAGGTTCAAAGTATCAATACGTATACGTATCGGCTGATACGTATCGTTTCGGGACCACTCCGATATGCCCCTATAGTTAGGGCTGCAAGTCGAGTCGGGTTAGGTCAGGTTAAGGCCAACCCTAGTTCAACCCTAAGTTTTAAACCCCAACCCTAACCCTAACCCAACCCGACCAATCCAATCCTAACCCTAACCCTAACTAAATTCCTTCAACCCTAACCCAACCCAACCCAACCCGAAGTCAATTTTGGATTGGGTTGGGCTCAACTCAACCTTCTTCACATCCTTTAAAATCTCATAGAATTTCTCAATTTTAGATCTTAACTCAACTTTCACTACATATATTAATCCTATGTTTCATTAGTATTTGTTTGTTGACGTTATTTTTTCTTTTTTTGTTCTTTTAGTACAAAATTCAGAAAAACAAGTGTTAGAAATGACTATAATTTATTATGAGTTATGACTTACGATAGATCTTTCTTGGGCGGCAAACAACAGAGAGGAGATGAAGAATAAAATTTTTAAAAAACATAAAATAATGTTATTAAGGTTTTAGTCTTTCTGATTAGGATAAAGTGAAGTGATTATCTTAAAAGAAATACATGATACTATGTGGTGGGGGCTATACAAATATAATGCATCTAAACAAATCAATGTATATTATATATTACATATAACATATATTTATATATGACATGTACTATAGAGTCAAGTTTTGGTTGCGTCGGGTTGGCTAAGGGGTCAACCCTAACCCAACCCAAAGTAAAGTTGGGTTCATGAATTTCAACCCTAACTCGAACATTAACCCGACCCAATCCAACCCAACTTTTCGGGTTGGGTTAGGGTTAGGTTTGGGCCAACCCGGCCCAAGTTGCAGCCTTACCTATAGTGGGTGTATCGGGGGTCTGACCGGTTCAAGGGGTGGAGGAGCCCTAAACCGGCCCCCTGAACCGGTTTCAGAAAAAAATAAAAAAAAAACAATATCAATTCGCCCGATACGCCCCTACCGGCATGACGAGCGTATCGATATTTTGAACCTTGGTGTTCGGTACCATGTTCATCTCCCGTCCACAGGATGAATACTCGTCCGATTGGGTGTGGACGGTCCTCACCACAATATAGCGTGGATAGGTCCCGTCCACACCCCAATATATTGTCAACGGGAAAAACTCGTGGATATGTCCCGTCCATGGTTTATTTTTTATCCCATGCTTCAAGGAGTAGGGTCAAATGCCATGTGATGTAAGACAAACAGTAGATACACCTTCGGTTTTATCTCTGAAATTCTTGTAGTTGCATTTCGGCTGTATGATCTAAAATATTAATTGTTTTATTTAATTTTTTAATTTTTATAAGTTCTAATGTTTGTATCAATAAAATAATAATTTTAAATATTTAAAATATATTTTTTAATTTTTTAATTATTTTACTATTGTTTTATAAAAAATTAATATTTATTGCAAGGTTTTTAAACCTGACCCCGAGAATGAACCGGTCAGGGGTCTGGTTCTCGGGTCAAATGGTCAACCCATTCTGACAAAAAATAAAAAATGGTTAAAACCATTGAATGGTTTAACCACCCGGGTCAATGGTTTGCTGACAAAATCAATGTTTTTTTTTTTTTGCAAATTTCTAATTTTGGAGAAAAACGGAACCAATCACCTAACCGGTTCCCAGTTTTCCAATCGAACCGCCCAGTCCGGTTTAGTTTTAAAAACCATGATTTATTGGTTAACATTAATTCATTGATGCATTTTTTAAAATATTTATCATATAAAAATACAAAAATTAGATATTTGTGATTAACTGTGTATATCATTCATAAAATGTATATGAGATACATGGGATCAAAAAAGTGTGGCGTGGACTGGTCCACACCACGCTATAGAACACCACTGTGGGTGTGGACTGATCCAATCCACACAATTTGTCCACAGTTCAGAACAGTTGTGGACTGTGGTGTGGTGTGGATTGGTCCCTACCACACGGTGTGGTGTGAACCAGTCCACACCCACCAATTTGTCATCCACACTACAGAACACCCCCTAATAATTCACTTACTGCTAATATTCCGTCATAAACCATTCAAATGTGTATCACGTGACTATTATAACTTAAAAAAATACCCAACTTACCCTTATTATAACTTCCAACACTGGCACCGGCTCTAACGGAATATCTCATTGTCCCCTCTGGCACCGTCTCTGACGAAATATCTCAGTCGACATGAAAAATAAGATTGATCACAAGTTTACCATTTGCTTTGGCACATTCTATTGCAATATCCAATGCTGATTTCCAAAATCCCACCACTGTAACACACTTTCCTTTGATAACTCAGTTGTAGTAGCATCATCGATGGCTTTGTAGTCCATTGCATGTATTACCTTGCCATTGAATACCTCTGGTCCCTTGTTTTCTGGGAATACTGGAATATTTGGGAGGTTGTTGTAGTGTCCAATGCAAAGAATCACAAATTCCACTTCGTAAACCTATTTTTTGTTTAACCCCTCTCTGTGTCTATGGGAGATCAATAGAGAGTACCATTTTTTATCATACCTGAGTGGTTCTATGTTGGCCTCTTGAACGATGATGTTTCACTTGCCTCTAGGACCAAAGGCCTCTCTAGTGCCACCCCAAAGACTCCAAGAGAGAATCACATCATTAGAAGCTCCCTCGTAGTCGATGCCGACGATTCTGTTCAAGTGGAGCTTCTGGGTTTGAAAGGTTAGGGTTTTAATGAACCAACATCTTTTTCCCTTTTGAAATTTTTGAAAAAGAATAAAGGGTAAAATAGTCTTTTTTGTCTTTCTGTTAACAGACGCTAACGGTAAAGGAAGTATTAGTCAATTGTTAGAAATAGTAGGGGTAGCGTTAGTCAATTTTCAAATAGTAAGGGTACACTTAGTCAATTAGCTAAATCATAAGGGTAGTTTAAGAAATTTACCCTTAAACATTTTTAACTAATAAATTATTTATATGTTAATAAATTAAATATTTTTAACTAATATTATCTTACATATTATTTATCAAATATACCATTTCAAGCACAAAATATGATAGAAATTATAAGAAAATCTTATATATTTAATAAAATAATTGTTCTATGTCTAAATTAGTTCAGGACATACCAGAACCAGAGCTAACCCAATTATTAATCATGACAAAATCATGGAACCAAAACCATTATAATCGGTTCAAGTCCATTTGGATCCATCGAGTAGATCTGACCCATTGATAGCCCTAAGTAGTCATGGTGAAGTAAAGAGTCTCCCACCACAAGCTTCACACAATGTCTCCCTTATTCTCCTCTTTCACACTTGTGGAAAATTAAAACTAAAGAGATTACTAAAATGAAAAAAAAAGACTTTCAAATCCCAAATATATATCTATATATTAAAACAAGGTTATCTAGGCATAGCTCTTTTTTTTTCTTTTTTCTAAATGTTGAAAACTCCAACCGTTTCAACGACCACAATGGTCTCAAGTGCTCATAAAACAAAATTTACTAATATGTGGTAATCTTGGACATCACAAATCAAAGAGAAGTTGTATTGGTCTTTGTGATTTTTAACAAACTCGTAACTTAAAAAAATTTTAACCAAAGTTATTTTATTGGCAATTTCTCATCGAAGTCTTCTCATAGAAAGGTATTATGGTAATATCTCCAACAAATACAAATTAAGTAAGAAACTATAAGAGGTATAGTAGTTGGTTGAGATTGAAATGAAAATCAACTTTTTGAGTTTCTAATGTCAAAGTCAAATATCACAAATAATATTGTATACAAGCCATAATAAGCAAGATATTTGTGGTCTTACCTTTCACTCTAATATACTCTCTTGGTGTAAAATTCCAATAAAAAAAACTTTTAATGTTTGCTAAGATAGATAAAATGGATGGTCAAACATAAATTGAATGATTAATTTACGTTATAGTATATAGGACCATATAATATTTGCTCTTATAATAATTAATAATTATGATAATAAATAGTAATTACTAAAATTAATAATTTTTATTTTATTTTGCCCATTTTTTTATTTTACGTCCTTCTATGATGTTATGGCTTCATGCCGAACGCCATAAAAGTTATTTGACTTTTGACACAAAATGAATTGTGCACACCACATTTGGGCAATTTAATTTGATGTGGACACACCACAAGTGATCTATATTTGATATGGTTACACCAAATTTTACATCCCATTGTATGCATGGGGTATTAATGAAAATATGAATAAGATTTTATTATTTGAGGTAGGGTTGCAAACAAATTTATGTTTTTTATTTAAGAAAATGAAATAAAAATAAAATATGGGCTACTCGCATTCAATCTCTCATTTTAACATTGGCATATGCATCACATTGGGCTCTTCTAATATGTAAGTATGTTACATGATAGAAGATTTAACAAAGCTAGTTCAACTACTTTGAAGCACTCCAATAAGCCAATTAAAGAGGCTTAAGTGGAGGGCCCTTTAAAATGATTGACTAACAACCAATTTGCCCTTTTTACATTTTTCACCAAACATGGCTTATAAGTTGTTCCACCTAGGAAAGCCAAAGGTTGTTGTGCAAATGGATTGGAGCATGATACAACCCGATCCGAAATCATATCCTATTTTGTCAAACTCAAATATCCCCTTTCAGATTTTCAAATCAAATTCAAGTCATCCCCTATCTAATCTTATTGTATGTGTGTATATGTTATTTATTTATAAATATGTTTATATTGCACTTTTGTAATTTTTTTATATTATTCCTTTTTTAAAAAAACATGTATATATAATGATGAAAATAGTTGAAAATACTTATATTTTTTATATAAACTATTATATTTTATTTCATTTTAATAATTTATTACTTTTTAAATTAACTGGATCAGATCATATTCAAATATCCAACATACTTAACGGATTTGAATTCAAATCAATGTTTATGAGATTTGATCAGAACTTCAGATCTGATCAAATTGGATTTATGGTTTATAATATCGGATCAAATTCGAGCTTGATATGATTCGTTTGCATCCCTATAGTTAGAGAATAAGGATCACTTTCTTTATGAACTTTCATCTGTGACAAAGGGCCCCCTTAAACTTCCAGATTACAACACTTCGTCCCCTTGTTAAGCATTTTTAAATCCCCAAACTACATTTTTCTAAATGTGTGAGACCATTTTTCCCTTTATCTTGCATATTAACATAAACCCTCTAGTTACTTATGTTGTTTGTCTTGTTCTTTTTTTTTTCTTCACGAGGGCATTGTTTGATTGTGATTTAGAAGTAAAAAGGTAAGAGATATTGTGATTTTTCCCTCCCACTTTTATTATTTTGAAACATCATTATCACATTTATACAAATCTTAAAGGGCATTCTAGTAAATTAGTTTACTCCATCAATCCAAGGAAAAGGCAAAGTGTTGAAATATAAGTTTAAGGGGTATTTTTTGCAAATGAAAGTTCATAGGGCTAAGTGTCACCACCCCAATTTACAAGGTGATAATTTATCCTTTTTTTGTGATGATGTATGGTGCTATATTAATGAGAACTTGTTCATGTTTACAACAATCTTCAAAAGAAAAAAGTGATATCAAACCCCTATTGTCCTGGTTGTCAATTTCAACTGAAACAATTGATCATGCAATCCTCCATTGTGAGTCTATAACGCCGTTTTGGTTAGGTTCTCAACTGGGTCTCAAGTTCGATAGGGATTGTCAAGTCTCAATTCATAAGTTGCTCTTAAACTAGGTGGAGGATAATTCCAAAGCAATTGTTTTTACTTTTTTTTTTGTTACAACTTGGCAATTGTGGAACAATATAAATAGTTTTATGCACACAAAGCCCTTAATCCTGTATCTTTTATTGTTTGGTAAGTTCCTGTATCTTTCATTTTCGCCCTTTTCAAGTTCTCCCTGCTAGAGGCAGAGTTCAAGAGGATCAACCATTCTACTTACCTGGAAGCATTCATCAATTGTAACATCAATGGCATCAATCATGTAGAAAAAGTCATCACTAGAGGGTGCATGTTTTATGGCATCAGACATTTTAAAAATTATTTCCTCATCTTGTATCCGAAGGCTGAGTTGTCCTTGTTGGACATCAATCATTGCTTTCCCGGTAGCCAGGAAAGGTCTCCCAGTTTCCTTTTGTTTGCCAATAGTTCTTTCAAAAATTTTGCATAGTGTGGCATATGGRCTAAAGCATCAGCAAAAGGAATATTAATATGTAAACTTTTAAATATTTCAAGGAACTTACCGAATTCCTTCTCCATCTTTTGTTGCTTCAGCCTGTTAGGAAATGGGACTTGTGGTTGTTAGTGTATCCCTTGTTGTGCTTCAGGTTGTTCCTTCTTCTACTGTCCGGTTCCAAGGCTTGTGTCTGCCTTGAGTTCAACCCTATCTTTCTTCTCTACCTCGGGCAACTCCTTACCACTCCTTAAAGTGAATGCCCCACTCTGGGAGGAACCACAGAGGGCTCAGAGAAAGTTGCACCTGCCACTAGGGGAAGTGGGGCGCTCACCTACGTGGTGCTCGGTGGTGCAACAGTCAGCGATGGGACTCTAGACGTTGTGAGCGGAATGGTGAACTGACCGATGCACACCGTAGGAGCTTGGGGGAAGGTTGGCTGCTGGGCTTGCTCCCCGGTGGTGTTCATCTCAACGCTTTTCCCGGTGTGGCTGGAGGATGCCATTGAAGTTGAAGTTGAGCTTGAAGCTGCAAAGAGATAGGAATGACCTTTCGATCGAATTCCCACGTACGGTGCCAATTGATGGTGCACGATCTGACTACTCCTAGCTGGAGGGTGATCTGGACTCCAGGTGGACGGTGAGCTGGATCAATCTGCAAAATAGTCTATCAGAAAACTCGGGGTAGCTAACCCGACGAGGTCGCTCTGATGCTTAAGTTAGTAAGTATGCCGTAAATGCAAGCTGAATGCTTGAGAGCTTGAGAGCTTGAGAGCTTGAGAGCTTGAGTGCTAGTGAGTAGAGTAATCACGCGTACCTTTGCCTTGAGATTTTGAGTCTTTATATACTGGAATAGTCGTGTGCTTCACGAAAGAGCTCTGGGTTCCCCGAGCTGTAGAGATAAGGTTGGTTCCGCTTTTGGAGGAGGGTGGTACGTGGATGAGGCTTATCGTCCAACTCCAATTCAGGCGGAACTGGGATAGGTTCTTATCGTGACCTCAGGAGATTCGGGATCAGTTGGGAAGGCCTTCGGAGTTGGTTATACGACGCTTCAACCCGTTAGCTCCGAGCTGGAACTTCGATTCTTCAGTCCCGAACTGGACTGGATACCCGAGGTGCCTCTAGGCCGAGGCGGGTTTGGAGCCGAGGTGGCTGGGTACCCGAACTGCGCATGTTGCGAACTGGGCTTGCCCGGATGAGCTGTCATCCTTCAATCAGATCGCGCTTACGTGTCCCCTTCCCATCAGGTTGTGCCAAATCACCCTTCATCAACTTTAAATAAATAACAACTTAAGACTTGGCTTTTAATAATATGATCTTAATAAAAAGGACACTAAAATAATAAATTATTTATATGTTAATAAATCAAGTGTTTTTAATCAAAGCGATCTTATATATTGTTTATCAAATTTACACTTTTACACATAAAATATAATAAAATTACAAAAGATCTAGGAAACCTTTATATGTTATTAACAAAATAATTGGTTTGGGCATCAATTATTCAGAACAATTTTTATTAATTGATCAAAAAATATTTTCAAAATTGATCCAATTATTAATGAGGACACAATCACATGACCTGAACCAATACGTAGAACCAACTTGTTGACAACTCTATCCTTTGTTAAAAGATGGGATGTGCCCGAATTACTCCTGCAATATTAAGCACATTTTGTCAGATTTTGCTAAGAGCACTTTGTTCAACCATGCAATATGCTTGAGATGGGGCTTCGTTGTTAGGTGGTCAATGGTCACTAATCACAAATTCATCGCCTTGGTCAAGTCTAGGTGTTATTACAATTGAAATTAATGGATTTCATCATAATTTATGATATACTAGGGCTAAAGTATTGGGCCTAGGCCCAGGCTGAATGATAGAGTGCATAATTTCCATATTATTTATATTTTTACTTCTTATTTTATTGGCAAATTGCACTTAATTGGTAGATTTAATTGTGTTTTATTTTAGAAAAGTGCGAATTGGAAAATTGAGCTGAAAGGAGCTTGAAGCATAATTCTAGCATCAATTGGTGAATTTCCAACACTTTGGAAGGAGATTAGCACGATTTTAGCAGAAGACTTGAGCATGCAAGACGTGGGCACGCTCTATCAATCTCACACCTGGTGGAATTCAGCTAAATTGGAGGCGTGAATTACATCTTGAAAAGGGAAATTATTAGAGTTTATTTCATACTGTATTTCTGAAAAGAGTCTCATTTTAATTAGAATTCTTATTCCTATTTAGGGATGAGAATAAATTAGATTTGGGGTGATCGTTATCTCTTAATGAGGATAGACTTCTATTTGAGGAAGAACTCTTAAGAGATGCAAAAAGCAGCCTCTCTAGGGCTATATTAGGGGATACATTCTTTTTGTCTTGGGACTGCGTTCTCTTCATGAAGAGCGACTAAACTCCTATTTTCTGGTTGAAGGTTAAGGAAGCTTTGATTTTACAAACAATTGTGAGATCTAATTGATTTTATCAATTCATTATTTCTTGAGTATTTATATATTTTTTGTAATTTTCTGAGATGATTAATTTTATTGATTGAGTAAAAAGGATCCATTGCTCAATTGGTGAAATAGTTTATTGCCAATTAGATAATCAAATTCGTATATGTTTGTTAGGTTTAATATTTGTGGCAAATAACATAAATTGATTATGGACAAGTTTTCGATTTATGTTATGAAAATATATAATCTAATTTAAATGAACCGAGCTTGCGTGTTTGTTGATTAGAATTGGGTCTCTCTAATTCTTAATGCTATTGGTAGATTAAATCCTAAGAACTTGTTTAGGATTGTCTATTAATAAGAGAAATAATCAAAGAGCTTGTTTTGGTTATCGAGAAATCAAGGAGAGATTGGCTATTAGAGCTTGTTAATAGCTATAACCAATTTACTCATAAATATATGAATTTATCTTTGCATCAATGATCAATTGCATGAATCAAATCTGAACTTATTCCTTTAACCAGAAGTTGCCTCCTATTGATTTAATCTTTATTTTATTTGAATTCCTTTTCACAATAACTTCCCATTTTTATTCTTGGAAATAAATCAACCCAATCCCTGTGGATACGACCTTGTTCATCGCTATATACAAAAGTATTTATTTTGAGCAGGATTTTTATTTTTGTTGGATTCGACACCCACCACTGAACTTGTACACAAAACCAAAGACCAAGCCTATACATTTATGAGTCCAGATCTCCTGTACATTTGTCCCTGTAGAGGTTCCTGTACATTAAATCAGAGGGTGCCATGTTAGCACCCTCTCATGCTTAAATCTCACATGTGCGAGTTGGAATAACAGAGGTTTCAAACATCCACCCACCGTGTTTTTAATACATTAAAATTCTAAAATAAATTAAAAAAAGGGGTTAAAAGGACTTCTTTCTATTTCATTAAAATCATTCTCCAACGAATGAACTGAATAACACTAAAAGAAAAATAGGAATAAAGGGTTTAGAGAATCGAACACCTAGTTGAGATGACTCTATCTCATATCTTTTACTCTGCTGTTAAATATCAACTATCAACCAAACTTCAACTAGAATCATTGGATCTCCTACAGATTCGCCCCTGTAGAGAATCATTCAACAGCCAACGATTTTCACAAGATTTGAAACTCAAATAAGCTATAGCTATCTGTTTCAATTGTTTTTTTTTCCCTAGATTTCCATTGCTTTAAGGGTTAAGATAATCAAACGCCTGGCTGAGACAATTCTCTCTCACATCTCACTCAATGTTGTTAAGTAAACCAAACACCAACCGGTTTTTTCTGCTTAGTGATATTCAGCTTTGTAAACCCTTGTTTTTTATTAGTGATATTCAGTTTTTTTTTTGCTTAGTGATATTCAGCTCTATAAACCCTTGTTTTTTATTTGAACGAAATAGGAAGAAGAAACCCTAACCACTATTTTTTATTTGTTTTAGACTTTTAATATATTAAAAATAGGATGGGAGAATGTTTGAAACATTTGTTACTCCCACTCCCACATGTGAGATTTAAGCATGAGAGGGTGCTGACATGGCACCCTCTGATTTGGTGTACAAGAAGCTCTATAGGGAAGAATGCGTAGGAGATCCGGACTCTACATTTCTAGGTTGGGCTATGAAAGAACATAAGGGTTATATTCTGGAGACAATGGTGCATTTGTTAATCCCTCCTTCAATCCTTTATCAAGATTGGGAAGCATCCCTCCACCCCCTAGGTGCAAGTTCGACAGGTTAGGTTAGGTCGAACTCAACCCTCACCCTTAATCCAAGGTTCAGGTTGGCTCAATTCCTTCACCTTTTGTTTTTTTTTGTTTTTTGCTTTTTTCGTTACTTGTTAGTTTCCATTTGTTTGTAGTGTAAATCTAAACTGCATAAAAGTAGTTTCATATCTAGTTTAGTATTTGCGTCCATTTGTTTGTAATATGATTTGCATTCCTATCAAACATATAATTTGTACTTTTGCCTCTTTTGCACTCATTAGTATTTCAACTTACCTCTTGTCTCACTCTAAAACAAATAACCTTCCTCCTACTTTTGTTGTCTTTCATATAAAATGGGGACCATTGCATTTTACGTCTTACAAACAAATAAGACAAAGTCACGTCTTAAGCAAAGATAAATTATAATTTACAAACTTTTTGCACTCCCATGCATTTAAAGTTTAAACCAGTGCAAATAAAGAGCATCTGAGACTAAGAATTAGGACGTAAAACTTGAATCATCGTATTTGAGAATGTCTTCCCTGTTTGTGTGCCTTTCTTTTGTGTACTTGGATTTTGATTAACTGAATGGTGATGCCATATGTATTTTATTTTCAGTCCAAAGTCCTCTAGCTAGACATATTTAATGCGGAAATTAAATATCTAATGCCTTGTGTCATTTTGCTATTATGAGTTTATCGAATTATTAGAAGAAATGCTATATATTTTAGAAAGTTGTTTTGGTTGCTTAGTTTTTGTTAGCAAGAAAGAATCTACTATAACTAATCTTGTCCACGTGGAAGACAAATTTCCAAGTGGCTTTTCACCGATCATGTATACCAAACATGAATAGAAAGACAATTTTCTGGCTTTCTTCTTCGGTTTGTCCCTTTGTCTTTGTCATGGTATCAGAGCGATAACAATCGACTCTGCCTCCGCTGCCCCTATCTGTGTTCCGGCTTTATACTCCGACGAATTCTACAACTTCAGTCAATCTTGTTCAAAATATGAGTGATCATCTGGATCCAATCTCACCATGCTACTTACAACCCTTGGACAATCCAGGGGCGATTCTGGTCTCTTGTCCTCTGACAGGAGATAACTATGCAACATGGCAGCGAGCCATGAAGAACGCTTTGAAGGCAAAGAATAAGTATGGTTTCGTTGACGACAGTCTTTAGAGACCTGAATTTGGTTCGACAGAGGAAAGATCATGGTCCAAGTGCAAATCCATGGTCATTTCTTGGATCTTTAACTCTCTTTCCCGTGAGTTGCATTAGAGTGTTGCATACACTGAGCTCGGAAGGGAAATTTGGTCCAATCTTCAAGAATGATTCGCACAGAGCAATGCTCCACAAATCTATGAACTCAAAATAAATCTCTCATTCTTGCACCAAGGAGAAGATACAATAGCTGCATACTTTACGAGAAGATACAATAACTCTCACACCAATACTTGCCTGCACCCGCGACGCGTCTAAGGAGATGATTGCAGATCGTGAAAGAGAAAGGCTCAACCAGTTCTTAGTGGGCCTCAATGACACCTTCAACAGCATCCGATCGGGTATTCTTGCTTCTGATCCTCTGCCTAGTGTCAATCGTGCCTACACCTTGTTGGTACAAGAAGAGAAACACAAGCTGTTCTTTCTTAGAAAGGAAACATGACCCCTAATGCTTTTGCATGCCTTTCAAACTTTTGCACAACGTCCAGGTAATTGTGGCAACTTCAAGTTAAAATATAAATGTGATCATTGCAAAAAGCAAGGTCACACAAAGGAACGTTGCTATGAATTGAATGGCTATCTGGAGGGATGGGAAAAAGGCAAAGCATCTAACAAACCCAAGAATAGCCATTTCTAGACCACAACAAATTGTGTACAATCTGATCCTCTCACGGACTCATTAATCCCAAATCTCCTACATGAGCAATACACTCAACTACTAAGGATTCTTACCAACAATTCTACCAATACATCTGATGTTGCAAATATGGCTAGTAAGACTCCTTGTTCCATTGATCACTCAAGTACTTGGATCTTAGATAGTAGAGCATCCCATCATATGGCCCCAATAAGGATCTACTACTGCATCTTGAAACTTTAACTATGCAACCCTTAATTTGCTTACCCGATAGTTCCACCTTGAAGGCCACTCGCAGAGGGTCAATTCTCTTGCAGCCCAATCTAACCATCGCAAATGTCCTTTATGTTCCCCAATTTAAACACAATTTATTGTCAATCAACAAATTAATATCTCAATTGCATTGTAGTATTATACCATACTGTTTTCCTCCAAGCATTGCACAATACAGGACCCAGTCTCTCACAATTTGATTAGCCAAGGAGAATTGCGGAATGACATCTATCATCTATAGCTACCTCACCTGCATTCTCCTTCCTCCACTGCCTTTTCTACATACATGAATAAAGAGTACCAGACATGGCACAACTGCCTTGGACATCCCTTTGTTCAACAACTTTCTCTTTGTTTTGATGGATGCTTTCCTTCACAAGTAGAGGGTGCATGTGATGCTTGTGAACAAGCTAAACATGCACGTATCCCATTTCCAATAAGCTCCACACGAGCACCAGCACCATTTGATCTCATACACTACGACATATGGGGAACATATCACACACACACCTTCCTTATCCGGTGCCAAATTTTTTCTCACAACTGTTGATGACTACAGCTGTTGTACCTGGTTATTTCTTATGAAACAAAAGTCTAAAACCTATCAACTACTTGTATCATTTTACAACATGATTCTTACACAATTTGATCAAAAAATCAAGATGGTTAGATCGAATAATGGGAAAGAATTTTTCTTTGGACCTATTCTACAATTTTTTCTACACATGGGATCATCCATCACCACTCTTGTATTGATTCCCCTTAACAAAATGGCATTGTTGAAAGAAAGCACCACAACCTTTTGGAGGTAGTATGGGCCCTTTGATTCCATGCTTCTTTACCCAACTCATTTTGGGGTGAATGTGTGCTAACAGCTGCCAACATCATCAATCATCTATTGTCTGCACCCCTACATGGCAAAACCTCATTTGAATTACTTTTTGGTAAGCCACCAACCTACGATCACTTTCGAACATTTGGTTGCATATGCTATGCATTAGAACAACCCCTTTCTGGTGACAAGTTTGCCCCTAGAGCTGTCTGATGCTTGTTTGTTGGCTACTACCCATATGGTTAAAAAGGATATCGGGTTTATAACTTATCCATAGGGCGTAACTTCACCTCCCGAAATGTAACTTTCTACGAAACCACTTTTCTTTATGTTGGCTGATATTACCAAAACATTTCAAAGTCATGGTCTTCCGAATGTTGTAATACCTCTTCCACAACTTGAAGATGACATCATTGCACCCATTGAACACCACAATAGGTCTAATTCTAATTCTCACTCTATCCTTGAGCCAACATAAAATGAGACTGAATTCACTCCTAGTGAGTCTTCTAATGGGCCAAACACTGGAAACTCACCAGCCCCATCAACCAAGCACCCTCGAAATCAAAAGCCACCAAGCTACTTTCGTGATTATGTTTGCCATGGTCCTACACATCAGCCCCACATTGATGGCTCAAAGACTATTGCCATCACAAAGTCCACATCATATACTCAGGCTTCTCGAGATTCCAATTGGCGTTAGGCCATGCAAGAAGAAATTAAAGCACTAGAGCGAAACAAGACTTGGTCCATTGTTGACCTTCCTCTTGGGAAGCATCTCATTGGTTCCAAATGGGTCTATAAGCTCAAGCATCCCATTTGTCCCTTTGTCTTTATCAGTTTTCAACTTGGCCAGCCTACCAAGCTCACCTAGGTTTGATCCCAATCCGAGTCATGTGCTAGGTCTAACATAGATTATGATTGTGATTTAACCTTGAGGTCAGACTGAGCCTTGGCCGAGGTCTAGATTTTAAGGTTGGCCTTGTTGGCTAACTCAACCCACTTGGGTTGTTCTACAAGTACCCTTGGTTTAGTCATGTATAATGCTATTATAAAAGATATATGCCATCTTTCTTAAAATTAGTGTTTTTGAACTGTTGTTGATCCGAAAAGTTGGACCTTTTGGCTTGGAAATCGTCCAATCAACTGGTTTTGTTTCATCCTTAACCTTGTCTTTGGCCAAAAACCGTTGATTTAGTTAATCACCCGTTGACATGGGCAGTTGAACCCGTTTGACCCATTCAATGGGTTTAGGCCATTTTTTATTGTTTTTTAAGTTGGAATAGGTCATCTGTTTGAATTGGATAGTCGAACCATCGACCCAAAAACCAGTGGCAAGAACGATTACGGTTTTGAATTGGTTTTTAAAACCTTCCTTAAAATGAAATTAAGAGAAACTAAGGATAGCTATTTTATTATTAATTTTTAATTTTTTTATTGAAAGACGTACAAATAAAGAAAAATTTTAAACATGAGAAGTGGAGTAATTAAAATTTGAATGATTGGTACTCTTAATAATGGATTGGATCCATAGATATATAGGTAGATAGATATGAAACGATATAAAGGCTGTAACATTCACGGAAAACAGGTAGATGCAGCTGTGAGCTGTGTTGGAAGTCTAGAAAGTTAGAAACTATAATTGCTTGTTAGAAGACGGTTAGAAATCCATTATAAATGAGAGAATAGCTAGGAGCTAGAATCGAGTAGAGAGAGAGAGATGATGGGTCGTTTTAAGAAGAGCGATGTTGGTGCATTGGTTTTGGTGGTGCTAGCAACTTGGTTGTCGTTGGTGGGGGGAGGAAGTGATCAGCAGGCAGAGGAGCAGAATCCAGAGTGTGCAGCGCCTTTGCTCGCATGCGCCAAATACTTAAACTCAACCAGTACTCCGCCCGAGTCATGCTGCAACGCTGTTCAAGAAACCATAAGGAACCAATTTGTTTGTCTCTGCAACTTCTATAAAAGCGGCCTCCCACAATCTCTTGGCATCAACGTCACACAAGCCCTTGAGCTACCCAAGTCCTGTGGAGTTAAGACTAAACTTACTGGCTGCAGCAACGGTAACTTGACTGTTTCTTTAACTCTCTGCTCCTCTGCTGCCATCGTCCTTTCTTTAATTAATCCATATTTTAGATTTAATTTGTGTATGTGGTCATGGATGTGTTGTTAGTTCTGGGCACTTGGAAAGCTCTTCATCAGCAGTAAAGAGTAGAGACGAATTAACTCATAATGAAGATCAGCCCGTTCGACTTGGAATTAGGTGTTCTAGTACTCTATTAGCTGATTTATTAATTTACTTTTCATTTTCAGTTGCTGCATCTTCTGCCTCATCTCCATCAGTTCCACCTCCATCTCCCCAAGGTATAGATCTCTCTCTCTCTTAATCAACTGCTTAATTGTAAATTCTATGTTTCTTCTTCTTCTTCTATGTTTCTTCTTCTGATACCATATATAATTCGAATGAAACAAGAGTAGCAGAGAGTGATGGAAGTGGGGCGGCGAGCAAGATAGCATGGACGGGAATGTGGAGATTGCTTTTACTTTGGATTTCCGTGAACCCCATTGGAGGACTTCGTTTTCTTCTTTGATTCTATTATTCAGATTTATTAATTTGAACAATGATTTGGTGATTGCTGTAGTTCTTCCTCCTTTTTTTCCTTAAAAAAATTGATAACTTCTTCGTTCTTGTACTCATGAAAGTAGTTATATTATATATAGGAAATAGAAGAAACCATGTGAAGTGAAAGTACCGTTGGAACTGTTAGCTCATCACCACGAGGCTACGTGAACGCCGACAAGTGGCAACACAGACATTTTGTTGGTTGGGGGGGGGGGGGGCGTTGGACATTATTGATTTATTATTCACGGTTATAAAGGTTGGAGTTTGATTAGGGCCCCTCTAGGAGTTAAAATTTGTTTGGGAGAGCTTTCACTGCGGTTTTTGACTTTCCCAAGTGGGATCCACTCACAAAGCCCCGATGAACAATTTCTTCAAATTTTGGAGAGCCAAACTTTGGTCACAGTACAGTCGCTTAATTGTTGATTAAATATGGCTGGTGCTTTGAATAAACTACTGCAAGTGGAAAGGGCTTGTGCGAAGAGTCACCTAAGTAGTTGTTTGTTTATTAAATATGGCTGTTCATTTTATGTTTTTTAACTCTTTTTACCAAACATTATTTGTAGGTTTTTTTGGTTAGGCACTACTTTCCAAAGAGCTACATCCCTCCCACCACTAATTACAGCTATGCACCGGAAATATCTCCCTCGGAGATTTTCTCAATTTCCGTGGCTAAGGAGTTCTTTCCAAAGCCAAAAGCCAAAATGTGAAAGCCCTCTCAGCTGAAATGAGCGCCTCTTTCAGTAGCTTCTTCAAAGCAGCTTAACTAGCCCTCATAGAAGCATATATGAATTGGAGTGATATTTTACGCCTAAATTTTTTATCATATATCAAAATATATGGTGCTCTTGGTTTTATGCCATTTTTAAATTAGGAATTTTTTTAACATCTATTTGAGCAATTATCAAACAGTGGCCCCAGTTTGGTTTGTACTTTCATTTTGTTTCTATGTGGCTTCAAAAGGGGAACAGGCAAAACTTGTTCTCTGACGGTCTAGCCTATATTTTAACCATTAGTGAAGGTCATCTCTGTTTGAAAAATACCCTTCTTTCTAAGTGGGTAAACCTTTCATGCACTATATATTTATATTAGAAAAAAAAAAGAGAAAGTTGGACTGAGTCCACAATCTCAATCTCGATATTTGAACCATTGACCCATTTGACCCATTCAATTCAATGGGTTGTCAATATCATGGTTGACATGTTGAATTGGATGACTAGACCATTGACCCTTTGACTCAGATCTGAGAGAAAAAGTGGTTTGGGGACACCTACTGACCTACAACTAGAAATGAAACCCCTGGTGGAACACCTCATTATACTTCCTTGTTAACAGCTAGAAATGACTACTTGTACAAGGGACTTCTATCCAATTAAGGTTGATATTAAGTAATCCCTCAATATCTCATGAGTGTTTTTCAATTCGACTATGGGGCGTTAAAGAAGATGGATAAACTACAAAGAGGTTTCTATGGGGAGAGAGAAATGGGAGGGGTAAGATGGCCTACATGAAATAGAATGAAGCGACTAGTCCAACATCCCAAGGAGAGCTAGGTATTTGAATAGCAGATTTGGTAAATAAGAGGGTGATGATAAAGGTTATAGCTCAGGCCCAGCCGCCCAGGCCCCAGGCCCAGACCTGAGGCTAAAATATAAGCCCAAGCCAGGCTTTGGAGTTTGGACCCAAGAAATTAATAAGGAAAATTTAGGCCATGTTTGGTTCATTGTCTTAGGCCTCATTTTCTTAATTCTTGCTCATTCTAGGCAAGAATGGGCAATAATGAATAACATTAGAGTGTTTGGTTATAAAATTCTTGCCCATGCCACATTCTTTTTAGAATGAAAAATCAGCCCCATAGCACAAAAATTGACTAGCTTGCAGCATGAAAAATAATCATGTCCCATCTTGCTCATTTCATTCTTTGAGGAAACTCTACCTATAAAACTGTTGTCAACTTGCCATAAATGTTTACTTTTGTGAAAGCATTTTTACAAAAGTACTTTTACGAAAGCACTTTTATAAAAGTACTTTTACATGAAAGCACTTTTATGGAAATACTTCTATGAAGGCACTTTTATAAAAACATTTTTTACGGAAATACTTTTTATGAAAGCACTTTTATGGAAGTACTTTTACGAAAAAACTTTTATAAAATCACTTTTGCGAAAGTACTTTTTATAAAAGAACTTTTATGGAAGTACTTTTACGGAAGTACTTTTATGAAAGTACTTTTATGGAAATACTTCTATGAAAGTACTTTTATGAAAGAACTTTTACAAAAGTACTTTTATRAAAGTACTTTTATGGAAGTACTTTTATGAAAGCACTTTTACAAAAGTACTTTTATAAAAGCTCTTTTACAAAAGTACATTTACAAAAACATCTATGCCAATTGGTAAACATTGACTATTGGAGACCTAGGTTGGCAGTTTGTGAATTTTTTTTTGAAGAATGAAAATGAGCAACATAGTACACTTGTCAATTTGAAAGAATTCATTTTTAGGAAAAAAAACATTTGGTTCATAGCAATATTTTCTCATTTTGCTTATTTTTACCCATTCTTTTCCATTTTAGAATTTTATCTTGGGTAAGAATGAAAAAGAATGATAATTGAACCAAACATAGCCTTAATATTCTCATTTTGAAATCGTTTTTAAATTCATTAAAAAAATCATTTTAAATTACTGAACCCAAAACTGGGTGGTGAATCCATGATATCTACTCCTATTATTCACTCTGTTTTCCTCTTTGAAATAATAATAATAATAATAATAATAATAATAATAATAATAATAATAATAATAATAATAAATAAATAAATAAATAAATAAATAAATAAATAAATAAATAAACAAATAAATAGTGATAAAATTACAAATAACCCTCTATATTATGGGGTCAGTGACAAATACCCTAACTATTAGAGTTAACTTTGAAAAAAAGATACTCATTCAGCTGTTTAAAATTTTTTAAATTCCCAAACTACCATTTGATTATTTTATTTGAATGATTTATGATTTAATTAGTTTTCTAAATATAACATTGAAACCCTCTTGGTTGCTCCAATAGGTCCTTTGCAAATTTCTGGTTGGAATCAATGTTCAAATGACATGATATAGGTTTATTCCTTATAGATATAAATTTATGGTTTAGTTTTTTTTTCTTAATTTATTGGAGAAAGGAGTGGATAATTTTTATATTTTAAGATGAAGAGACACATTGAAGTGAGTGAAATGAATAAAGAATTTATTCTTTTTTATATACTAGTGAAATGAGTATAGAAAATGAAAGTATTTTTCGTCAATTAGGGTTTAAGAAAAACATGATGAGAAAATGAAAATAAGAAGAGTTTATGTAAACATTTTGGTAATTTAACATATTCTAACATCTAATTTAACCATCAGGGGGTATATGTTGCAAGGTGAAATTTAAAGGGGTCTTCTAACAAATGAAAGTTGAGAGGGTATTTGTCAGTAAAAACCCATGGTAGGGGGGGTCTTTGTACTACATAAAACTAGGGGTAGCAACCTCCGAAGTCCTTTGAGTATAGCAATTAAAGTAATTTTTTTTTATATATTTGAAGTTCGTGCAATAATTGTCTATAAAATTACCTCCCAAAAAGAAAAACATATGTTGTGCACATATGCAACGATCTGACTCATTTATAAATAATTGAATAAATATTTATACATATGAAGTTAAATCCAGTTAGGGTTGATCTAGGCTTCAATTCTAATCCAAATCATATTTATGTCAAATTCATATTTTTCAATCTTAACCCTAACCCTAATTCTAACCCGAACTTCAACCCAACCCAATCCACCCCTACATTTTAGGCTGGGTTCGGATTAGATTCGGACTAACTCGATCCATGTTGCAAGCGTACCCATTAGATTATCAGCCGAAAATCCTGAGATTTATGGGAAAATTTCATTTCGGGTATAGGCTCCGAAATGTCGGGATCCGGGTGGTCCAAAAGTGAAAATAATTGGCTAACCGCTAGTGCCTATCTATTCGAAACTTTGGAAGCTACTAGACGGACTGAACCAGATCTTTTGTCGCTGCCTCGTCAACTTCCCGTTTGTTATAGAAAGTGGAAACCGAAGAGAAACAGAGAACTGCGAAATATCCCGCTCGCTTTTCCTATTGAGAAGACGCCATGGATGCGGCGAAGGTGACCCAGTTGAAGCTCTTCATCGAACAATGCAAGTCCAATCCTTCCATTCTCAGCGATCCTTCCATTTCCTTCTTCCGAGATTACCTCGAGAGGTATAAATTATTCAATCAAACAAAGAGAAACTTAACTCTTTCTATGTTTGCTTGTTCGAATTATCTCATTTCTCTCGATTCGATGGGTTTCTTTCAGTCTCGGCGCTAAACTTCCTCCCCCAGCTTACAAGCATGGCGAGTCACCTCCAACGCGCAGCTCGGTACTCTTTCATCTTTTCTATACCTACGCTGTGTTGGGTTTTGAGTGTTCCCAGAAGTAGAAATTTGAACTTTTTTTTTTGTAGTTCTTTCTTCTTCTTCTTCTTCTTCTTCTATTTTTCCCTTTGCATTTTGTTGAATTTATTGAAACTATTAACTTGGCAATTCAACTATAGAAAACCCAAATGGTGAATGAGAGCGACGAGGAGATGGATGACCTAGAAGGTAAGGGCTCTCACCCAGAAGGATCAACTACAGCTGATGAAGGATACGAGAGTGAACTTATCGAATCGGACATCGAGCTTGAAGGAGAGACTCTAGAGCCGGACAATGATCCTCCACAGAAGGTGAATGCTAAATAAATCAACATTTTGAGTCCGTCGTTTTCAGTAGTCTTGTGTGTATATGTGTAGTTGTATGGCTCTTTATCGCTGATTTTTATCCACATAGATGGGAGACCCGTCTGTTGAGGTTACGGACGATAACCGTGATGCGTCTCAAGCAGCCAAGGCACAAGCCATGGAAGCAATTTCAGAGGGTATGTTTTTGTTCATGTTTTTTATGTATTATTTCTTTACAAGAATCTTATAATTTTATCTTAATCAGGTAAGCTGGGGGAAGCAATCGACCATCTAACGGAGGCAATTTTGCTGAATCCAATGTCTGCGATAATGTATGCAACCAGAGGTATTGTTTATGGATTTCGTATTCTGTTAATCGTTTTACTTCGTCTTGTGAGTTAAGTTATATTGAGTTTCCACTGCTTATCTGTTTTTTGTGCAGCTAGCGTGTATATCAAAATGAAGAAACCTAATGCTGCAATTAGGGATGCCAATGCAGCGTTGGAGGTCATTTCTCTTCTCCCTAGTTTGATTGCATCGCAATACGATAATCAGGCTTTTTTCCTTAAATAAAAAATAAATGCATCTTATGCAGAAGAATCTGCATGCATAAACTGGCTTTATAATATGACTTAGCATGCACATGGATGTAGAGTTAGTATTATATACGAGACTACGCAAATACTTTTGCCTTCTGCATATTTCTGGTTTGTTGTGCAGCTTGTGCTTACCTTTCATATAATTATTTATAAACATTCTCCCAGATCAATCCTGATTCTGCTAAAGGTTACAAGTCTCGTGGTATTGCACGATCAATGCTTGGCCAATGGGAGGAGGCTGCTGTGGACCTTCACTTAGCATCAAAATTAGATTATGATGAGGAAATCAATGCAGTACTTAAGAAGGTGGTTTTATCTATCCATTATCATTTCTCTTCTACAGTTCTACCCATCTATTAAGTATTTTTGGAATGTTTACAGAACTTGACCTGTTGGTTGGTTTACAGGTTGAGCCCAATGCTCATAAGATTGAAGAACACCGTAGGAAGTATGAAAGGTTGCGCAAGGAGAGAGAAGAGAAGAGAATTGAGCGTGAGAGACAACGTCGAAAGGCCGAAGCTCAGGTAATGGCTGTTATATTCATCTGGTGAGGAAATAATTCCTATTGATTGTTTGTCACACAACTAATATGTTTTCATGAAACTCTGTAGGCTGCATACGAGAAGGCCAAAAAGCAGGAGCAGTCATCTTCAAGTAGAAAGCCTGGAGGCATGCCTGGTGGATTCCCTGGTGGAATGCCCGGGGGCTTTCCTGGGGGTATGCCTGGAGGGTTTCCAGGTGGAATGCCTGGAAATATTGATATGAGCAAAATCCTGAATGTAAGTGCTTAGTTTCAATGAGTATACACCGATTTCTTATTCTTGGGTTTGCTTTTGATTGTTGGTAACTTGGTATTTTGATCTCTTAGCATGTCTACTAGTTTTGGGTGGTTATATCCCTACTTCAAATTTCTATTTCATGGTTGTACCTATGCCTCTCTGCACGGATATTTTCAGTTTTTTGTTGACCTGTGTTAATATAGTAAGATGCCCATAGCCATCTGAGCTAGTTTTGGGCTTTTTTACAATTTACATGAAACTTTATTTTATTTATCTAAATTGAAGTACTGTAAAAAGATACTTGGCTTTGAATAAGATATTTAGAACAGAAAGCTAAAGTTCCAATTTTAATGTCAGTATGTTGGATAAGATACTTGCATCCATATTATGTCTTGAATATTGATATACGAATTGTCATATACTTATATCATGTACAGAGCAAATAAAAGAATATTTATTTTTAAGCATCCTAGATGCACATGATGTGATTTTTATTGATAGTGTTTTCTTCTTAACTATTTTCTTTTGAAATAGGATCCTGAGTTGATGGCAGCATTCAAGGATCCAGAAGTCATGGCTGCTCTTCAAGATGGTATTCTTCTGTAGCTTCAAATTGTTTTCTTTTTTGTCTTATCTCTTCCTCCTCCTCCTCCTCCTCCTCTCTCTTCTTCACTGATTTGGGGCCCCAGTGTTGATTTTGTTTAAAAAAAAAATCAAAATCATACATATTGGTGAACAACCCCTTAGTTTTTTAAGTGGTAGTTTCTGTTAGGTTTCTTGTTTATACTGATGTAGTAGGGGTTTTATAGGCTTTTCTATTACATTATGCTATTTAATATGCTCTAAAGGCACTAAACCATTAAAGAGCAAGTATTGGAACTGGATTTGTCAACATTATTTATAATTGTTTTTGCTGTAAGAATGTTGGAAATATTAGCTTTCACTCATCAAAAATAACATTAGAAGCATGTCTTGTTTCCTATGATTTGTTTTAAGTGTTCTATGATTTGATAAGAATATAATATCTTGCTTAAGTGGTTCTGTTGATATTCAAAGATTCAACAATGGTGTTGAAGCATTGTACTATATGGATCTTAGCTGAGGAGTTTCTCTTGTCCCAATGTGAGATGCATCACAATCCACTTAAAAGGCATTAGCTAAATATATATGGTAATTGAAAAGGTAACTTGACATGTTAGGGGATTCATATTCTTCACCAGTTGAATTGGTTATTAGTTAGGGTTTTGGATTTTTTTTTATTTGCTTAGAAGCTACCTCATGATCATGTATTATATTTTTGTGACTTAGTTGCATGGAAATTCCTTTATCAATTTTGTGTGGTCAGTCTTCATAGTCCTAGTCTCATTGTGTGTGGTATAGTATATTAATTTTCTGTCAGAACCAACAATCAATGGGATTTTCTTTTCCCTAATATGAATGAGAATGACAAAACCCCCACATACCAAATCTTTGGAATGTAGGAGACCCAGTGATTTAAAAGGCGCACCTCAGGCATGCCTAGGTGCTCAGGCAGGGCACATTTTAGGGTAGGTGCCTCGCCCACGTCCTAGGCGCAACCCATTCAAAAGGCGTACGCCTGGTGCGCCTAGGCGTGCGCCTTGCACCTTAGCCCAGGCGTGCGCCTTTTGAAAATTTGCCGCCTTTTCCTTTTTGTGTAAAATCTAAGAATTTAAGACCCTAACATGGACTTGTTTGGGCTTGCCTCGAGGGGCGTGGCACAAAGGCGACTCGTAGAATTAAGAATGTAATATGTCACATTAGCTACTTAATGCAATTGAGAAAAAAAAGAGATTGTGGGTTTTATATGCTTGAAAATGTTTTATATGTTTGATTTCATTTTTAAATTCTCATTTGAATATGCTTTACATATTATATTTATGTATTTTAATTTTAGATAATAGGTTTTTTAAAACATTTATTTTAAAACTTAAGTTAGTATTTTTATTAATATTATGTTTTATAATTTTTTGATTTTTTTTTGAATTTTTCGCATTGAATTTTTAGCTTTTATTTTTTTTTTTAAATTGTGCGCCTTGCCTCAAAAAGGCGTGTGCGCCTCACCTTGCGCTTTGCTCCTCAAGTGCAAAATGGCCCTTGTGCCTTTTTTGCGCCTTGTGCTTTTAAAACACTGGGACAGATGAGTTAGTGATTGAAGCAAAGAGGCTATTGTTCGAGGAAGGAAAAAGTAAGGACTGGCAAACTTTGAAGATCAGAGAAGGGGTTTTGGTTGTTGGTTGGTGAGGGTACTCTTTGGCTCAAATGTTTTATCGATGGGGCAAGCTTTTCTATGAAACATAATAGGTGGAGAAGCTCTATGGAGGTACCAAGAAGAAGGTATCAGGTGGAACTATGAAGTAATGTAAAAGGTTGGTTCGTGGTGATTTCGGATTTTTTTGGCACCAACAAAAAACAAATGGTCTGTTTCCCGGAGGGTAAAGAAGGTAAGGGCTGGAAGTTGGTAGCAGAAAAATTGCAATTCTTTCTCCTGTTAAAAGAAAAAAGCGAAAGGAAATATTTAAATTCTGTGCTTGAGGGCCAGAGCTTAAGCTTTGGAAAAGAAACGACAGAGGATGGAGCTCACAAAGGAAAAACAGTCAGGCGGTTAAGAATTGCAGAATGAATGCAACCATGATAAGCTCTAATAAAATCCAAAAAATCATGCTGGAGGCAGAGTAAAGGTTTTGGGAACAGAGGTACATTATTACCGCTAGTAGAAAGGTTACAGAATGGAACAACATTTTGGCATCTGTTGTGAACAATATGAAAATCAAGGATAAGGTAACATTGATACCTTTCGATGATATGAAAGCCCTTCTGGATGTGGGAGAAGAGAGGGTGGAATCTTCTACGTTTGAGACAGAGATAGGCATGGTTCTGGTACAAGAATGGAAAAATGTAACAGTAACTTAAAAAAAAAGTCATGTAACAGCAAGGAAATTCGTGACAGAGAGTTCACCCTGAAACTGTTGGGGCTTCTCTTTCATCTATGGAAGGAGACAATCTTTCATAACATTGCTAGAGCGATTGGTGGTGTGCTCATCAGCTTCAACATCACTGATCTGTATGTGGCAAGACAAAGTGGCAGGGATTAAACCGGAAGATGCACCACATTTGTTCAATGCTCTCTCTGATGGACGGTGGTGTAGAGTGTGGCTGGCAACGGAAGTGGAAGTGTCGCTATGGAGAGGGCTTACCAAGGTTGAAGATGGTGATGAGGTGGAAGGGTGGTGCACACGTGGAAGGAAAGCAGAGGGGGTTGGAAGTGGGATGGGAGGATGTGGCCTTGAGGAAGGCGAACAGTTGAATTTTGGGAAGGGTAAAGCATTGGAAACAGAAAATGGGAGAATGAGCTTTTGTGCCGAAGGAGTTAAAAAGGGGGTTTTGTCAGACCCCACTTGTTTACTTCCCAAGATCATTCAGGTCAGGTCATCTGCTCCAGTCAAGAAGTTGATCCGGGTTAGGTCAGTTCACGTGATGATGTTAATACTCACAGGGGAGAAGGCTTGGTTGAGTCAGTTGAACCCAATGCAAGGAAGCCCAAAGTTGTTGGACTGAGCATGGACCAGGGTTTGTTTATTAATAGCCCTATGATAAGAGAAAAGGTTCAGGTGACTTCAAGTGATCATGTAAGGGTCATTGGGAGGGGGTTGATGATGAACAAATGTTCTGGTCTATCATCATCTTCCTCTATTGGTGTTTGACAGGAGAATTTGGGGACTGTCGCTGATGGGATGGAGCATGGAGAGCTTCAGGAAGATGAGGCAGATAGGACAGCTGGGTTACTAGTGGAGGGGGTAGATGAGGAGTGGGATTTTCCTGCTGGAAGCGATTTACAACGTATTGGTATTGAAAATGGAACAGGGCCTGGTTTGACTGCTGCAGGTGTTTGGATAGAAGCAGTGGAGAGAGCAAAAGGGAAGGGAAGCATAGAAGTAGAAAGGGATTTAAGGAAGAATGTAAGGGCTGTTAATGAAGGATCTTTAGGATGAAACCTCCCAATGAAGATTTGAATGATGAAAAGGAAGAGGAAGAGATGGTTATGATGGATGAAACTCATGAGGTCAAGGGGAAAGCTGATCTGGAAACGGTTATTGACATAGAGGTGGAGGTTAGTAAAGTTCTAGGTTTATTTTTCTTGGGTGGAGAGGAATTTGTTAGAAAAGCTTTTGCGGAGGTGGAAGAATTGGCCGGGGGATTATTGGGAGAGAAGGCTGAAGGTCCAAATTCTGTTTGTGGGACTTTAATTGAAGATGCGGAAAAGGGCGTGGTTTTGACAGCGGAGCAAGTATTTGCGAAGAATGCGGTTTTAGAACTAGAAAGGATTAATGATGATTATGGGCAGAGAAGAAGGATTAAGGCTAATTCTTCTGCTGTTAAATGATTCAAACATCAGAATAGTTGCAGAATTGTGACGGTGTCAAAGGTATTTGATAGATTGAAGGGAGCTCTATTCGTGGTCGGAATCAAGGTTTTTAAAACTGAACCGGACAACGAACCGATCAGGGGTCCGTTCCCGGGTCAAACGGTCTAACCGTTTGAACCAAACGGATGGCCCGTTCTAACAAAAAAATAAAAAATGAGCAAAACCGTTGAACGGTTTGAACAGTTCGATTGCTTGGGTCAGCAGTTTGCTGACCAAATCAACGTTTTTTGGCAAAATAACGGTTCTAGGGTAAAACGGAACCGATCACCTGACTGGTTCTTGGTTTTTCTGGTCCAACCGTCTAGTTCGGTCCGGTTTTGAAAACCATGGTTGGAATTATGAAAGGGGAAAGAAGACAAGAAAGGGCCCTAAGAGGAAAAAAGAATGTAATTTTTCAATAGAGGAAGGTTTGAATTGATCGAATCCTAAATTTAGTCTTAGGAAAAAGGTTTGTCTTGAGGCGGTTCGAGTTTGGGCTTGGGATGATGGGAGGAAAGGATAAGGGAAGGTTTTGGTTTCTTTTTTGCCTTGGGTTGGGTGGTTTTGAGGGTTGTTTTAAGTAGGTATTTTATGGGTTTGGGTGATATCTTATCACCCCTTGTAATCTTTTTCTCCTTTTCCCTAATAATTTTTTTTTCTTTATTTATCTTTGAAAAAAGGTTGCCTCTTATTGTTAGTGGCAGTTTGGGCGTACACATACATGATAAATGGGTAATATTTTATGCACTCATCGCCCATCCCCCAACCTATAACCCCCCACCTAGGGTGTAAACGGATCGGATTCGAAACGAATCAAGCAATATCCGAATTCGAATTTGATTAGAAAATCCGATATCCGAATTCTATTCGATATCTGATGGATATTGAAAATTAATATTCGAATATTATTTGAATTCAACCAATTAATTATTTTAGGTAATTGGTAAATATATAAAATAAATATTTTATTTATATAAATTATATAAATATATAATATGATTTAATTATTTATATTTAAATTATATAAAACATTTAAATATTTTATATATTATATATAAGTAAATTAAATAACCGGTCGAATTCAGATATTTATCGAATCAAATTGGGTCATATCCGAATCTGAATCTGATTAGCTATTCAATATGACTAGGATATCTGAATTCAACCGATTAGATATTCGAATTATCTGAATTTGATTTGATTATTTTGAATCTCGAATTTGGAATCGGATGTTCGAATACCATTGACACCCCAACCCCACCCAACCCAAGTGCAGGTGGGATTCGAATCCAAATCTCCACTACGACCAGCAAGAGACCTTACCAACCTGCTGGTTGGCACCTTGCCATTTTTTTTACATACATATAAAGATGTATGTATGTATGTATATATAAAATTATTCTTTTTAATCTGCACATATAAAATTTTGATATGATACATCTAATACAGGGTGCATCATATTGTTTTTTGAGGAGACCGTTGTGTAGCACAGATGGAACTGCCCAGTTTTGGTGCCATTACACCTGTTCTCAATACATCAATTGATACATACCATCAAATCCTCTATATTTAAAGCATTAATACATTGCCCTACTTATTTAATGCTTTATTATTTTTTTTTTCTTATTGAACTCTCCCATACATATCCCTGACATTAATGCATTAATTACACTATATTTCTTATTAAGCTCTCTTTTTTCAAATCACCCACATTTAATGCATTAATTAAACTATACCTATTCCTTTTATAGATTGATTAGATTCTCCTAGGCTTTCTTTTGTCAAACGAAAAGCTCTCTCTCTTTCTCTCTCTTGAAGAGTTCTCATTGTTCAACCAAGCTTGCTCATTACATGGAATTACCTAGAATTAAAAAATCAAAAATAAAAAATGAGAAAAAAGAAAGATGCCATGTCAGATCATTTCATTTTAATATATAGATATAGATTATACTCTAAATTCTCCTAGAGACAAAATTTGCATGTTATTTCTGTGATTTGAACCTGTGTTGATTACATGACATGCAAGCATATATCCAATGAGAAAAAATTTGCAGTACACTACACCAAAGCATATTTTTGGATTCTTCTTAGTTCCCCTAGCGTTTTCAAGTGCATCCTAATCATTCCTCCATATCAATGTGATTCAAAGCATATATCAATACATATATTAAAAGTAGCCTTACTGATACTATTTGCAATATCAATAGTTTGAATATTAGTCCTACACAACACATCAAGTGACTATTTTCTTTCTCACGTTTCTCGTGTGGATACCATATTCTTTGATCATTAACTACAATCAAAGAAATTTCATTAATGAAAATAGAATAAAGCTAGCAAGTGATAGAAGGGACTCATGTAGATGCCATATGTACAACTGTTTGGCTGGACTTGTTATTGCAAAAGTAATATGTACATTGAAGTGCAATAATATGATTGGCATGCCAAGTGTATATGTAGATTTCATTTTCTTTTGGGCTTTATTTCCATTTTCCAGCCATAGCATGGAAAATATATAGTTGAGAAGATTTTAAGCTAGAGGAGAATATACATATTACTTTATGGTTTAGAAGTTACTACTTGTCATTTTCAGGAGCTTCAAAAGATATTTATATTTACTTTCTTCCGTTTTAATTCATAACAATGAATTTAGTTAAAAGATAATTTTTAAAGAAGAACAAAACCACTGCAAAATCTTAGAAGAGGACAAACGCTTCAAGACAGCCATTGGCTGGTATTATAATCCAATCTGCTCTTGAATTTTATTAGAATAATGACTGTAGAAGTAAGAGAAAGATGAGAAGAAGAAGAAGAAGGAGAAGAGAAGAAAATAGAGGAGAGAAATCTGTCTCTCTCTCGTCGGCCAGACCAATTTATATGTTTCTATTTAAATAATAAAAAGACTCCTTTGCCCCTACTTAAGTGAGGGGCACAACTACTAATAGAACATTACACATCAACAACTTAAACATAAACATAAAGACTAAAATACCCCTACATAGTCAACATTAACACTCCCCCTCTAAGCTGGTGAGTATATATCATATAGTCCCAGGTTGATACATATGTAGTCCACTCTCCCCCGACTCAACCCTTTGGTGAACAGGTCTACCCATTGTTTTTCTGTGTTAACATATGCAGTATCTATCACTCCACTCAGCACCTTCTCTCTCACAAAGTGACAGTCAACCTCTATATGCTTGGTTCTCTCATGAAACACCGGATTAGAAGAGATATGGATTACAACCTGATTCTCACAATAGATCTTCATCGGAGTGTCAATAGAGTATCCCATCTCCTGTAGAAGATTCTCAGCCACATTAATTCACAAGTAGTATGTGCCATAGCTCTATATTCTGCCTCTGCACTGCTTCTTGCCATAATTGTCTGTTTCTTACTTTTCCATGTCACCAGATTACCCCCAAGGAAAGTACAATAGCCTGTAGTGGATCTCCTGTCAGATATAGAGCCATCCCAATCAACATCAGTATATCCCTCTATTTCAAGTTTTCCTCCAGTTCTATATATCAAGCCACGACCAGGAGCCCCCTTTAAATACCTCCCAATCCTTAGAACTGCATCCCAATGTGGAACCCGAGGTTTCTGCATGAACTGACTTACCACACTAACCGCAAATGAAATATCTGGCCGAGTAATGGTTAGGTAGTTTAGTTTACCTACCAACTGCTAGTACCTTCCAGGATCTTCAAACTCTTTACCCATATCATTGGTCAGCTTAGCATTTGCTTCCATAGGTGTTTCAGCTGGTTTGGCGCCTAACAATCCTGTTTCTTCCAACAAATCAAGAACATATTTCATTTGACACAAATTAATACCATGCTTAGACCTTGCTACTTCTATCCCCAAGAAATATTTTAGTTTACCAATGTCCTTTGTTTGAAAGTGTTCCTGCAAAAAGATCTTCAACCTATCAATTCCCACTTTATCATTCCCAGTAATGACAATATCATCTACATATACCACTAATAGGATCTTTCCAACCTGAGAGTCATGACTGAAGACTGAGTGTTCAACCTGGCACTGTTTCATACCAAACTTCTTTACCACCTCACTGAACCTACAAAACCACGCACGTGAAGACTGTTTAAGTCCATAATTGGCCTTCTTTAGTTTGCACACCTTACCATCCTCCCCCTGAGCAACAAACCCCGGTGGTTGCTCCATATAGACCTCCTCAAGTAGATCACCATGTAAGAAAGCATTCTTGATGTCAAGCTGAAAGAGAGGCCAATCATACATAGCAGCTAGAGATATCACAACACGAACGGAACCAATCTTAGCAACCGGAGAAAAGGTCTCCGTGTAGTCAATACCATATGTTTGGGAGTACCCTTTGGCAATCAGTCTAGCTTTCAACCGCTCTACACTACCATCAGGTAAGTACTTAACAGTGTATACCCACTTACAAACGATAGCCTGCTTACTAGGAGAAAGTGTTGTGAGGTCTCATGTATGATTATGAGTTAGAGCTGAGAGTTCTTCCATTGCATGGCGCCACCCTGGAGAGAGGCAAGAGCTTCCTGAACATTCGTAGGAACAACACCAGAGGATAACAAGGAGATAAACTGGCAATGGGAAGTAGGAAGGTGAGTGAGAGAAACAATTAGAAATAGGATGAGGGGTGCAACTGCATTTACCTTTTTGCAAGACAATGAGAAGATCAAGTTCAGAAACCGAGGTTGGGGCTGGTTTGGGAACAACTGCCAGATCTGTTGACGATGATGGAGCTGGAGGAGCCGGTACATGTTGGTGATGTGTATACACTTGACGAATGGGTGGCCGTTCAACAGGCGGTGGCACCGGAGGCAAAGATTCAATCACAATTAGAACAAGGGGAATGGGATCCGCAACTGGAAGTGGAAGAGGAGGAAGAAACATCACCTGACCCCGAGAAAAACGGAGTGGACTCAAAGACAGTAACATCAACACGCACAAAGAAACATCGAGAACTAGGATTATAACACTTGTACCCTTTCTTGGTCTGGGAATAGCCAAGAAAGATACACTTAATGGATCGTGCATCTAACTTGTCCCTTCCCGGTCCCAGATTATGAACAAAACAAACACACCCAAAAACCCAAGGATAAAGGGGAAACGGAGACAAGGTAGGAAACAAAGTGGTGAAAGGAGAATGACCATCAAGGATAGACGTGGGCATCCGGTTAATTAGGAAGCAAGAAGTAAGCACAACATCACTCCAAAAAGGTTTGGGTACATTCATATGGTGCATGAGGGATCGAGTAATTTCCAAAAGGTGACGATTCTTTTTCTCAGCCACCCCATTTTGTTGTGGGGTGTAGGTACATGAAGTCTGATGGATAATGCCATGTTCCAAATATCCCTGAAATGGTGTATAAAAATATTCATGTCCATTATCGAAACGAAGAATTATAATGTGTACACCAAATTGGTTGCGAATTTCAGCATAAAATTTTTGGAAAACGGTAAACAATTCACTCATTTCTTTCATTAGATAAAGTCACGTCATCCTTGAATAATCATCAACAAAAATAACAAAGTATCTATAACCATTGTATGACATTACTTTATTTGGACCCCAAACATTTGAATGAACTAAAGAAAAAGGACTCGACATACGTTTATGAACTGTAAGACTAAAGGGAACATGATGATGTTTCCCCAACTGACATGACACAATCCAAAACAGAAAGATGACTCAATGAAGGAACAAGAGACTTCAAAACTTTAAGTGACGAATGACCAAATCGGCAGTGCCACTGAAGAGGAGAAGGAGATGTCTGGAGAGTTGTTTACGTTCTTCCACCACCATTAAGGTAATACAATCCACCAGCTTCATGCCCTCCACCAATCTTCATCATTGTCTTGAGATCTTGAAAAACACACGAAGAAGGGTAAAAAGTGATAGAGCAATTAAGAGACTTGGTCAACTTACTAACATACATAAGGTCAAAAGGAAATTTGGGGGCATACAAAATTGAGGATAAAGATAAAGGATCCATGTGAACATTATCAACACCACAAATGGGGAGGATGTGGAACCATTAGCAAGGGTAACAAATTGTGATGTTGGGTAGTGAGAGAGAGAAGAAAACACACATGGAGTTCTAGCCATGTGATCGGAGTCTCCAGAGTCGATAATCCAAGGATTGGGTTTGGATGCCAGACAAGCCATACTTGAGTGTGCAAGAGTGGTTGTATTTTGTTGAGATGTGGCCTGAACAAACCTCTCATACTCATAATGGGGAACACTCATCATCTCCTTCCTGGGAACATCTGTGGATATAGGGGGCATCTGATCAGCTGAATGTCTCTCCTGTCTGAAGTTGCTATCACTGGTCATGGCATGATTGGCCCAAGTTGAAGGTGGACCATGCAAATCATAGCAATAATTGATGGTATGTCCATCCATACCATAGTGTGTACGGACCAGAACTTCGTCCTCTGCCATGGACTCCCCCTGAATCTCGACCTCCAGAACGACCACCACCACGATTATAAATAGGCCCACCACCACCACTACGGCCATATACCGGTCCACTGCTACCACTACGGCTAGATGAGCTCATTGAACTCTACCTCTAACACCACGACCCCTTGATACTGCAAAGGCTGATCTATCGGAGACACTAGAATTCTCGGTAGATCCAATAAAAATCCTCCTAAGTCGAGCAAACACCTCTTCTAATGAAGGGAGAGCTGATCCTCCTAGTATCTGTGCCCGCACTAGTTCATATTCATACTTCAGCTCCACCAAAAATCTGTTCACATCTAGTTGTTCTCTCTGCTATTGCTGAATTTTAACATTAGAGGTGAGGGGGTGATACACATTCAGTTCATTACGAAGGTTTCTCATGCTAGTATAGTATCCTCAAGACTCTGATTATCCTGCTGCAAATTAAAGTATTCCTGATACAACTGATATACTCTAGTTGTGTTGTCTTGTCCCGAATACAGCTTCTTAGCACGGTCCCACACTTCCTTGGCAGTATCGAGAAACATGAAATTCATACTAATCATGGGTTCCATACTATTCCATAACCATGTAATAACCTGTGCATCTTCTTGTTCCCAGTCACCATACTCATGAGATTCGGTAGAGGGTTTTTCCTCCCTTATGTGTTTCACTTTCTTCTTTGCTTTAAGAAAGACTTCTACAGATTTCGCCCAAGGTACATAATTTTCTTGTTGTGGATGCTTTTACAACCGCTAACAGCAGCAGTGATGGACAACAGCAGTAATGGGCGATTAATTCAGAGTTTAATGGAYARYAGCAGTARTGGGCGATTAACTCAGTGTTCTCATCTTATCTAATTCAGTGTTTTCATCTTAGTGTTCTCATCTTATCTAATTCATTGTACTCATCTTATCTAGTTAGATACAACTCTATCTTATCTAGTAGGGAGTCTTATCTGTTCAGTGTACTTATCTAAATTCAGTAGTATAGATCAGTAGGGAGTCCTCCTAAAAGTGGGATTCTTATCTTCTTGTAGTCTCCTATTTAAAGGAGCTAATGATATTCAATAGAGGCATCGAAATTCTCAGTCAAGACAGAGTAGAGGAGAGTTGGTGATCTCTTGAACAAATCACCATTAAGGTGCCAAGATAGGTTCCTCAAGAAAAGGGAGGAACAAAGGAAAACAAGAGGTTTTCCCTGTGGACCGACCCGTGACGAGATCCTATTCACGGGCCTGTAACATTTCTCCATTCAACTTGATAGAGGTCATCTGAACATTCAGATAGTCAGTAGGAACCATCACACTAGTTTTACTTTCATTGTTGTCTCCCATGACTGATTTTTTTTCTTATTTCACCCCTCCCCAAACTGCACAATAAACCACACTGTTTTCAGCACCTGTTATTGCTGAATTCTTCACTCTCTACACCACAACCCTACCACACGACTACCTGAAAACTCACCACACTACTCGAAGATCACTCCCCCCTTCAAACCACACTGAAATCTGCATAAACCCTAACACACTACAACCTGAATTTTCACCACACGACCTGGGACACATCCACCATTTGATTCACAATAAAAAACTGCATAAAAATCACTTACCTAATCACCAGAAAATCAAACTGTACTTGACACTCCACTGCATCACTCGAATCAGCCCTCTTCTCTTCATCGATTAGGGGGGCTTCCTACAAACCACAACAAACACCCACGAACTGCATGACTGGAGGCATAGAAACCTCCAAGGGAAGAGGGTGATCACTCCTTTTCAGCCCCTTTCCTTATCTCCAACTGATGGCGAAGAAAAAAAAAGAAAACCCTAGACTGGATGCGTGGAGATCAGAATTCTGGGCTGATTCGATTTTCTCAACCTAGTTCTGATACCATATTATAATCCAATCTGCTCTTGAATTCTGTTAGAATAATGACTGTAGAAGTAAGAGAAAGATGAGAAGAAGAAGAAGAAGAAGGAGAAGAGAAGAAAATAGAGGAGAGAAATCTGGTTCGAACTAGAGAGAAATCTCTCTCTCGTCGGCCAGATCAATTTATATGTTTCTATTAAATAATAAAAAGACTCCTTTGCCCCTACTTAAGTGAGGGACACAACTACTAATAGAACATTACACATCAGCAACTTAAACATAAACATAAAGACTAAAATACACCTACACAGTCGACATTAACAGCTGGTAATGTCACTCCTAAGGCTTATTTAACAATCCCCATTCTAATTCATTCATATTTCTTAAGTGACTTTTGATATAGAAAGAACATTGCATGGACATATTTGAGTGGTGATATGTTAGAACACCTGTGGGAGAGACATCAAAGTGTCAAGTTACAATAGGACTTCACCAAGGTTCATGACTTGGTCCTTATTTATTTGACGAGCATATTGGCCCATGGTGCATGTTGTTTGCTGATAACATGGTATTAATAGATGAAACTAGAGAAGGATTAAATGCAAAATTAACACAAGTAGAGTAGTAGTTAATACCTTAGCAATTGGAGACTAGACCTGTTCATGGGCCGGGCCAAACCGGGTCAGGCTTTTCACAAGCTATGTTAGCTTGACTCGTGAAAAACTCAATTCGAGTCGGTTTAAACCGAGCTTTGAGTTGAGCTCGAGTCCGACATATAGGCTCGTTTGCTAGTGAAGCTTGGCTTGTGAGGCTGTGAGCCTAATCGAGCCTTCTATATATATATATAATTTTTATTATACATATCATACATGTATGCATGCATGCATACATACTTGTATGATAATATTTTGATATATATAATTCTTAATTTTTTGTATGTAAAATAAAAACTAATAATTTTTATTTTTTATAGGAAGCTTGGCTCATAGTCGAGCTTGAGTTGAGCTGAGCCGAATTCGTGTTCAAGTCTCTAGCTTGAGCTCGAGCGTAACATTGTTTTGGCAAAGCCGAGCTCAAATAGCTAGGTATTCAGCTCGACTTGGCTCGAACCCAACTCTATCATCAGGCCTAGGTCTTGAGCTCGAGCCCGGCCCTCAAAGAAAAGCCCAAAGCCCAACCAGAAATTTGAAAAAAGATTTTTTTTCTTTTTTTTATTCAATAAAAACTCTTTTATTTATATTAATAGACCTTAAAACCCAAAAATAATGAAAGATCTCACTGTTACTTGAAAAAAGAGAAGAGGAACAAAGAAAAAACATAGTGTTTATATATGTTTATTATATATTGTCAAGTCAGGCTCGGTGTTTTGGGCTCGAGCCTGAGCCCACGAGCCTAAAGTCATGTCCAAGCCTGACTTAGAACGGGCTGGACTGGTCTGGCCCATTGGGCTACCTGGCTCAGGATCAGGTCTATTGGACAACAAGAGATATCTCAGTGTGACTTTTTTTTTTCTAATAAATGATCTCAATGTGACATCTTCCATCTCCTTGATTCAATAATCCACAACAAGGGAGGGGTTGAGACCATGGTTGCAACTTGGGTGGCTCAGGTTGATCAGTTTTTAAAATTTGAATAAATCCAGACCTTTGCATATTCTGTTAGTTGTGTATCCAATTGCCCCTTAATTGAGGACATAACCCTAGAACCAAAGCAGGATGCAAAAAATGGAGGAATGCATCTAGAGTCTTATATGGTAGGAGAATATCACTTAGGCTTAGAGAAAAATTTTATAAAACATTTTATAAAAAAAAATTTATGAAACGTTCATAAGGCCAGCAGTGCTGTATGGAGCAAGGCATTGGGCGGTCATGAAACAATTTGTCCAAAAAGTGAATATGGCAAAAATGCAAATGCTGAGGTGGATGAGTGGGAACACCAAAAAATATCAAATCAGAAATGGGTTTACTTGAAGGAATCCAGGGGTAGCTCTAATAGGCGATAAAAGAGAAAGTTGACAAAGTTGGTTTGTGCAAGTACGGCAAAGAGAAGACCATCCATAACACCAATAAGAAGTGATCTGTCATAAGTTGAAAGAGGCTAGAAGAGCTTGATCCCCATGCCCATGGTTCAACAGTGGATATGACACTGAATGTAAGTAAACGTAATGGCAGAACAGGGTTAACGTAACTGACTCCATATAGTTGGGATAAGGCTTAGATGATGGTGTTTCAAATACTACTCTGCAAAGTAAATAAAAGGAAAAATAAGTGGTCACTGTAACCTAATACGTATTGATCCCCATGCCAAATGCTAAATGACCTCTAATCCCTCTCCAGAATAAGTAAATAAAGAAATAGATACAAGGCAAAGAAAAAGAAATAAAGAACTAGCCCGAGCTTCTGATTGTGTAGGACACATGCATGTCAAGGCACCCATGTAGTTTCAACCTGAATTTATTACCCATGTAGTTTCAACCTGAAATAAAGAACTAGCCTAGTATAAGTGCAGCATTGATGCTATCCCAAAGGAACTTGATGTCACTATCATCTATGGCTGACGGTTGTCTTTTACATTGATGATCTTGCAGTAATGAAGAACCCTGCTAATCTTGCAAAGCACCAGGCCAATCCCAAGGTGGCTCCTATCATTGCAAAGATGATGAGCAAATTTGCGGGACCTAAATAAATAATGTTGGAGGATGAGATCAGTCCCATGGGAGCTCCCAACTTCGGCGTTGCTTGATTATGATCGTGTGCATAAGTCACCATGTTTACTCGGAACAGACTCGGAAGTCGGAACGTTCTACTAGCATAAGCCCATTTTTACATTTGGTTAACAAATTTTTATTCAAAGTGCTGAAAAATTTATAGGTAAGGATTATTGTTCCTGTCCTAGAGTTTAATGGCATGCATGATAGGGATGTGGCCCGTGTTCTATAAAAGAAAGTTCTTAATACTAGTATTGATGCGATTCCCTGCAAGCAAAAACTTTGCACACGCTCTGAAAGCATGAGAATCCAGCTGCACAGTGGGAATATCTCTCCATGAATTTAACATGTGAGAAAATATTTCCAATGCGCTTCTGGTTCTGGATGCCATGTGAGCAGAGTTTTTGCTTGCAGGAGATATGAGCTCGTACTAGTAGGACAAGGGAATTCTACTTTGATGCCCGTATGTTTAATGGGCATGGATGGCTGTATCGTTGTAAACATGTCTTTTAGCAGGTAGGAACTCAGTCTCACAAGCTTCAATTCATGCATCAATCTGTATGAATTTAACACATCTGCTCCGAATACCCCCCTCCCCGTAAAGAAAGCCAAGAACAAAGAGAAAAAGTGGCATAACTAACCGTATTACCCACCAGGAAAAATTAAGGAGAAAACTTATCTATTTGGAGGTAGGCCATTGTGATGGCGGGGTCCATGAAAGCTACTCTTTACTCTTATCAGCAGACTAGGCATCAAAACAACCACTTTCAATTTGTGTACTTTAACCTTTTCTCCCCAGAGATTGGCACAGAAGTTGGTTACAACTCCTGGGAGGTTAACTACTAACAGACAGACTGTTCTAAATTCTAATATGCCCCGGCCTCGTTGATTCTTGCGTTCTGATTCTGATTCAAGGGCTAAGAGGCCATTTAACTAATACTATGCCAATTATGAAACACCACGTGAATTCTTTATCACGTAGTAGGGTGCTTTCAAATTTCAACCATGGTGGTTGCCTTCATCGTCACGACGGACTGATGTGCTGTAATTTTCAAAGAGCTGAACCACACCAGAATGAGACTATTTGATTGGGCACCCTTAAAGATGGAGTTTGCAATTTGGAGCCTGTCAGAAAAAAAAGCAGTTCCTACTGTCCTTCAGTAATGGCAGCAAAGATTTTTTTTTTTTTTGATTTTTTTTGAGTGGGGTTCAGGTAGCGTGGCACCCATCTTTCATAAATTTTGTCTTTAGATCTTCATCTGCCGAGGACATGTTAAAAGCTGTTAACCTAACCATAACCTCCATGGCCGAGGAACAGATTTTTCATTTTTGGCTTGGTAGTTGGGAAAAAGTATCAAAGATTCTAAGCTCAGTGACTTTAGTGGAGTGAATCGTTTGGCCCGTGATGCAGTTATTTCCAAGGTTCAAAGTATTGATACTGGGTACCAGCCCCTTTTTTTTTTCTGATTTTGGTTCGGAGGGGCCGGTTTAAGTCCCGGCTACCCTCTGAACAAGGCCCTAACCTGATACAACCCCTGTAGGGGCATATCGGGAAAGGCCCGATAGGATACGTATCGGCCGATACGAGTCAATACGTAACGATTTTTTGAACCTTGGTTATTTCGGGCTCAGCTGCTCAGTGGTTTTAGTCTCGGTAAAGTGAGCTGCTTGATCCACAATGCAGTCGTTTCGGACTTGGGAGCAAGTCCTGAACCTTTGTCAACTCGTTTTCCAGGCTGATGCATGAATTGTAGCTCTGTGAGACTGAGGATGGCGTGTTGTTTGCCTTTCTTTATTTAGAAGAGAAGAGGGGGAAAAACAGAATTGGATTTACCTTCTCTTTTTCCAGGTTTCGAATTTTCAAGGACCATGATTCTTTTGTTCTAGAATGGTAGAATTTTTTTTCTGACCACGGTCTTGCCTACCTCAAGTCCAGATCAAACTCAGCAGCCGGTTATCAGTTTATGCTGATGTATGTTCAAAAATATAAGTAGTAACTGTCACCCACTATTTTTACACAGTTTCAATGCCGAACCGCGTTTTGACTAGTTCCAGCCATGAAGGCTATTCCCTCACGGAAAGCTGTTTACAGTATTTTTTTGGGTATTCAAAGCTGTTTAGAGTATGAAACCTTAGAGTCTTTCGTTTTTCTTTTATGCCGTGTTTGGTCTTATAGAAAATAAGGGAGAAATAAAAAATTGAGGGAAAGTTCTCGGAGAATTTTATGAAATTCCTTCAGAACTTTCTCTCTTATTCTTTGTCAAATGCCTTAGGTGCCATTGGTAACAGCTGAAGATGGTGAACTGAAAAAGCTTATTACTTTATCCTTTAGGCTGCGTTTGAATGTGGTGGAAAAATCCACCATGTAAAAGAATCGATGGAAAAATTTATTGTATAAAAGTTTATTGATTTAAAACTGCCTGGACCATTGGGAATTTTTAAGTGAGAATGGATGTAAAACTACATCGATTTTATCAATGTATCAATTTACATCGATTAACGATGTAAAAATTGGTTAAAAAATAGGATTACATCGATTTTCAATATAACTTTTACATGGAAAAAAAACAACTATCAATATTTACATTAGAAACAAATGGATGTAAATGCAAACCGATGGTTGAATTTTACGTCGATTCACATTTACACCTTAATCAAATACAGCCTTTGTGAATAATTGTTTTTAAGGAGACTGCAAAGTTAGGTAGATCACACTATATCCTTGAAAGTTTTACTATTTAATTTATCAAATGGCTACTTAGTTTGAAAACCCTAGGGGGGTTTGAATATTACAAGTTGAATAGTTATATAATGTGAACTGAATAGTTTGAATTGTGGATCAGTTCACACCAATGAGCGGACTCATTAATTCTGGTAATCAATTAAGGATACTGATGTAACCGTTTTTTGGTCACGTACCATTTTTTTGGGATGTGTAAAATTTTTTGGCTAAGTACCTCGTGTTTGACCTAGTGGTGACGTGCCTTGGTGATGAGCTACTCGGTGGCAAACTTCCCGGGGGAGAACTGCCTGGTGATGCTTCCTGGTGGCGAACTGCCTAATGGCGAACTGCCCGGTGGCGAACTGCCTGGTGGCGAACTGCCTGGTGGCGAATTGCCTAGTGGCGAACTGCCTAATGGCGAACTGCCTGGTGGCGAACTGCCT
>NW_010729110.1:742592-788337 GCF_000365185.1 Nelumbo nucifera | reverse complement strand
AGGTCACGCCAGGCCAACCAGACCGGCGCCCCGGGGGGGACCAACTTGGTAAGTTGTTGCCTGGGGGCTTGCCTAGTTGTCACGAGGTGCCACGTGTCGCAACTTCACTGGAGGGCCAAATCTGCCCTCATCAGATACAACAAAATCCCCACGCTAAATTCACTTTACATGTTCATTTTATAATTGTATAAACATTAAACATTCTTGGAGATTAGCAAAATGCTAGTTAATTGGTTAATCGTGTCTAATTCTATCTTATGTCATTATCTAAGTGGAGTGCATAAATAAGTTACAGAACCATGATTTAATAAAAAATGAAAGAAAACACAATAGTAAATACGATTTAAGAAAAAAAAGAAAGAAAAACAATAATAAACCACCCAATAAGACAAAAATAATAATTAATGTTGAATTAGTAGATGATTTGAGTGAGCAGGTGATTCAAGAATAAGCATGGAATCAAGTTACATAAAATCCAATGAGTTGATCCAATACCCATCATCAATCAAACAAACTGCTAAGATCCAAAACAGTGATTATAAAAGTTTAATTCTGTGAGACTTAAATTGGGTGCTTCAGAAAATGATAGAATTACCAAGTTTCCTTAATTCTAAAGCAACCAAAGTAATTAAAAAATATATTCACTTGGTCTTCATTAATCATCTCAAGTTTTCAACCACATTGAATTTAATCCCCCACATGGAACACTGAACAGAGTATTTCAAACCCTATTTTTCTTTTTCCCCCTGCCCCCCTAATTTCCACCAACTCATATAAGACAAATCATTGGACCCCGGCCTAGAGGGCTAATCAATCATCATCGTAATTAACAAGCTTACGACGACTCATGAGGCTAAAGCTATCTTATATTTCTTAATCAAACTTAAGAAATCCGATCTTTAGAAAAGTGTCTTTATTGGATAGATTTATTACGGAGAAGACTCAGCACAGTCGATCACCTTTCTATTTGCGGAGATAGGCCGCCTGCGCCTAGGCCGAATAGACTCGTGGCCTGGGCGCATCGGCCAGAGCCTATTGGGCGCGGCTGACTGGCTGAGCCATGGCCAATGAGAACCGCAAGGCACGGATGTTGCCGACATGATACTCAAAGTCTGTGTTGGTTGGACTTACTAAACACACTCATCAAAGATCAAACCCTCCTCCCGTCATTCTCCTCCTCCTCTCTTCCTCCCTACTGGCTGCTGTTGTTAGCCTCACATTTTTTTTTGTTTGTTTGTTTAAGAAGGTTTACTTGTATTTGAGATGTGACGATGCCATTACTCACACGTTACGTCATTGGGTCCTCTAAGGCACTGTACATTCTTCAAGTTTCAGGGCTGAAAAGCATTTTTATTTTCTGATTTGGTAGCTGGGGAGTCGCTTTTTCAAGTGGGGTCTGTCCGTCAATGGTGGTGTTTGAGCTTATCGTACATTACAGTTACTGCAGGGCCCAAATTTCTCCCAACTGGGTCACCACGGTGTGGTCGATTTCGATCTGTCCGCTTCATACGTTAAGTCATCTGTTCATGTCTTCACAGTAGCATCCACCATGAACCAGAAATGGGTCAGGCCCAAAATTAAAGTTTGTGATCTGGGTTAGGGGATGTGGATGGTTTTTACGGCGATCCTCGACTCGATCATTTATAACTGCTACAGTAAAGGTTCTTCAGTCCAGTGTGGGCCTGCGTGCTGGAGGGAGAGATCACGAATGCTGAAGGCACTGGGTTTATATGATGGTGATCAACTCATTGAGTGTAATATAGGTTTAATACTGTGAATTCATAAAGAAATGTATTAGTTTATGACAAGAAATTAGTACATTTGGATTTTGGTATAGTACAATAGAAATCAATTATCTAATTTTAGTACATTTGTTATAAATGTTCTACCAAATATGGGCAAACATACTATGGGTTGTAGCTGACGTCTTCTATCCTTAATCAAGAACATACACAAATCTTTTACTTGTACACAAAGTTTGTTTTTTTTCTTCATTCGGTTTGGCATGGATCAGGTCATGATTCGGATCCGGTGGGAAATATAACGGCCTGAATTGGCTTGGCCAGTACTTCCCTATGGGAGTGGGAGAGGTCGGGATGGAGTTGGCGGGTCGGGTCGGGTCGGGTGGAAATTCCCTCCTCCCCATTCAACACCAAGCAAATAAGCTTCTTGGTCAAACAAATTAAGATCGATGAAGCAAGAAGGACAGTTAACTATACTTAAAGTCTATCTGGTTCTGGGCATGTAAAAAGCTGAAACAAACAATAGCACAACAGCGTATTGTCCAAAAGAAGGTCTAAATATTGAATGATTTTAAACTACATGTCAATCTAAATCAATATCATCAGTGGGCCACCTTCTGATGGCCTTACATCCAGATGATACTGATCGGACAGTCTTAATGATGTGTAAAAAAAGTGGACCCGGGTACAGGTTGGGTTGGTATTAACAAGAACAAAGTTTGTGGGTCAAAGATAAGAAACCATTTTCTTTTACTTTTCTCTTCATTCTTGTCTCTGATCAGATTTAAGCGTCCGTGGTAGAATGTGATTGAGCTGGGCGCCCAAGGAATGTAGTTTCAGTACTACTGCTGACCCTACACAGAAGGAGATGGATCATCTTATAGTTGCTAGCTGTTGTAAGTCAAAGGCCACGAATGGCCTGTGGAAAGAGGACCCGACCAGATGAGATGTGAATGTGATACCAGTGGTGGCCCACTGAAGACAAACGAACGGCATGGGTTGATGAATAGGCTGATATTGTTGAGTTTAGATTCTCCCCAGCTAAATCTCAGACCTTGATGAAGAACACCCTACAATTTGGCAGGATACGGACAACAAAGCGTAGTGATGACGAAATAGGTGATGGAGTGGTTGAGTAAGAGTGCAACCAGGAGGAGGAGAGGAGGAGAGGAGGAGTGGATTGAGTGGGAAAAATGCTTAGATGTAGCGCTACCGTTGGGTCTGCCGTCATCCACCATCGCAATCATATGAAGCAAAAGACACGGGAACAGGTTTATTGCAGTTCGGGGGCACCATTCTGAAACTGATGGTGGGACCAGGATTCATATTTTTATAATTCTCCCCTCTCTGTCATCCCTGGTTGCGCAGCAAATAAAGGTAAAAGCTTTATTTAAAGGTGGGTGTGGGGGTTTTAGCCTTTAGGGTGTTTTAGGGTATAGTAGGAGTAGATAGTAGTAGAGAGAGAGAGAGAGAGAGTTGGATCTGTAATTATTCTCTAGTGGTGTTGGTGTAAGTGATGGGCAGACAACCTTGCTGTGACAAGCTTGGGGTGAAGAAGGGGCCATGGACGGCCGAGGAGGACAAGAAACTTATTAACTTCATCCTCACCAATGGCCAGTGTTGTTGGCGTGCCGTCCCCAAGCTCGCCGGACTCCTCCGCTGTGGCAAGAGCTGCCGCCTTCGTTGGACCAACTACCTTCGACCCGACCTCAAGAGAGGCCTTCTTACTGAAGCTGAAGAACAACTGGTCATCGACCTCCATGCCCGACTTGGAAATAGGTTTGCTCTCTCTCTCTCTCTCACACACACACACACACACACACACATTTTTTTACTCCTCTTAGGCTCTAACGAATCATCAATCATCCTAAGTTGTTGTTGTGTTGCTCGGTTCTCACAGTCACAGGTCAGGTTGGTTGCAGGAAGCAGCCAAATTTGAATAAGCTTAGTCAACTTGAACTATTTATTCATCGTTACGACCCACCTAATATGATAGTTAATATATCAAATTAAAAATAATGATCAAGTTTATCAAGGCCAGTCATGGTGTTGAAACTTGAAATGATTTTACATTTTTCGTGTTGACGAAAGAAAGAAATTGAAGCATCCCTAGCTCCCCAGATTACAGTAAAGGACTGTGGATGGTTTGAAAATTAATGAAATATAATATTAAACCAAGTTCATTTATCGTTGGTCTGCTGTTTAACATAATGTGGGATTCCGTGTTATCTCAGGTGGTCGAAGATTGCAGCAAGGTTGCCTGGAAGAACTGATAATGAGATTAAGAATCACTGGAACACCCACATCAAGAAAAAGCTTACCAAGATGGGAATTGATCCAGTGACCCATGAACCCCTTCATAAACATGCTGCTACTACTACTGCTACACAAGTAACTTCCTCTATTACTTCTGCTGATCGTCACCCGGACTCCAGTAAGAAAACGCTTAGACTGCCCTCCCCAGAAAACAATGGACGTCTCACCACACCTGATCAGGAGAATTCGAGCTCAGCAGCGGAAAATTGTTCCGGCGATGAGTCTCGGTTGTCGGATAACAACGGGGGCCAAGGCTCGTTAATGAGTTGCCTGCTGTGGGGAGATGACAAGCCTCTTGTGGAAGCCTCTTGGAAGTTTCCGACAACTTCTGCCGGAGAAACCTATAACGACGTCGGCAGTTTGTCTTGGGAGGAGAATTGTGCATGGTTGTTGGACTACCAAGACTTCGGGGTGGAAGAGTTTGGTTTTGGTTGTTTCAACGACATAGCCATGGACATGAGCACGCTAGAGATGGGCGACAAGCCCTAATACTCGGCTCTCGGCACGCAGTAATATTAGTTACAGTTGTTGCCTTCTCCGGCTGGCAAAAGAAAAAAGAAAAAAAAACGATATAAATTAAAAACTGAACTAGAATTTAGTGAATCACCTTTATGACCTTTTAGCCCAGATTTTAAGTTATGTAATCTTTGTGAGTCGAACCTCCTGTCCTAAGAGGAGTAAGGGGTCCCTCACCCACCAAAAATGAAACAGCAAAAAACGAAGAGAAAAGGTGACAAAAGTTGGTCCCTCAGCTCGATCAAATGCGTTGTGCTTTTATTATTTGAAAACAAATAGACATACACTATAAAGTGTTCAGATGGGTCTTATGAATGTATTACCCTTGTAGATATATGCTAGCTCTTGATTATAATAAATTAATAAAGAAAAGAAAAGAAAAGAAAAGAAAAGAAAAGAAAAAGGTTTATTAGTTGCTGTGGTTAATTTGTAGATAAAAGAGATCGATTACTATAAGAAATTAAGTAGTCATCATCCATCTCTTCCTTCAACACTGTCTTCGTCTGTTCATATGAATCCATCTGATTGATTCTTAGTATTTGATTAAAATTTTCTTAGTTCAATGGCACATAGATTAGTTGAATTGCACCGTGGTCAGGTTCAATTAATTGCAACCAATCCGCCAGAAAAAAAAATAGAAAACAATATTGAGAGGAAGAGATGGTTTGGTTGACAGTTTCAAAGCATCTCTTATGACATATATGTCTTATCCGGAGAAGAGAGATTAATTGAAACATATGTTACTTGCTGGGAAAACTGTTTGTGAAGCAATCATGTATTATACTGTTAAAAACCATCAAATTCAGGTAATAAAAAAAAGAACAACAAGATCACGAATCACCTGATCATAATGTACACTAAATTATTAATATCGGGACTCTCTAAGACTAAATGAAATGGTTCAACAACAATTTCGAGGTAGGGTGGTCCATGGCCAAATCTCGACTTGTATAAGAATGATGCAGTAGGCCAGTAGCTACATCTATACTTGATGTCACTTGCACTAAATGATGTGGTGACCTCTTACCTAATTAATGAATGAGCCTCGGTCTAAGTGGATAGAGTCTAAAGTATCTCCCATATTCGCCGTGAAAATTACTCGCTTCACAGTTGATTGATACTTTATTGGTTTCCTTTCTTTTCTTTTTTTGAGAAGGAAAGAAGGAAATTTATAAAAAAAAACGGATATTTACAAGAGAAACACTTGGGCTATGTATGGTTTGAAGGAAAAGGTAGATAAGAGAAGGGAAAGACATGGAAACCTATACAAGGTTTCCAAAGATTTTTCTACCTTTCCTTACCTTTTCCTTCAAATCAAACATAGCCTTAGGTTCCCTAGCATCCTCCATGACTGATGATGCGTATTTCGGCAGTTCTTGGCTTGCAGGTGACTCAGATGCCTGGCTGAATAATCCCTATCTGGAATGTGGCTTGGATGCCTAACTGAATGGTTCCTACCGCCCTCCTCAAAAAACGGAACCAACCTTATCTCTATAGCCCGGAGAACCCGGAGCTCTTTCGTGAAGCCCACGGCTACCCCAGTATATAAAGACTCGAAACCTCAAGGCAAAGGTACGTGTGATTACTCTATTCTCTAGCACTCAAACTCTCAAGCATTCAACTCGCATTTACAGCATACTTACTGACTTAAGCATCGGAGCGACTTTGCCGGGTTAATTACCCCGGGTTCTCTGATAGACTGTTTTGCAGATCAATCTAGCTCGCCGCCCATCTGGAATTCGGATCGTCCTTCAGTTAGGAGTAATCAGATCGTACACCATCAATGACCAAATTAGAGATCGAGCTCAGTGCCCAGGGACCCCGAGGGCAGCAAAACAACCTCATGTACAATCAAATTAAAAGAGTTATTTGACATGTTGCTCCAAAGTTTTATTATTAGCTTACTTTAATTTGTTTTCCATGTTTTAGATTAAAGATGAAATTACATTAGAGTAAACATGGCATCAAACAAAATCGTGCGGTGAAGAGTACACCATTCAGCTACGCATTGGAAACATCTCCCCATGAATTTAACATATGAAATGTGGGGGGTGCCATTCTTTCAGTGTGTTTGAACACTTTTTTTTTATTTTTTCTTTCAGGAGACCGCTTCTGAAATGGAAGGGAAATGGCAATGCAGGATTCATGTAGCCAACTCTATATATTATAGGTTTCTTTTTTGGTACAGTTGCTGTTTTAACCAGTAGAAAACATTTTGGTTGATCAATACTAATTGGTAAGAGCTATGCATTTGTCACATCACTTATGAGAGTGGCTTCAGTTAGCTAGATTAGAATGATTAGACTTCACCCCTTCAGAGCAAGAAACATCAGTTTGACGTTTCTACAAACAGCCACCCAAACATTTTCAATGTATTGTCAGTTTCATCCATAAACAGCTAGCCAATTGTATACTTGTATATGTGAAATTGTGCCGGCCAACCCAAAACATTTTAGATAGAATTAAACAGTGGTACTACTAAACACAACTATAGTTGGGACAAGGCATAGATGATGATGATAAAACATTACATCAAGTAAAAATCATGACAACAAATATGTACAGAGAAAGCAGCCAATGAGAGTATTTTGTAATCAACATTGGCCATAACGAAAAAGGATTAGAAAAAAATCAGCTCTCCTTAAAAAAAAAAGGAGGAAAATGCTGCTTGGTTCTAATACTCACCATGAAAAAGAGTCAATGAGTGAGATAAGCAAGCTCTACTGCCCTAGAACACATGGCATTAGCAGATTTCCCAGGGAAGGACTCTACACCCTGAACCATATACCTATTACCTAGCCAATGATCCCAATATGACAAAAAGATAAAAAAAGGAAAAAAGTTTGAGAAAATTCATGGAATCTTGGAGAAATATAAGTTGTCGGCAAGAAAAGAAATTAAAATAATATAATCTTGATCATGATATCCCCCTTCTAACATGCTAATTAGCTTTAAATCTTTAGTGCATTTGTTGGTTAAACTTGCACCTAAACAAACCCATAGTGATTCTGCTAAAACTAGAGCCACCTAATTTTGCTATAAACACCTACAAATTAAAATGATTAAACAACTAGCTACTACTTGAATTTGCAACATTCTTTACTAAACCTTCTTGAATAAAAAATTTCTCTTAATTTTACTGGAGCTGTAAGAAATTAAACTTTGAGGAACAAATCTGATTGGTAACTGTTTTACTTAGTTAAGCAGAATTATTATCTCAAGTGTCTCAACACTAGTAATATTCTCCATACTTAGTGGATTGCTTGTCATCAAAAAATTAAAAATAGAATATAACTAGCTATGGGAGTCTAACATAATGCACTATTTTTCCTATTCTTATATCTTATAGAATAGAGAAGTGTCTATCAGGATTTTGAGGATCATAACATGCAGAAGTAGAACAAGAATTTTCAAATTACTGATCTATGAATTGAATTACTTGAATTCACAGTTAAGACTACCTAATATCACAATATTTAAGGAACCCAACCCAACAAAGCTTATATCCGCATTCCAAAGTTATATCGACTACGGATTGGTTTCAAAATATTTGTAATTTCAAATCATGCACATGTATACATTGTAGTTGTTTATTTGGATTAGTTGCTGAGTTGCAGGTAAATTAAACCTTTTAACTAGAAAGTAAGAGACTCCAAATATTATACCAAGTTAAATAAGTTAATAAATTAGAAACCAATACATGCATCTTCCATTAAATTGATCAAATTAAGGTGATCAAGTCATTAATCAATCGATCTGTAATTCTGTATCATGTATGACAAACCAACATCATACAGGATTTTCCCTTATTGAATTTTTTTATAGAAGTTAGAACAATAAATAAAAGTTGGGGTGCAACATGAGGACTTCCAGGAGGTCAAAACTCAAATTTTAATATAATGGAGATGCCGGGTATTAATCCCCGTACCTCTTGCATGCTAAGCAAGCATTCTACCATCTGAACTACATCCCCTCTTTTTTGAATTTTTAATACAAAACTCCAAATCTAGCTTTCAGTAGTAAAGACCCATAATTAATAATCCCAATGGAAGATTAAATGAACCAAGTAGGAGCACCCCTTCCCTCATTCACCTTAATTTGATTGTGGACATGGAGCATATATCTTTTAAAAAGGGGGAACTGCCCTTATAAACATGGGACTCCTAGAATCCCCATACAGGCATACAGCTCATGGTGGCCAGTGGCCTGATCTGGACCCAGAAAATTTCAATTTCTGAGTGGAATGTTGAATCACTTCATGGCTGGCTGGCTTTTTCATTTTAGTCTGGTCTGTGTTTGATAGACAAACGGATGACACTTGATACTCTATTATTATTAATTAATTAACTATTCCTCAAAGCTATCAGCTAGAGCTATCATAGTTCCAAGAAATAATGGCTTGAATATACCACCCAAAATCTCTTTAGATAGCTTCCTGGGCCCCATTTTGTGAGGGCAAGTAGCACAACCATTGCTTATTGCTCATTTCTGTAGTCTGTAGTCTGTACTGGGTGAAAAAGTTCTACCAACCGCTAAGATAAAGGATGGACAAAGCGAGCAACAATGCAACCAAAAGTGTAGCGTGGAATTAATTAATTATGAGGATAAAGAATTTGTAGCATGAATTCCATCATCCTTCTTACCTAAAAAAATAATAATAAAAAAACAAGAATTAAAAACTATCGTCCTCAATTGAAAGTACTACCTTTAGTTGGGCAACGCATGGCCCATAAATTCATGCATCAAGAATGTCCAATCAGCAGCCCACCTCTTGGGCTTTGGGAATAACCCAAATGCACGCGTTGAAGGTTCTGAATGTGGCCAATGAAAAGTCAAGTAGCATCTCTGGCTCACCCAGCAGATATTTCCAGTTCAAAGCCACCAATGGAAGGCCCAGGAGGAAGGAAGGCCTTAATCTGCTTGTTGGTCTAATTAATGGGCTTTGTCCTATCATCCATGGTAATGACTCCATTGATTGAGTGGAAGTGGAACAAATTCATGGCTAGATTACCCAACTTTATTGTCAGAATCGAGTTTCAATCTAATTTTTTAATGTAATATTACTTCTTTAGCTCAAATGTTTTTTAGTTCAATTATAGTATATTTATTAATATTAATTGTACATTAAATTAAATTCAGATCTCAATCAATTAATTAATTTTTCTACATACAATATATTTACTTTTATTAAGATGTACTTGTCATCACATTAAATCAATAATGTCTATTACTTAAGAGGATATCATACAATTTGCCTCATTTTAATTACTACACAAAGAATGGCCCATTTAAGGGTCCAATCCACTCATGTCCCCCTCAGCACAGATAATGAGAAGCTAACCCAACATTGATCCAAGTCTGTGGTCCAGGCTCTTTCCTGTCTTCTTCTACTTCTAATTCCTTTCACTTGCTTTCAAACTTTTGCGTAAAGCAGAAATTAGGGTAAATTGCTAAAACCTCCTTTGAAGGGCAAATTTAGAAAATAAATCAATTTCATAGGTTGCATGAGTTACAGCTTTACCTTTGAATGATTGATATGAAGGGCAAATTTAGAAAATAAATCAATTTCAGAAAGGAGATTGAAAGGATTTGGGATAATAATTCATATGAAGAGAAAATTTGAAAAATAAGCATTTTGGGACAAAATTACCCATTTTAATAATGAATTTTTATGACTAAAACAGTTATTGGTCTTATTTACCTAACAAATAAAGAACATGAATAAATAAATGATTCCGTACCTGAGTAAATAACTTCCGCAAAAGCAAACTTGCCCCAAAGACAAAGTTTATTCAGTTCAGCATTTTCAGCTATTATCAAACGTCCCCAGGGGGGCCAGAGTCTCCTACAAAGAATTTCAGACGCTTTTATAATAACCAGGTTTGCTAGGCTGTCAGCACATTTGTTTGCCTTTATAAAGCAGTTCTGTAAGTTCATTTCCCAGATTTGATATCCAAGTGAACTACGATCCAATCTCTATCTTCACAAGCTTTTGGATATATCATATGAGCGTGGTGATATTGGACAAAGAGTCATATTCCAAGAAAACTTCCTTGAATCCTTTTTCCCATGCTAGTTTTAAGATTCTGATTGCCCACAGTCCACCAATACCATTTGCATGTGGTAAGCCACTTGCTCTGCTTTACTTGGTTGTTCTTTTGTGACACTGTCACTATTATGGCAATAATTTCTTGCGTCAAGCCCTATGGTCAATGTTTTAAAAACCAATAGGAGGCTGAACCGTTTTTGCCTTCGGGTTGTGTGTCATCGGTTCGATCGGTCGGATCAAACAGTTTAGACCGTGTCACATCATCACCTATCTATCTATCTATCTATCTATCTATCTATCTATCTATCTATCTATCTATCTATATATATGTGTGTGTGTGGACGTGCATATGCGTATATGTATGTGTATAAATATGTTTTAGATATGTTATATGCATTGTTTTATATTTAATATATATATATATAATTTTTTATTTATAAAAATATTAAAAATTATAATTTGAGGCCAAAAAGATTTTTTTTTGTGAAAATAACAGGGCAAAGCACCTACATCATATTCAGATGTATAGATCTCAAAAAATTACCCAAAATAAAAAAAACCACCCTAATTGGATATCAAAATGCAAAGTTATGGCCTTCGAAAGTTTTGTATGCATTGAGTGCGCAACCTGCAACCCGGTCACTAGGTTGAACGGATCAACGATTGAACCGTCCAGGTCGAACGATTCTTAACTAAGTCAAGGGTTTTTGACCATCTGACGGGTCTTGATTGAATCGGACCTGGAATCCTGACCGAGTGATGGTTCGAATGGCTAGGTCAACAACGGGTTGAAAACACTGCCTCTTATCATCATTGGTGTTAAGTATATATATATATATATATATATATATATATATATATATATATATATATATGTATAGTCCATAGAGTATATATATAGACTAATGGTGCAATGCCTCTAAAGATTTTATCATTCTTTGTCTTTCAAATATAGTCTAGAGAGTAACAAAATTTAAATTTTCTTTCTTCATAATTCAGTTCAGATTTTCTTGGATCTAGTTAGCCATTGTTGAATTATTTCTACTTAAATTTGTTCTCAGGCTAGTTCCCAAATGTTGACACTAAATAGTCGATCCTTTGAAGTTGGGGTGATTATGGGATATGCCAGGCCAGGCCTGGAAACTTGTGGGCCTGGGCCCAGATAGGGCTGAAAATAATCACCCCTACTTTGAAGAAATGGGTAGTGGTTTCCTCTTCGTTCTGACAGAAAATACCAAAGTTTTGAATTTAGAAGTTTAAGGCTACAAGTTGGCCTTTAGTCGGGAGTTTTTTCACAAAGGAGCCAAAGACCAGCTTGTAGGGTAAGATTGATATTGAGATGCCATACGGCCCATACCTAATTATCTAGTTTTTGATTTAATGAAGCAAAAGGAATAGCTTTGTTTTTATTAAATTATTTTCTAGGGTAAGATTGATTCTATTAAAAAAGAAAAAAAAAAAACAGATTCCAGTCACCCTACTAGTTGATTTTGGCCATGGTCCTGGGAGAAGAAAATTTCATAGAGATAGTTTTATCAGGCCAAAAGTCATTCCATAGGTCGGAGCTCCAAATTGCCTATATATTTGATTAATAGGGAGGCCTAGAATGAAATCCTTCCACTGTTCCACCCCCAATAGTAATTGAACTTTATTTTCATATCAATAAATGGTTGCCTTCTTTGATATTTATCTAAGAGGATCATATCAAGCCACGAGTTTTGGTTGGTCTAGACTCTCCAAACAACTTTTGTGATGAGGGGAAGTTCAAAGTACTTAGCATGATTCTTTGGAACAATACTTCTTACATTCAAGTTTCTGTCTTGGCCAGTCTCCACGGGATGTTGGGAATCTTGAATGTGGTGGATTTCTAGAAATCCACAGTTTCTCTAGAAAGGAAACCAAATTCCTCAAAAATAGATATAATATAGTTGATTTGATTAACTATTACTTTAGCAAAAATGGAAAGGTCATTAGAAAAGAATAAATGGGGCACAGAAGGGTTTGATGGGGTTCGAGCTATCAAAGGGCTACACTTAGGCTGGTTCAGCCGAAATAATAGAAAAGCCTGAATTCTTGGGCCTAAGCTCATCTAAGGACCAAAATTCTAAGTTTAGTTCATGTAAAATTTTGGGCTGGATTGGTTAAAGTTCGGGTTGGGCCTGCCCAAGTTGCACCCCTACTTTGAATCTGTCCAATGCAACGCTTAGGATGAATAATGCACAATATGGCTTTGTTTTTGAAAAAAGATGATATAGCATGTTGCCAAACACCCCCTAAAGATCTCTATAATGTTTTATAAAGAGTAGTGAGATCTCTTTCATGTCAATCAGCTTTTGGTTATTACCGAGCTTTAGAGCAAGGATTTTATTAGTAATGGCGCTTTAAGCGTCAATGCATGGAAATTTTCATATTAGAGTCCCCCTACACTTGCTTTTCGAGACCAAAGAGTTTGGTATGCTGCTTCCTTCTAAAAATACTACTGAAGACACAGAGGTTATTAACATTTTGGAGATAGCGGATACATTCAGGGTGTTTGGTTTTGTGGGCGTTTATTCAATAAATGCTGTCACATAGGTGTCACTTCAGCAGTTTCCCTCTCTTGTTCTTCCATTCGCATCGAGAATAACAAAAGTGGATTTTGGTTTTTATGCACACTTATCATTTGGGGAAGTTATTTTTTAAAACTTCTACAAATGACCAAGTGTTTTTCCACTGTTACGCTGATGTAGTGCCTAATGACGCCACTAATTGTCATAAACAGTTGTAATTATTACCTTTCTCGGTTTTACAAATAAAAAGAGTACAAACATTAAATGAAAAAAACGTAAATAAAATCAAACACATACGTTATCTGCAATCTAACAACGCTGTGGATGACAAGTTCACATTTCTATTGCTGTCCAAAATATTTAAACTTTTAAAGCAATGCTGGCATGATTGGCATGTAGAACAATTCTGTTTTTTGAATTTCTTCAGCTCTACTGCTCTGCTAATTGATAACACTGGATAGAAGATTTGAGAGATTGAAGGTGCCTAGACCTAACGTGCATTCAAATTTGTTGATGGTGTTTGGTTCTATCACAATTTATCAGAAAACTGGCATCAGCTAAATACCAAAAAAGTGTTTTTCCCAATAGACTTTGAAATTTTGTTTGATTAAGTTGTTTATGGAAAATGTTTTTCTTAAATTATGTGAGAACCATCCATTAGAGGAAATGACTTTTTTTTAGCACTTGTCCAATTTTTAGGACAAAAATATAAAAACATTTTCTATAAATGACAATGAAACCAAACAGTCACTTCATCAACGGTTTGAATTCCAGCGAAATACTAGTGGAGTCATTTGGCCAAGCATTTTCTTTCTTTTTTAGGTTCAGAAGCCCCAAGATAAAATGAGTCTGGGGATTTGCTGCCAGCACGACAATCCACGCATCTGATCAGGAACATACAACAAGTGTGAGAAAATTTCCAATGCACCACCGGATTGCCACACTGTCACAGGATTTTTGCTAGCAGCAGATCCCGAATGTACGGCTATAGTGGCTTGTTGGGAGCAGTTTTTGGTTCTTAGTGGCTTGCTAAAATACAAGTAAAATACGTTCTTTTTTTTAGGTATTTGCAAGTAAAATACGTTTGGTTTGTCCTATCTTTATTGTGATAATACACAACAAAAATCATACGTTTCTTTCTTTTCAATTGATAAACACATAAACATGCACTTCTGGTTGTCACATAAAGGTATCATTTATGGGGTCATATATAGCCAGAAGGCCCCACAATATTTCCAATGTGTGGCTGTAATGGTTTGTTGGGTGGAGAATATACAAATGACTTTTGGTTATGAAATCTAAGTTCAGTGATGTTTTATTTGCCTTTTGCACATGCCGCCTATACCTCATGTCACTACAAGAAAAACGGAGGCCTCATTATTAGCTGTTGGTATTGTTATTGGCTAAGCTGGCGGACATTGACCACTGCTTTAGGACCTATGTAACTACAACTTTTTGTCATATTCATAGCTAAGCTGGCATTTATGACCGTCGGCATAGATCTATTTTTTCTTCTCTCTATATATTAAAACTGGTCCTCCCATGTCAGCATAACTCTCTTTTGACAAAAGTTATTTATCTATTTTTTTCAATTTTTGTATTTTTTCTTATTTTTTTTTATTCTAAAAATATAAAACAATAATCATTGCTTATCTTGATTAGATTAAACAACCAATGACATGCACTTTTCCACAACTTAAATAATCTCTTCTTCTAGAATTTCTCCGAAACTAATTCCCCAACTTTCTCCAAAATTATCTCTAATTCCTATTTATCTTCAAAATTATCTCTAATTTAGTAGAGAGTTTCTCTCCTAAATTATCTCTAATTTCTATTTATCCTCTCCCCTACTTTTTATCTATATCTATCTAAAGAAAGTTTGGATTAAAAAAATTAAGAATTATTTAAATATTCTAACAAAATTATACAATAAATTTAAAATATTTATTAAAAACACAAAAATATATAAAATATATCACAAAATTATCTACTAACAATTTATATTATGTTTTTCTGGATAATCAATTTAAAATTTTTTCAAATATTTAATAATTTGTAATAGTTTTAAATAAATAAAATTCAAATAACAAAAAAATTTAAATATTTTTTAGATTATTTAAATATTTATCATAACTAGATTTTAAATAGTTAAAATAACAGAATTATGTAATAAATTTTAAAATTTCTTTAAAGTAGAAAAATAATTATAACATAACATTGAAATTAATAATAAGTTAATGTATTACAAAATTAATATGAAATTATGTAATAATAGTATAAATTATGATTTTATGGATAATTAAATTCAATAAATAATTAATATTTTAAAATTTAAATATTTTACATATTATTTAAGTATTTAAATAACTAAATATTTTAAATAACAAAATATTTAACATAACTAGATTTTAAATAGTTAAAATAAAGAAGTTATGTAATAAATTTAAAAACATTCTGAAAAGTAGAAAATAATTATAACATAATATTGAAATTAATAATAATTTAATATTTTACTTAATATTGTAAATAACTAATTTCACTTATATCAAGTAATAATTCGAGAAAATAACTTTCAAAAACATTAATATTTATTAATAATAAATTTAACTCTTAATCTGTATTTCTTATATAATTATATATACTAAAATTAATATTTATTGTATTTCACTAATTATTTATTGTTTTTTGTGATAAATGTATTTTCAATGATTATGTATAAATTTATTTTGTTTTGATTTAACAGAAAACTTTCAACAATTATTGGAGATTAAACTACTAATATTGAATTTTTTAAATTTAATTTATTATACTTATTGTATTTTTGTTATAACTTATTGATTAATTAATATTAATTAGAGGTTAAACTATTATTTGAGATTATACTATTTATTGACTAAGTTAATATATTTTTAGTACTTATTGTATTTTTGTAATTTTTGTAATTATTGTATTTTCATTATCAATATATTTTCAATAATTGTGTTTTCGCTAGAAATTTTTAATAATTATTGGAGTTTAAACTATTGTTATTTATTGGAGATATGACTATTAATTTAGCTAAAATTATGAGTGTTCGTAAGTTGGTTCGGACATGTCGTAGCCTATTTGGCCAACCAAATTGACCTGGTCAGGTTGGGGAGTTGGTCAGCTGAAGCAAACTGACCTTTTGTGAAAACTGACCCACTCAAGTTGTATCGGTTTGGGTTGGTTTTCACAGAGGGTCAGTTGGTGCAAAAGATATAAACTTAAAAGCTAAGTTTAATTTTAAAAATTACAGTGCAATTGTAGAGGAGGTGTTAAACTAATACTATGCGAAATGCCTGTAATGAGTCCATAACTCATCGCACATCTGCAATGAGTTCATAACTCATCACACATCTGTGATAAACTCATGGCTAAAACAGGTTGTGATTAACTTTGGACCTATACGGATTTGCAATGAGTTTAAATCCATTGTAGAACCACGATGAACTCCGGACCTGTGTGGACTTGCGATGAGTTTAAAGTCATCACATAATTGTGATGAGTGTAGACTCACCGACCAACTCGGGTTGGTTGATCGGATTGTTTATTAAAAAGTTCAAATATAAAACAATTATATACTCTTATGTATTCTATCGTTTAACTTTCGCTTAAAAAATCACGGGTCCCCATCACCATGCCTCTCCTTGCTCCATTATTTCCACCCTGCATTCTCTTTGACTTTCTCTCTTCTCCCCTTTCCACCACTCCCATTAAGCCATATCACCCAACTACCCAAAAATATTCATATAATCTCTCTCCTAAGGTTTCTCATTTAAACCAATAGGAAAGTATCATGTTGCCCCACTCCCTAAGGAATTCCTAAAATGCATCCCCCCAATCTATATCCACTCTCCCTCATTTAAAATATTCATATTAATTAATAAATAGTTAAATACGGTTAATATTTAATCAGACCCATATTCAATGAGTATTAAATAGTGTTATTACCAAAAGTTAATAAATACGATTAGTAAATTACCAAAAATTAATAAATACTGTTATAAATTAACTCATTAACAACATTTATAGAAATTGAAAACTCTTTAACTAATTTCTATAAAATTGAGAATTATATTTAACAATTATCAAAAAGTATAAAATTTTAGTTATTGTTATTATTATAATTAATAACCAAATACAAATGGGGGAACAAAATATTATAATGTTAGAAAATGAAATTATTAATTAATTTATATTGAAAAATAAAAGATAAATGAGTGTAATTTTGTTAGTAAACTACCAAATAAAGAAATATTAAAATTTTTTTCAATAAATCCCCATAGATACACAAATGTAATAAAATTTTCAAAAAACTACATTTTTGTAAAATAAGATTTTTAAAATTAAAAGATATAAAGTATTTGAAAGTTTATTTAAAATGCATTAAATAATTATTGAAAATTATTAGAATATTCTCGAAATTTTAGGAAAATTTATTACATTTGATAGATTTTGGAAAACCATTGAAAAATTATGTAATTTTCAGTGCAAATTATTAAAGATAAATGACTATGGGAAATGGAAAACTATAATTTGAACAAATRATYAYAMAAATTMTTAAGATAAATTAGTATAATATTGGAAAAAGGAAATTATTGGTTAGTTTATATTAGAAATTATAAGATAAATTTGTATAATTTTGTAAGTAAACCATTTAAAAAGAAAATAAATTATTTAATAAAAAATTAAATAAATTTGAATAAATTTTCAAAATTACACAAGTACAATAAAATTTTCAAATTTTCCAAATTTTTCATAAAATTATATTTTTCAATATTAAAGACAATAGTGTACTTTTAGAAATTTACCATGTGGTTGATACTTAATATATCATTTTGATCATCTCTATCTTCAAATTAAATATTGGGTTGACGGGGACAGTGTTTTCAAAACTTGATCAAACTAGATGGTTAGACCAAAAAATTGGGAACCGAACATAGTTTCACCTCAAAACCGCTTTTTGTCCAAAAACCATTTATTTGGTTAGCGAACCGCTGACATGGGCGGTTAAACCGTCAACCCGGACAACAATTTTTTACCTCTTTTTGTTTTTCTAATTTTTTATTTTTATTTTTTGTTAGAGTGGGTCATCCATTTGACCCTAGAACGATTCTCTATCTGGTCTAATTTTAAAACCCTTGGACGGGGAGTGGGTGCCTTGCCTTAAGCTTGGCTAGGTGTGCGGCATGGCCTTGCCCATGGACCAGCCCGACCCATAGCACGGTACGGACTCTTGTGGGCTTGACCCGTGGGTCGTGCCAAACCGACCTCCTAAATTATTCTAGAGGAGGGAGGCATGGTCCGGGACGCCTCGTGGGCTAGCACGATACGACTCGCACATTGTGTGGGCCACATGCAGGTCGTGTCATGCCGATCCAGCACGACCCAATTTACACCTATATTTGAACCTGCCCAATACTGGGAATAGGGTAGGGAAATTCGAGGATTTTCCATCCTTGATGAAGAGTGGGATGCCTTGCCCCTGAACTCACTCGACATTGAGGAGTTGTTACCTTGCTCTGAACTTGCGTGTCACTAGGGTCAGAGCAGGAATGGGGTAGAGTGTCTTGACAATGGGGCAGAGGAAGGGATGGGGTGCCTTGCCCTGAACCCACCCTGTTGTCATTCCTATATAATTGTTAATTATTAGTGGAGTTAATAAAAATGTTAGCTTTTATAATTATTTTTATTTATTTTAAAATTAATCAAAATTTCATTTAAAAATAATAAAAAGAACAAAATTATTAAAATTACTACAATTTTTAATAAAAATAAATTTATTAAAAAATATTTGTTCATATTCAATTAACAATAATTATTTTTTATAAATCAACATTAAATGAAAAATAAAATTATTAAATCTTTCAGATTTTATCGTGCATCGCACAGGTCCCTGCTAGTATATATATATTTCCGTGTGTGTTAAAAGAAGAAAGTTTAGGAATTTTCTCATATTTTTGAATTTTTTATTTTTTTTATTCCATGCCATTTTTTAACAACCAATGAGATGCTCTCCTTCCCCATAAAAATTACCTAAAATCTCTTTCTCTCTCTCTCTCTCTCTTCCACACACATTCCGAGAAACCTAAATAATCTCCTCTCCTAAAATTTCTCATAAACTACCTCCCCCACTATCCCCTACTTTCTCCTAAATTATCTCTAATTCCTATCTATCTCCTAAATTTAGGACTCTGGATCTCCTGCCCACGAGAACCTTGTCCACGCCTACCCACAATACACCACCCCTTGTGAATTGGAAACATCTCCCCCTACATAATACTATGTAGAGAATGAGATGTTCTCCATGTGTGGCTGCGATAAACGTGGGCAGGGTTCTCGTAGGCAGGAGATCTGGGCTCTAAATTTAGAGAGTTTCTCTCCTAGGTTATCTCTAATTCCTACTTAACCTTTCCCCCACTTTTTATCTACATCTATCTAAAGAAAGTTTGAATTAAAAAAATTAATAATTATTTAAATCTTCTAAAAAAATTATATAATAACTTTAAAATATTTATTAAATAGACAAAAATGAAAAAATTAACATAACTAGATTTTAAATAGTTAAAATAACAAAATTATGTAAGAAATTAAAAAACAATTATAACATAATATTCAAATTAATAATAATTTAATATTTTACAAAATTATTAAAGAAATTATGTACTAATAGTATGAATTATAATTTTATGGATTATTAAATTCAATAGATAATTAATATTTTAAAATTTAAATAATGATACTATTTAAATAACTAAATAATATTGTAAATAACTAATTTCAATTATATCAATTAATAATTCTATAAAATAACTTTCAAAAAAATTAATATTTATTAATAATAATTTTAAAATCTTAATCTATATTTATCATATATTTATATATACTAAATTAATATTTAATGTATTTTAGTAATATTTATTGTTTTTTGTGATAAATATGTTTTTAATAATTATGTATAAATCTATTTTTGTTTTGTTATTTAACAGAAAATTTTCAATAATTATTGGAGATTAAACTACTATTATTTAGCTTTTAAAATTTAATGTATTGTACTTATTGTATTTTTGTTATAATTTGTTGATTAATATTTGTTAGAGATTAAACTATTCTTTGAGATTACACTATTTATTTACTAATTTAAGATATTTTGTAGTATTTATTGTATTTTTATAATTATTATATTTTTGTTAGTTATTTATTATATTTTTATTATCAATATATTTTCAATAATTGTGTATTTTTGCTAAAATTTCAATAATTATTGAAGATTAAACTATTGTCATTTAGAGATTAGACTATTAATTTAGCTACAATTAGGAGTGTTCACGGGTTGGTTCGGTTTGGTTGTAGGTTGTTTGGCCAACCAAATCGACCTGGTCAAGTTTGGGAGTTAGTCACCCAAAACTAATTGACCATTAGCGAAAATTGGCCAACTTGCGTTGTATCGGTTTGGGCCGATTTTGGTTTGATCGGTCAGTTTCGAAAGATTTAAACTTAAAAAATTAAGTTTAAATTTTAAAAATTTACTATGGAATTATTAAAAAATAAATTTATAATATAAAATATTTTAGACAAAGAAATATTGGAAATTTTCCACTTTTCTATATTAGAAATATATTTAAAATATATAATATTAATATATAACTATGGTCAAGTCGTTCGATTTTGGTCGGTTTACAAATTGCCAAAGTGAAACTAATCCAACCTGGTTGAGTTGGGAAATTGTTGAATCAAAGCCAACCAGAAATACTAGAAATCAGGTTGGTTAGTTTCATCAATTTAATAAACAATCTTAGATGATGATAATAATAATAATAATAATAATAATAATAATAATAATAATAATAATAATAATAATAATAATTTATTATTATTATTATTATTATTATTATTAGTAGTAGTAGTAGTATTAGTATTATTATTGTTGTTGTTGTTGTATTGCAGAAAAATATTAAAAATAGTATATAAAATATAAATAATTATTAATTATTTAAAATGGTAAAAATATAAAACAATTATATACATTTATGTGTTTCTATTGTTTGTCTTTCACTTTAACAAATCTCATGCATCGTCCCGCTAGTTTGTATTTAAAAGACATGATTGAGTTTGCCATTGAAGTAGCTGGTAATAACAAAAGCTTTGAATTGCAGCAGAAGAGCAAGCATGGCTGATCTTCTTGAGTCCTTCGGAATATCAGCATGTACCTCGAAATCCATTCTTTGGTTCTTGCTCGCATATTCTTTTTGTTGTCTTTTATCTTTGCCAAATTGTTCATTAATCTAAGGCCATGTTTGGGAGTGCTTAAAATAAGTGCTTATTTAGGCCATTAAGCACTTATTGGTATTTGGGAAATAAGCCCAAAATAAGTGCTTATTTAAAAAATAAGGGCTTATTTTTTAAGCCTAAATTTCCAACTTTTTTTAAGTGCTTATACAATAAGCACTTATTCAATTTTTTTCTTCCAAAATTATTTATAGTTGAATTTTAAAATACCACTTATAAAATTATCCCTAGTTGAATTTTATATAAAAGTACTTTTATGAAAGCACTTTTACAAAAGCACTCCTATAAATTTACTTTTATGAAAGCATTTTTAAGAAAGTAATTTTATGAAAGCACTTTTGTAAATGTACGTTCATAAAAGTGTTTTTATAAAAGTAATTTAATAAAAGTTCTTTCAAAGGGTATATTTTCAAAATTTGAAAGAAATAAAGGACAAAATAGTCACAAATGCTTATTTAAGTGCTTATTAGAGAAAAAGGCTACCAAATGCCCTCTTGTACTTTGTTTTGCGACAAAGACCCCCTTATACTATGACCGTGGGACAAAGACCCCATTCCGTTAGCCTTTCGTCCAAAAAGGTCATTGCAATAATTTTTAATCCCCATACTGCTCTTGTAATAACTATTCAGACGAGAAAACACTATTCATCTTCCTTGACCTCACGATACACTAACAACTGCGGCGGTAATCCCCTCTACCTTAGATTCCTTCACATTTCTCTCTCTCTCTCTCTCTCTCTTTCTCTCTCTCTCTCTCCCTCCCCCCGACCTCTCTTTCTTCCCCTTCCCCTTAACATCCCCGCTGCTCTCAGGGCTTTTGTGCTAAAGGTAGAGAGTAGTGAGAGAGAGAGAGAGTGTGTGTGTGTGGGTGAGACATTGAGAGAAGAACAAAATGATTTCCTCATCTTCTCTTATGATCATCTCCAAATGCATTGTGTTCCTAGAACATGAATCCTCACTTGGATTACTCAAGCTTTCCGTCTCTGATCTCCATATGCTCTCCTGCCATTATTTACAGAAGGGCCTTTTTTACACTCATCCTCCTCTTCCCATCGATTCTCTTCTCTCTTTTCTTAAACGCGGCCTTTCCAAGACTCTGATATATTTTCCTGCCCTCGCTGGGCGTCTCATAATTGACGATGATGGTTACGTTTACATTTCCTGCAATGATGCTGGCATCGACTTTCTCCATGCCAACGCTGCTCACCTCCCCATTCGTGACATTCTCTCTCCCATCCACGTTCTGGACTCCATTAAGGAGTTATTCGCCTTTGACCGCACCATCAGCTACGACAGCCATTTCAAGCCCATAGCCACCGTCCATGTGACTGATCTCGCCGACGGAATCTTCATTGGTTGCATTGTCAACCACGTAGTGGCTGACAGTATGTCCTTCTGGAACTTCTTCAACGCCTTTGCTGAGGTATGCAGGGGTGTCAACAAACTCACGAGGCCACCAGATTTTTGCCACAATTTTGTCAACGGTTCTCTTGCGGTGCTTCGATTCCCAGAGGGCGGTCCCCAGGTGACGTTCTCAGCCGATGCCCCTCTAAGTGAGAGGATCTTCCATTTCAGTAGAGAAGCGATACTAAAGCTGAAATGCAGAGCTAATAAATGGGTCGACAGAAGATTAACAATCGAGGCTGAGATTTTGGCACTGCAACCCTATTACATCCATGAACCTGACTAACTACTTTACCCCCCCCTATACATCACCTGCTAGTGCCCTCTTCAGCATGGTGCTTGACGATGACAACAAAATGACAATAAGGGTGTTAGGGGTGTTGCTGCCACTTCTGCACCTACCCCGGCTTAAGAGCGAGCGGGCTCGACAAGACTCGGCACTAGCTTTGTATCACCTCTCACTCGTTCAGAGCAAGTGCACCAAACTAGTGAAAATGGGTTGAATCCTGATGATGTTAAGGGGAAGGGGAAGAAGAGAGATCGGGGGGAGAGAGAGGAGAGAGAGGGAGAGAGAAAGAAATGTGAAGGAATCTGAGGTAGAGGGGATTACTACTGTTGCTGTTAGTGTATCGTGAGGCCAGGGAAGATGAATAGTGTTTTTATCGTCCGAATAGTTATTACAAGGGTAGTATGGGGATTAAAAAATATTGTAACAACCTTTTTGGACGTAAGGCTAACGGAAGGGGGTCTTTATTTCACGACCATAGTACAAGGGGGTTTTTGTCGGAAAACAAAGTACATGGGGTCTTTGTCATAGACCCCATAGTACTGGGGGGTCTTTGTAATTTATCTTAAAATAAATGCTTACTTTAAAAAATAAGCACTTGAAAAATTTGAGTGTGAAATGCAAATAAATTCTTATTTCGAATAAGCACTTATTTAATAAGTACTTATTTTTTTAACTTAAGCACTCCCAAACATGGCCTTAGATTTATATCAGTTTTTTTTTTATGGGAAAATTCCCGATTAGTACCCTGTACTTTGGGTCTAGTGTTACTTTGGTCCTCCCAAATCCATGCCCACTTAAACGTAACCCCAACTTTCTTGAATGGAAGAAGCAAGGATTTGGGACTGTTAATTTTTTCTGTCAACGTTTAGATGGTTGATAAAGAAAATTAAATGACACTTGAAGGGCATTTGTGTCCTTTTCAAATGTCACTGAATGACAGGTTAACTGATTAATGGCAAATACTGGATTGTCACATTTTGAAAGTTTGGATATTTGTATTGCGCAATTTAAAGTCCGGGGACCAAAGTGACATTAGGCACAAAGTACAAGATACTAATTGAGAATTTTCCCTTTTTTTATTTTTATCTATAAAAAAAGGATTTTTATTTTTGGCAGGTGAAGTTTAGATCTTGTACCTAGTACCTGATTTTTTTCTTCTGATTCTTCCGTGGATGATATGGATCTCTCCTTCTCTCATCTTCCTTGTGTGGTGCTTCCACCCCCCTAGCTTGCTGAGAATGGAGAGTAGTAAGATCTATCGGATCATTTTGTTTTTGTGAGGGAGGAGGAATTGCATAATGCAATTGCTCGTTTCGTGGGAAGAAAGTGGTTTAGTGGTCCTAAATTGACAGGTGTATATAACTCGGGCTTCATATGATTCATTCATTGGCGCCGTTTGGCGCGTCTTTTTGTGCGGTCTTTCGGTTGTTTACATGTGGGAAGATTGAAAATCGATCTATTCCCGTTTGGCACACGGAAGATCTAACCGTCAAAAGACGCGCCGAAAAAACGCGCAAAGCCCATTTTGGGCTGATTTCGGGAAGCTCCAAATGAAGCTTCTCGCGTCTTTTACGTTTTAATCTTGCGTGGAAAGACCCAAAACAATGTATGAAAAGACACGCATCTGCCAAACGGTCTTCAAGCTATCTAGATCTTATATCAAAAGCTCAATTTGACTATTAACTATCTTTTCAAAAAGACTGCCCAATTCTTCGAGTGGATTTTCAACTTGAAATTTATAAGACGTGATACTTGGTGAAAGGCTCCTCGTTTTCTCTAAAATAATATTTTCTGAGACGTTTCGTTCTCGTCGTTCTCTGTTTCAATTTATGATATTGCGCTCCCGGTCTGTCAAATCGCCACCGTCCGTTCATATCTATGGCTTTTTAATACATTGTTACAGTGTATATTTCAGGGCAGATTATAATTTAGGAAATAAAAGAGCCTTAAACCGATCCTTCTGAACCAGATTAAAAAAGTAAAGAAAAATAGAAAAGCGAACTTCAATACAGGCCAATACATAATAATGTATCGAAATTTTTTCCAAACAGGTATCGGACTTTTGAAGTGCATTACCAGCAAGGGCTTGGACATGTCACATGTGCACCTTAATCATATGCGCCAAAAGCAAAAGTGTAGGAATTCAAATGGAATTCTAAAATAAAATAAAGAAAAAGAATACCAATCTTCCATCTTCCATCTTCCATCTTCCATCTTCTTCAAGATGCATGTATCTTGCATAATGAACTTCCCTTTTCTTAATTTTTTTTTGATAAAAAGAGTAATAATTTCAAGTTGGTAGACATACTGAAATGGGCAATTCAAAGGATAATATAAACAATTCTATACATCTAATCATCTATCCCGAATGTTGTCAGGACCTATAAAAGACTGGGACCACCTGTTGTTTGTTATTAGGCTACCAAGCCCAATTCGCCAAGACAACCACTGTAACAGTGGGATAGGCCTAGGTTTGCTAGGATTGGTGCTTAACTGGAATTCACAATCTCCGCCCCACAGCATTGTGGGGCGGGACGTTGTGGGGCGGAGATGTGGTCTCGCTTAACTGAGAGCAGGCCTTGGCCTAATTCTTCCCAACCCGACCATTTTCAACCTAAGAACAAGTGAGAATTTTAATCATAAGATTAAAGGAAATAAATGTATTCAGTAATCGGGTGTTCTCTTGGACCCGTTTACAAATGGGTCTTAAAACCCTAGGAACTGAGTTGGGATCCAATATTAATGCTCCATTCTCGGATCCAGTTTTGTAGAACCGGATTACTACTTTACTAGTGTGTCTGACTCTCGCTTTTATCATTGACATTAAGAATCCGCTGTCTGTAGTAAAACTTGGTTGGAGTCTGTGGGTTCTCATTTCTCAATGAATGGTGGAGATGGGCCCACGGCGTGCATTATTTGCCCATGACAGCTGGCAAGTTATGGGCCAAACCCAGATAAAAGTCCAAAATCATTCATAATTGATCAGACATCCATCGAATCCACCGATCCGAGACCGACAGGTACTATCTGGATTCCTAAAGTTCCTAAAATACCCATCAATGGCCACGTGTAAGCACACTTACGGTGGATGCTCACTGCAAAAGGAAAAGAATGATTTATACCCACCAATAAAAAACAAAAGCAGACGTATAGGCGACAGCAGTGAACAGAAAAAGGATACTCTAAATTCTAATATTAATAAAGGATATGTGCGTCCTGCACCCCTGGCGCAGTATAATACCTTTAAGGCTTTAATAAATAAATAAATAAATCATCTGTATCAACATGGAAAAGCGTGACGTCAGTTTCCACTTCGAGTTTGTTATTTCTTGTCCGTGGGTTACGTTTAGCGCTTACGCTCTGCTCTGCTCTCCGTCTGTTGAGCTTCGACCTTCGAGGGATGAGGAATCCATTAAAAACGGATAATATTATAAAAATAAGCAGCATATCCATATGATTGATTCGTCGTTCATTCAGTACTAAAGCTGTTGCGTGTGATGGCGTCTTAAGTTGCGTTTCATAACCATGCGATCGATTGATTGATCCATCTTTGCTGTTGTTGGTGGTTGCGGTTGCTCAGCTCTTCTTCTGCTTCTTATTTCTCATTTACGACTTCTGCGGTTCTTCAGGTAAGGTATAAATCTTAAAGTTTTTATTACCTTTCATTTTCAGCGTCTAATAGAATCATTGTACTCTGTTATGATCATCTCTTGCCGTCTTTCATCCTTTTCTCCCCCTATTTTTTTTTTATAACCATTTTGAAACAAATCTTTAAAACCCTATTCTATCGTTTTGTAGAATTTCATTTCTTTGACTCGAGATTGGACAAAGTGTTGGATTCCAAGCCTCTGTTCCAAACTCAAGCTGAGCCATTCTGTCCCCAAGGCCCCAAGGGTTTCTTTTAAATTCACAACTATAATTTATCAGCAAAAAAGTGCGAGTTCAGTGTGCTAAGACAGCACATAGTCTGTTACTTTATGTGCCTTTTTCTTTTTTCTCTTATGCTGCTCGAGGTTACAGAGTAATATATGTTTCATGCCAGATATTCCATGTCTGATGGTGCCTGGATTCTGGACCCTTTCTCCCTGAATGAACCATCGCCCCAAGCTTTACCACTTATTAATTGAAAATTTTCAAATCAAGAAGATTGTCTAGGAGTGACTTAATATGATTTAAGCAGCGGTTTGAAATTTTGATAAAAAAACATAGAAAAAGAAAAGAATGGGTAAATCAGCTGGTCTTGGTACTTAGTTGAAATAAAATTTGCATTACCAAAGAATATATGGGTCGCCAAATGATTCACTGGTTTTCTCTGAAGAAATGTCGGGCAGAAATTTCTGTTTGAGGCATAGAAATCTCTTATATTGCTTCTACAAGCTATATATACTTTCATATTAAATTGGCCTTTGCTTTAATTGAACCTATTTATTAAGAATGTGTTAGGGACTGGATTGCTAATTTGTTTACCAAGCATTATTGTGGGCATTCTGCATTATTTGCTGTGAGCAAAAGGAAGTCCCTCTAACTGCACTTAGTCCGAGTTCCAGTAAAACACAATAATAGAGAATTTGACTAGAAGGAAGTGTAGTGCTAACCAATCAAGTGGTTAGGCATGAAACATGGGGTTGGGTTTAGCAGTCTTCGCAAAGTTTACAATGAATTGTCTGACATGGAAACAAGACATAATCTATGGTTTGTGATTTAGGTAACCTGGAATCTGTTTTGCTGCTTTTCCTTTGCCTTTATCAAGGATTTGCATCCATATATGCTTTCAGACAAGCATGGATATCTCATTTGGGAGTCAAGTTCATTGTTGATCTTCTATGCTGATACTACATATATATATATATATATATATATATATTTAACCTATGCTTTTATTTTTAGTTTTTCTATTAGTAGAATTCTAGTTCAACAATGGTTTCTGGGTCATGCTAGTTCCCTTGTTTTGTGTGAAAGATGTCAATCATGATAATGATCATCATCCAAGCCTTATCCCAACTATATGGAGTCGGCTGCATGAATCCTGTTTTGCCATTCTTTTCTGTTTAATACCACATCCATTTTTAAATTATGAGCACTTGAATCATTTCTTACTACTTCAACCCATTTCCTTTTTTGGTCTAATTCTAGCCCTTCTATCCCCTTCAACATGCAATGAATCATTTCCTAACATGTGCTGGCAATGGTCTTCTATGCAAGTGACCTATTTGAGCCACTACATTCTCAAATTTTCAAATTTTATCACCTATTTGAGCCACTACTGACTTCATTAGAATGACTTCATTTTTTATATTATTCTTTATATTTTTACCACTCATCCATCTCAGCATATGCATTTCTGCTACAGTCATTTTTTGGACATGTTTCCTGATTGCCCAATACTCTGCTCCATACAGCATAGCTCACCTTGCATCTTCAGAAATCTTCAAGAAACTCAAAATATTTTCAAAGAAATATTGGCTTGTAAGCACATATAATAACAAAGGATTAAAAGTGCTGGATCTTGTCTTTGAATTCACAGGCATGTGGAATTTTGGGAGGAGAGGTATCCACTACATGCAAAAACTGAATGCTGCAAACATCCCTTCTGCTTTATTAGAGAAGGGTCAGAATCGTGTTATAGATGCTTCACTCACTCTGATTCGTGAGAGAGCAAAACTTAAGGTATGCTTTCATTTAAACTATGTTCTACTGTGTACACAGAAATCTACTTACGTGTCTTATGTAATTATCATCCAAGGCCAATTTATGTTAATCAGTAATAGGGTTATTCTTTGTCCAATTTGCAAGGAAGCCTTTGCCAGTCAAATATGAGCTATACCAAGAAATAGGATAACTTCTTTCTAGTTCCCTGTGCTACAGCTGTTGCTACCTGCCTACCCCAAAAGTTGAGTGTTTTATTGAGTTACCACAAGCTGTTTAGGGAAGTGGTTAAGTGACAACAATGCTTTCAAAGGTGGAGGTGTGAGGTGAGCTGGTGAGGTGGTAGGATCTTTAAAGGAATGAGGCACAAGCCTTGAAACTTAAGAGTCAATATGGGATCTCATCTTTCTAAGAAAAAGTTTAAATAAAATGATAAATAAGTGTATATAAATTATTCAACTTATCATATCTCATATGCTGGTTTCATCTGAGCACAAATGGTAAGTAGAATTAAGAAGGAAAAACTGAGATAAGAAGGGAGAGGAGCGGAGCCTTACATATTTCAACGACGCTTCTAAATTTCATCTATCATAATATAACCTTACGACCTAAGTTTCAATAATTTTTTTTTTTCCTCAGGGAGAGCTGGTGCGGGCTTTAGGAGGTGCTGTGGCATCAGCATCACTCCTAGGAGTTCCATTGGGACATAACTCATCTTTCCTTCAGGGTCCAGCATTTGCTCCTCCACGGATCAGGGAAGCTATCTGGTGTGGCAGCACAAACTCTACAACTGAAGAAGGTAAAACATTGATTTACTCATGTACCATATGAGAGAAGCCATGAATCTAACATATTTACTAGAGTGGTAGTAAAAGCGGAAAAAGAAGCTGGGACTAAAATGCATTTGAAAGATGAGAAGTGAGTGACCGGGTGATGGACATGCACTGAATCAGAATCATTTGGTGGTTCTATTTGTAACCTAATTCATTCTACCCTTTCTTGCATTCCATTTTACTTTTTTTTTAATTGAAAAAGATCAAAGCTTCAATTGTTACTCCCTCTTCTCGGGAGGCAAATTGCAAAAGTTTCTTTGTTTTTTTATTTCTTTGCATCCATATAAAAATCTTGTTATTTTTTCTTGTTTCTTTTTATTTTTACCTATTTATCAACTTCAACTTTATTTGTCACCATTTTACCATTCCTTAATCATTCTATTTTGTTGTTTGTCTCCTTCTTTTAGTCCATATAAAAGTTTGCTTTATTTGATACTGTGATAAGAAAGGTTAATGATTATTGGATCCAGATCCTTATATAGAAAAATTTGCTTTTAGTAAGGGTACCCCTCCCAAGACCCCAGACAGCTGGGATCAGCATTGGGTAGTGGCCTTTAGAATTATCTCCTTTACTGATAAAATATGAGGGGCATTTATCCAATGTTGGTCCCTTCTATCCAGGGTCTTGGGAGGGGTGAATCGGATACAGACCTAATCTTTGGAATTTTTTTGCACAAAGTGGCTGCTCTCAGACTCAAACCTGCATTCTCATGCACAGTCAGTCTGATATTTTATCATTGCACCAAGCGATGGCCCCTTTGTTTACTAGTTAAGCAACAACAACAACAACAATTGGGATTCCACTGAAGCAGAAGAGCCTTGCTAGTTGGTCTCAGAACAACCAAGTAGCTACAAATCACATCAATGACAGTGCAAGGTGATTCCAGAATTGTTATTTCATGGGCCCGAAATGGGGGCAGTGGTCCCTGGGGACTATCGTACCTCTTGAATGGAGTTAGAGAAATTCATTATGAGCTGAATGGTCAGATTAGATAGGGACTTTAGGATGTTAACTTTACATGGCTGATAGATTAGCTAAATCAGGAGTGGAGGGGTCTTTTTTGTATAGCACCACCGTAATGCCCAAGTAGTTTGTTTTTTTAGTTGGGCTATGTATCCTTGCTATTTGTGTGGCTTGTACATCATCTCATGTATATATTTCGCTCTTCTGTTTTCTAATGAAGTTACTCCAAAAAAAATCCATGAGACACTGTCCGAAGTGGTTAGAATGTTGCAGCAACCAAACAAATCCACATGACCTACTACATCTATAGTTTAACTATTAAAAAATGATGTCTCTTCCCATTGTTCTGCATGTTGCATATTTTTGATATTGTCAATGTTTTAAAATAATATGACACTTGGGACATTGCAGGGAAAGAATTAAATGATCCACGGGTGCTAACTGACGTTGGGGATGTTCCTGTCCAAGAGATTCGTGATTGTGGTGTAGATGATGATAGATTAATGAATATTATAAGTGATTCTGTGAAGCTGGTGATGGAAGAAGTAAGCTTGCTTGTACTGTGAACTCTTCTTCAAGAATGCCTATGGATATTTCTGCTGTTAGAAATTCGAAAAAGTTAAAACATTTTACAGAACATTCTGTAATTGGACCTTCATTTTTAACCTTCTACATATTTAAACTGTTTGTGTCTGTGTTCTTGGTTGCACAACTCCTTTCTTTTTTTTTTTTTTTTTTTTTCTTTTGAGGTTTTCTCTCTCTTTTAAATTATGGAATTCGAAATATATTTTGAGAAGTGAAGTCTAATTAACATATGTCTGGTGTTTGTGTTAGAAAGGTCATGCATTGTGGTGGAAAAGTAGTTTTTTTATTAGCATTTTTACATAGCTTTTCTGTTTTATTTTATTTGGTCACTTTTAGTATCAAACTATTTATTGTATATGTCCTTCAATGCTTATATACACTTTTTGTCCATCGTCATGTTTCTTTTTTGGAAAGTGAATCTTACTAATATGAATTTAATCTCTTCTAGTAAGGACTTGTGTGAATAAAGTTCATGAGGAACCAATCTTTTTTAGTGTAAATTACAAATACCTTACCAATAATTATTTGATTATTACAGATCCCCCCTTTGTCAAATAGCATGTTGTCACATGATATATTCGAACATTATGATGACATTATTCACCCTTTTTATTAACTTTAACAATCAAAATGATCATATCGGTAGCATGAGGAAATAACCAAAACATAATGAGATGCTCCAACAAAGGAGGAAAAATTGGAAGTTGTGTCTCATGTTTTCATCTTTAAACAAGAAAAGTGACAAGTTCATCAACCATTTATCATTTTTAGTTTATATGAAATTGACATTTGGAACCATCCCAGCCACTCTTTGGTTCTAATGGCAATCTATCTGTTGGTAGTGACTAAAATATGAAGTAATTGCAATGTTTTTACTTGTTAAGGGTGTTGTATTTTCTAGTGGTATTATGAACCATGAGAATGGGGAATGCTGAATGACCAAAATGTCCAGTCTTTATTTTCATGTTTTTGGTGGTTGTTTGGTATGCTGGACTGTACCACATATATACATTGACATTATTAAATGGATAAATAAGATTGCATATTAGATAATTTTTTGACAATTTAATCATGCTTTTCTGATGTTATAAGTCTCTCTCTCTCTCTCTCTCTCTCTCTCATTTCTTTGATAGTAAACGAAATTTTATTACAAAAACAAAAAAAGGAGTATAAGCACAACTGAACTAAATCCTTGACATGTTTCAACACTTATTCAGGATCCACTACGCCCACTAGTTCTAGGTGGGGACCACTCAATATCTTTTCCTGTTGTAAGAGCTGTATCAGAAAAGCTTGGTGGGCCTGTTGATATTCTTCATTTAGATGCTCATCCTGATATTTATCATGCCTTCGAAGGAAACAAGTATTCACATGCTTCTCCTTTTGCCCGGATAATGGAGGGTGGTTATGCTCGACGGCTTCTACAAGTAATGTTATACTTTGTTAAATGTAGATTTTATAAATACTGTTTCTTTCTGAGGATTTTAGTAGTGTTTGACAATATACATGGCTATTGAACATATTGATTTGCGACAACCATTTCCATGCAGTCCTACCATCTTTCATATATGCCTTTAGATTACACGTTTGTTCTCACTTTTGGATGTATTGAGATTTAATTCAATGATATAAAATCTAGTCTGTTTGCTAGGGCTGTGTTCAATTGAATTGAGAATAGTTAGTTTCATAGGGATCTTCTGTGGACAAATGCACAAAATGCCCCAACAACATTGAATCTTGTGTCTTCTCTGTTTGCACTCTTTTCTTTTGTATTTCTTGATTTCTTGTACAAGAAGCACCCCTTTGTCTTGAATTTGCCTGTTTGGCCTGATTCACTGTCATTGGAAAGGTTATTCAATTACCTGTTCAATGATCAAAAACATGATTCGGTTATTATTTGAGCATAGATATGTGGATTTGTTTAGAATTTCGATAAGCAGTCCCTCTAAAAGACCTAGGTTTTGATGATTATGGAGTAATTCTACATCATCCTCCAGTTTCATCATGATTGATGAATTTGCTACTGCACCAATATGGGAACAAAATCAATGAGTACTATATACTGTTTGAGGATTCATTCTGCAAAGCATATAAACTAAAATCAGGGAATGCAGAATAAAAGAATGTTAAGTTGATAGTGAAGGACCCAAACAGTATATGTCTATAAGTGACCATTGTGTTCAATTAGTTGTTACAATGAAGGGAGGAGTGCAACTTTTTCTACATGAACTAATCTATAACTCCATTTTGAAAACTTTATCTAGTTCCAGTTTTTGAAATGCAAATGATGATGTGCAGATGAGTATTCAAGTCATTCAAAGGAACCTAGGAGTAGCTTCAATAGGGTGATAAAATGAGAGAAAGTAGACTAAAATGGTTTGGTCATGTGAATAGAAGACATCAACAGCACCTGTAAGAAATGATTTGTTGCAAGTTGAAGGGGCTAGAAAGGCTAGGGGTAGGCCAAAAAGGACATAGGCAGAAGTAGTAAGAAACGATTGAAGCGCCAATAATTTAACAGCTGATTTGCCATTGAACAAAACGGAATGGCGAAACAGGATTAATGTGGCCGACCCCCTATAGTTGGGATAGGGCTTGGATGATGATGATGATGATGGTGATGATAATTTAAAATTGGGTTTTGAACAGAATTTTGACCTGGCTTGAAATGGAATCTTTTAACAAAAATTCTGTGAAAATTCATCATTTACTCATAATTTCAGTAAAAATTTCAATGCTTTGAAATATCAATACCAATTTCCTTATTCTTTTTTTACAGAATCCTTAAGCCTCCCTTGAAGTTTCTTAAATACTAAAACATTCCCTCTTGACTGATATGGCCGGACCAAAACCTCCCTTCACTTGTTCCAATGTTGGTTATTGTCAACACTTGATTAAACATGACATAAAAGTTCTGCTGAAATCCCAATAGGAGGTAATCCAGGTCCTTCGGATATAGGGGGAGTATTCAGAGATGGAGAGGGCAGAATTTTTGCAATGTTTTCGGGGAGAATAGGAGGGGGACTCATTGAGTGTGGAGGCGATGGCTTTGCTTCAAGCGGTAAGATATGCAAAACAACCGGGGTTACATCAAATTGAGATAGAAGGGGATTCCAAATTGTTAATCGACTAGATGCATTCAAGCAGATTAGGAGCATGGATATATAGACAGCCCATAAGGCTCAACATAACAAGGGAGATTGGAGAAAACTTCAAGTGGACAAGAAGATCAGCTAATGGACTAGCTGATACCTTAGCCAAACAAGGGACTGTGAGGGAGAGTTTGTTCTGGCCTTCTAGGCAGTGTTGTAAAAAGATGACTTTGGGTTCAACTCCCTAAAATAGGGGTTGACAGTTGTATACTAATTTTATGTTAATGAAGTTACCATTTCCAGTCCAAAAAAAAAAAATCCCTAAAGTGCCCTTATTCAAATTTGACTTTAAATCAAAAAGACCAAAATGCCCATTGTGACTTTATTTTTACATGTAAAGTGATGTTTGGCATTGATGCTGATTCTTCCTTATTGATTGTTCAAAAATCGGTAAATTTTGTTATTTAGTATCATTTCTGCCATGTAAGCCGATTTTTGAGAAATTGGCTTTGAGCCTGTTTGGTACTGATTCTCAAGGGCTGATTATTTTTGCATTGGAGTTATTATTCAATGCCACATTGGATGCCATGTCATCCTCAAAAAAATCAGAATCAGCTGGAAATCAGGAAATCACCAAAAATATTCCTGAAAAATGACAGATTTCAAGAATAGATTTTTGGCTGATTTTCTGAAAATCACCAAAATCGGGCGACCAAGTAGAAATTTCAGCACTGATTCCTCTAATGCTGACATGACTGACATGACAGTGATTTTCAGGAAATCGGCATTGATGACAAACATCCCCTAAATGTTTAACTGAAAAATCTACCTTCTCAAGTCAAAAGAAAATGAAAGTGTATTGCATGTACATCACCAAATACTCCTCTCAAAATCAATCCTGTTAGTGACATCATCTAATAATTTGCCCTTTGAAATTTTGTAAAAGTCGACATCAAAGTTTGGATTATATCTTACCCTTTAATTGGTCACATCAAAATTCAGGTGACCCACCTACAGGTAGGGCATTTTTGGTATCAGATTCAACCATCCAAAACCCTACAAGGACATTTTTGATATTTCTCCTGTTCTGTTAAAGTTAACAGCAGAATCATTTAATATGGGATGTTTAAGGATTAGGACAAAACTGGGGAGGTGTTAGTATTTATAATTATGGCAAACCTCGGGAGGTTTGAGGATTTTTTTTTCTCCCTTTTTCATCTTTCTCATGTCAATGTTATCTTTTTCCGATTTGATCTTCTAATTGTCTAAAGCTTCCTTTTCTTCTCTATTTCACAGTAGAATTATATAATATTATAATTCTTTATGGACTTCTGTCTGGTCATCCTTGAAACTGAAACTGAAATTAAAATTTATATAATATTTTAATTTCTATTTTTTGGCTCTCATATAGGTTAAGGCTTTGCACTAATTTGTACTAATGCACTTTATTTTGATGGGATTTTAGGTTGGTATTAGGTCAATAACAAGAGAAGGGCGTGAACAAGGGAAAAAATTTGGTGTGGAGCAATATGAAATGCGAAACTTTTCAAGAGATCGCCATGTTTTGGAGAATCTGGTCTCTCTCTCTTCTCTCTCTCTCAGACACACACGCACTCGCACGCACACATGGTATTGCTATGAATTGGTCATAGTTCAGTCTGTTATTGTTGACCTTAAACTTAACTCAAATCGTACATGCAATTAGAAGAGAAAAAAAAATTAATTCAGACACCAATAGATGTTTAACACAATGCTGCGACCATGATCACATGCCACCCCAATGAAAAACCAGCATTTGAAAGAAAATAATGGTATGCTGAATTACTCATATATGTTTTGAAATATTTTGGACAGAAACTTGGGGAGGGCGTGAAGGGGGTATATATTTCATTGGATGTGGACTGCCTTGATCCTGCGTTTGCTCCTGGGGTGTCGCACATTGAGCCAGGAGGTCTTTCTTTCCGTGATGTGCTAAACATCATCCACAATCTCCAAGCTGATATTGTAGCTGCAGACGTTGTGGAGTTCAACCCACAGCGTGACACTGTTGATGGAATGACTGCAATGGTTGCTGCAAAGCTGGTAAGAGAACTGACTGCAAAGATATCAAAATGACTGGAGCCTTTCACTACGCCTTGACTGTATCAGGCATTTCTTCTTTTTGCTGCACCCTTTTTTTCCTGGTGCAACTGCGAAGTTCAATTAGTGCCTCCATCAGATTCAGATTAGACATTTCTCCACCGGGTTTTAGAAGCTGAACTTGTAGCGTTGGGTTGGTGTCTAGTTGGTATGAAAGCCTTTTTTTTCATGGTGATTTCTTCGTAATAATAATATGTAACAGTACTGGTATTTGTAGATTTTGGCTTAACAAGGCCTTAAAAAAAAATGAGAGAAGGGGTATTTTGTTGTGTACGTATAGCGGAGCTGCATTTTTGTGATTCCTTTAATCGACAAGGTCTAAAAGTGGATGTTGCCATGTTGATAGATAACAATTAAATTATGACTACTCAAATATCATGTCTTTGTAGTTTCGTGGCAGAGATGATCCACCATCCACAAATAGATCTTGATTTTCAATAGGTAAATGCTCTAGACCCTGTTCCCGATTAGTCCAATGACTGACCATATGCTTTAAGCAATTCTTGAGAAACCTTACATTAAACATTTTAAAATCACAAAATTGTACTTTCTTTCCCATTTTCGTTTTCAAATTTGAATAAACCATGTTTTGAAGCAACGCAGCAGCCTGTGCATCAACCTTCATTTTCTTGCTCAGTGATGCACGAATTGGGCATAATGGTTTTATAATTCTGTCTCCTTTTTTCTGGTAACAAACAATGAAGTCTTCTCTCCCCCATTCACTGGGTCTATTTCTATAATAGGTATGAGAAATGGGAGATAGGAGTGTAAACGGAGCGAATTTGAATTGGATCAGGTTTGGTTCGAATTCGAAACCGATTAAATAGATACATATTCGAATTCGATTCAATATCCGACGTTTTCTTAAAGCAACACATTGAATTTGTCTAAATAATCGAATGTTCGAATTTGATTCGAATTTGAAATACATTTTTAACACCGACCTCTTCATCAAGGGAAGAAGAAGAAACCTGGTTTGAAGTTTTTTTTTTTTTTTTCATTCCCTATTGATTTAATATTCAAAAAAAAGAAAAACAAATTAATTATTTTTTTGAATCATAGCCGTCTATCAATTTGATGTCACTGCAACAAGCATCACCATTAGTGTGGTTTGCAACAGAGAAATTGTCCACCAAGTTCATGTGCTTTGCAACATCAAGAGGGAAAGAGAGCAAGAGATGGAGAGAGAGGAAGAGAGAGAAAGCGACTAATAAAAAACACTTGTATGTAAAAAATAAAAAAAGGAATGAAGAAAGGGAAATTAACATTAAAACTTACAAGTTGCAATGGACCAAAAGAAAAGATGCGAAGAAAACATGTTGCAGAGTAAGAACTGAGGAAGAAGAAAGATGAATAGTAAATTAAAAGCGATTGAAATGAAAAGTACAAAATAATTAATGAGATGCGGGCCTTTTGATAAAAAAATATTAAAATATAACTTTGTTTGTTCCAAAAATCATCATAACATCCGCATTGGTTCAATTGTTTTATTATTAAAATATAAAAAGTATTAAAATATTATTTTATTTGACCAAAAAATCATCATAGTGTCTCTGTCTTTATTATTAAAATAATATTATAAAAGAAAATTTTCAAAAGGCATCATTCATTGTACTCCAACAAAATAATATATTAATATATATATCGATATATACGTATAATATATATTTATCAAATCGAATAATTATCGAATCAGATCAACTCCTATTCGAATTCGATTTGATTAATTAATCGATAAAAATGCTTCATTCAAATTCGACTGCCAATGGCATTCGAATAATCCAAATTCGATTAAATTATATATAATCTCGATTTTGGACTCGAATTTTCAAATACCGTTTACACCCCTAACGGGAGAGACTTGTTTGAAACTAATGTAAATAATGAATGCAGCCTCCTCTCCAAAGTTCACTGTTTTTAGAGACTATTGAATTTCAGAGTTGCTTCTGGTCTCAGTGCAATCATTATGCCCTTCTAATTTGTCATTCCATTTTGTTTATTTTTCCCTAAGTTGTAGAATTGATCTTAAATAAATTAGTAAATGGTGGGCAATTTGATAATTTACCATCCGCATTGTTGAGGGTGTTGTACTTGAGTGTATATTTCAAAAAGTTCAGGATAATAAGTTGCACTCGAAAGCTCAGACTAAGTTTTGCTCATCATTTTATATATTGGAGGTAAAATTAGTTCTAAGTAAGACATACCTTAAGTTGCAAATGTCACTATCCCTAAGTACAAGGTACTTATATATAATTTTCACGTTGTCAACGTTTGTGCCAACATGCACATCATTTGATAACTTTGAATTCATTGAATTTATCATTTATGGATTGAGCAAGGTAACCTGTTCACACCAAAACATCGACGTAACCAGATGAAACTCGCTGAAATTTTTTCATCTAAGTCTACACTGGACTCTTCTCGGCGTACTGCCCACACATCTTAGGTTTGTTAGCCCATTTACACCATGAACTGTATAAGATCATATTTTCTGGATTGGTTGGGTTTTCGATTAATCGTTCTACATCAGTTATGCTCATCATTTTATATATTGGAGGTAAAATTAGTTCTAAGACATATCTAGGTTCCAAATGTTTATCCAAAAATTTTATGATACCGGAAAGGCATGATACCTTATAAAACTTGTAACTAATCAACCGGTATTAAAAATGGTATCAATCAGCTAGTATTCATCAAAATTCACAGTGAACCTGATTGGTCAAATTTCTTTCGGTGTCATACCTTTCTGGCATCGTAACCATTGGCTTCCAGGAAAATTTTGGAGAATGGTATTAGATAGAATTATTGCCGTATATTTTGTAATCAGAAACTATCGTGTGTTTTTCTTGAGCGTATTAAAAGCATCACCTTTAATATTTCATTGTGTGACGTCAGCGCTACTGTGTTAACACTACTAAGAACAAAACTGAAGAATGAGAAGAAAAAGAGCTAAATTTCAGTAATTGAAAGAGAAAAAGATATGTACATATGGGCAAAAGCTAGAAATTCGGTGTACACCATTTCAATGTTCGTATGAAAGAAGAAATAAATTCAATGAAGATTATACTTTAATCAGTTCTAACGCCCTCGATCTGAGTTGAATATATGCACCTGGTGTCAATTCTACCTAGATGATCAAACTTTGCTCTTCATGAACATTTGTTGTTTCCGAAACAAAATCACCAACATCCAGACGTGAAAGAAGGTAGATGAATAAACAGAGATTCGCAGGAGATCCATGAGAGTAACTCATTGTTTATGAAGCAACTATCTAAATTCACTGTTTTGTGATTCAAGGATCGGAAGGTTCTGAAAAATCCTTGCTACACTTTAGAAGCATATCATAATTGATGGAAGCTAGCTGAGACAAATTCTGAATATACAAGAGAAAGAAGAGTTGTATCCTGGTTTCTTAAATAAATAAAATGCATCAAAAGATATCCAGCTATAGCAGGTTTACCTTAAAAGAAAAATTGCTGAATGAATACTTCACTGAAAGGGTGGGAGTTCCAAAATCTGCAAGATTACCACACTCATCCCCCTGTTTCACAGGCATCCAACCGTTAGAACTTAAAAAGGATGATATACAGTCTATAGATATTAATTGAATGGTCTAAGAAAATTGTCTATACATCTTCATCTTGTGGGTTGCTGAATGAGCTACCACTACAGGATATGCTGCAAGTTTCAGTCGTGTCATCAGAGTCATAGCCTGCTGAACGAACTTGCTCATCTGATGAATTCCATGCATAACGGCTTGTGAAATAACTTGTATCATATGCACCTTCTGCTGATGGAACAAATGCAGCCTGTAAATAATAAGACCATACTCCATTAATGTTTGTGTGGCATTTAAGAAAATTAGTTTAAGAGAAAATAAACTAAAGGGAAAATGACCTTCTGTCTGGCAAGTGTGTCCCAGTTGATGTTTTTGAAGAAATCATGGCACTTCACCTGCCACAATGATCATTCTTTTTTGCTAATCTTCTACCATTATTTAATGTGCAGAGTTGCATATAATATATATTCATCAACAACAGATAGGACCTTACCTCTCCAGCTCCAGTTGCTCCAAGTCTCTGGACTGGATTTTCAGTCAACAATCTGAAAGGAAGATAAAAGAAATTCAAAGAACACATGCATGTAGCTTACCTTATTGACACTAGCAATTTTTTTTTATGAATAATTGACGCTAGCCTTTCACACATTAAAGAAAGATTATCTGCTTTCTGGAATCAGTAATACAGATTCTGCGAGGTTGGAAAACTAAAGGTCTGAACAGGAGGGATAAACTATTATGGAATATTTTCCTGGCAGCTATCATCTGGTTAATCTGAAGGAAAGAAATAGTCGTATTTTTGACAATAAATATTCTGACATGGAGGAAATTAAAAGTAATCTTATAGGTTTGCATAGTTCTTGGTTGGGTGTACAAAGAATATTTCAGCGTGTCCAACTAAGTTATGTTTTGCAGGTTGGACCTTTTTTGGATGATTGGCTAATGTACTTTCTTTTTGCACATTATTAATTTATTATAAATCAATTCAATACTTTGCCTTAGTAGAAATATACAGAAACAAAAATTGCAGAGAAAGAAGAAAATAAGTTTTTGTGAGAAGAGAGAAGAAGAGAGAATGGAGACAAGAATGAGAGAGCTATCAGATCTGGTTGCCCCCTCTTATTGATATTCATACTTTAAGTAAAATCATGTATAATGACTAATATGCCCTTATAGGGCGGCTAACCCAAAATACTCGATAAAATACTTTAAAACACCACTCTAAAGGGTCCCAACAAGTGTGTTGTGGTCCCTACTCTCTAACTAAACAAATTAACCAACAAATCTGCACAAAATCTTCAACCCTCCCCTTCAAGTTGGGAGTAAATGTCATACATTCCCAACTTGCATAGGTCATGTTCAAGTTTGTTCTTTGCAACCCCTTTGGTATCAGCTAATTGTAACTCATAGGAGACATAAGGCAGGCTCAAGGATCAAAGTATTGGTACTGAGTATCGTATTGGACAACTTGGATACGGATACGCCTTGGAAATGCATGGATACGGATGAAAAAAATGGGAACGCTTAGATACATTAGGGAAACACAAATAAATTCCATAAATATATTAATAACACTAAATTTAAAATCAAATAGTTACAAATCATGCATAAATACAAAGGAAATGTACATTTTAATGGTATATATGATAAAATATATTGCAATTAATATAACAGGATGCATAAACATCACACAATTTTATTTATAATGCATCAATTAAGAATCCAAGACACATAAAAAATGCACATATTATATTTTAATTATTATATCAATTATTTTCTATTTTACTATTTTTAATTTTTTACATTAACAAAAATGTCAACTAAATATTAAATTCTCAAATGTAAACTAAAATATCAATTAATAATTTATAAAAAATATAATTTCAATTTAAAATATATCAAATCTGTTAAAATTTCTAAGATACATATATGCACATATATATATATGCAAATTTTTAATTACTAATATAACTATTACATTGTTGATAGTTTTGTTTCTATGGTTTTTTCTAAAATTAAAAATCATTTTTTGTTTAAATGTTGATTAGTAGAATTGGTAGATTCTATTTAATATTATACTCAAATATTTTCTAAACATTTTTTATTTTTGTAAATACTTAATATGTTGTTATTTAAGGTAATGTAAATTAAAATATTAATGAATTAATAATTTAATACATATATATATATATATTAATTTTTAAGTATTAAAATAATTATTTTATTTGCATAAATTTCTTGAGATTAAAATCATCTTTTGATTTTAATGTAGATTTGATAGATTATGTATTCCATTGGTTTATATAATATCAATTTTGAATATTGTTCTTTATAATTTTTGGTTAAAATTATTGAACATAAATATAATATTTATTTGAATTACATGTACTATATAGATGCTATATGTAATAAAAGTTATTTTATTTTAAATATTTACACAAGTACGAAGTTGCCTTAATGGTTTAGGAGTTGCCTTAAGATAAAGGCGCTTGCCATCTAGGGAGACATAGGTTCGAGTCATGCATTTGTCTTTAACTTTTAATAAACAAGCTCGCGCCTATCAGTCCGTATCGCATGGTATCGGACCGGTATGCACCGATACAAGGCAATATGCGCTTGTATCGACCTGATACGCTTCGATACACATGAATGGCAAGATACACCTTCAGTCGTAGCGTATCGTGTGCCGGGTATACGCTTTGTCTTGACATACTGAACTGGATCGTGGGCAATATTGGTTGCAGTTGGGTTGTCATAATATAACATCATGGGCTCCTTTGCATCTATCCCAATTTCACTCAGCAAGGATCTAACCTAAAGTAATTTTGAGACACCATGGGCCATAGATCTATATTCGGCTTCTACACTTGATCTTGCCACCACTGGTTGTTTTTTACTTTTCTATGAAACCAAATTTCCCCCACAAAGGTACATACCCCTGATGTAGATCTCCTGTCATCTAGACAACCTGCCTAATCTGCATTTGTATAGGACTCCAATTTCAAATTCTCATGGTTTGTAAATAAAATTCCTCTTCTAGGATGTTTCTTTAGGTATGCAAGTATCCTATCAATAGCTTCCCAATGTTGAACCTAAGGAGTATGCATATATTGACCCACAACACTCACAACATAGGAAATGTCTAGGCGTGTCATGCACAAGTATAGTAGCCGACCTACCATCCTTTAATATCTCCCCACCTTCTTAACCAACTCACCATCCAGAGCATTAATCCTGTGGTATGGATCAAAAAGAGTATCAGTTGGTTTAACTCCTAGTTTCCTGCAGTAGGTCCAATACATACTTCCTCTGAGAGATGAATATCCCATGCTTAGATTTTGCAACCTCAATCCCTGAGAAATATTTTAGTTTACCTAGATCCTTAATCTCAAATTCTTGCTGTAGTGACTTCTTGAGTGCATCAAATTCCCTCAAACCATCCCCTATAAGACAACCAGTATAAGAACCATCTGGTAGAATGATGAGAACCATCAATCTCCCTCACTCCAAACTGTATGAGAACCATTTGGTAGAATTTCCGCACCAAAATAGATACCTCATAATGTGATCTCATCAAATATATCCAAGAATATTGAGGGTAATCATCCACAAACAAAAGAAAATAGTAGTAACCCCCCATGGAAGAAATATAATAAGGTCCTCATACATCAATGTAAACAATATTAAAAGAAGAAATACTTATTTTATTACTTGGTTTAAAAGAATGTTTACAATGCTTTCCCAACTGACAACTTTCACACTCCAGACTAGATAACTAAACAAGCTCAAATAATTTTGGAAACAAACATTTTAATGAACTAAAAGAAAGATGACCTAAACGACTATGCCAGAGCATAATCTAACTTGCTAACTCTAACCCATTACTACTGCTACTAACATGGTGGCTCTGATGTCTCGGAAGCTCATCTAGAAGGTAGACACCACTCTCCTCATGACCACTCCCAATCATCCTAATTTTACTCCAGATCCTACAAAACACAATTACCAGGAATGAAAGTCACTGAATAGTTCAAATTCTTTGTCAAGCCACTCACAGAAAGAAGATTAGTATGAATTGAAAAGGGTAAACATATTGGTCATGTGCTCAAATGCTCTTGAGTCTATAATCCAATGAGGTCCCTCCTTACTCGAGGTGGATGCATAATTTGCAACTGCATATGAACTACCTGTATGAGCAAAGGAAGTAGTGTGATTGGCTTTTGGATTTCCTGCACTTTGTTGCCCACTTGAAGAACTAGAACTAACCAAATCTTTCTTACTCATAAGCTGTCTATACTTCTCCAATTCAGTTTTGACTGTTGCCATTGCAATGGACTCCAAGCCGGCTTAGGTAAGAGGTCTCGAAGAGTCTCTAGTACTTGCCACATTTGCATTTCCCTTCTTGTTCTTTACCCAAGCTGGTATGAGATGTGGATGGAGCTTTCAACAAGTGTCTTTGGTATGCTTAGGCTTCTTGCAATAGTTACACACCAAAATCTTTCCTATCCTCCCTCCTGATCTCACTACTCCCCATGTCTTTATTTGACTTAGGCTTGATTGTACTAGCCATAGCTGATTGGTCAATCCCAGATTGTCTCAACATAACATTCCTCCTACTCTCCTCTCTAGACACAAAGGCATGAGCTTAAGAAAGAGTCGACTCTTTCTGGGAAGGATGGTTGCCGGCAATATCAAATCCAAGGTTTAGTCCAACCAAGAACTCAAAGACTCCATTCTTCTCCACCAACTTCTGACAAGTTGTAACATCTAATTTATCTGTGGTAATAATCCCAAGTCCAAAAGAATCATTGGTACCTCCACCTAGTCCCAAGTTACTGGTTAACTTCTGCTCAATACTCCAGCCCTCCATAGTTCTTACAATAGATTAGAAAATACAAGCATTTGATAAAGCCTGAAGATTTCTAGTTAGCATAGAGGGAGAAGGTTCTCTACTAATTTCAAATTTGCCAACCCCATTCATCAGTTTAGAAAGCTAGCCAAGTGAAGATTCTTGTCTTCTTCCATTCTTTTATACTTCTAGAAACATGCAACAATATTCCCAAAACCACTTGAATTGGTACAAAATAGTGGTCTTCACATGTGGCGATTTCTTTTTCCATAAGTTGCACACCTGTTTTCTAATTAGTAAAAGTGCATTTAATTATTGTCAAAAGAAATCATTTATTAGATAGTATTTGTTAGAATAGTTAGCATTTTGTACTATATGTGCCACAAGGACAGTAATGTCTTTTTGCCTTTTTATTATTGTCGCACTATATATACTAATAAAATCTGGCGCCACCGGACTGTTGCTGTTCTCAAATCTTTCTCCTTTCTTCTCTCTCTTTTCTCTCTTCTCTCTTCTTCCTCCATATTTCTTCTTGTTTTCTTCTCCAGATTGGGATCAAGTGATGCAGGAGCTGAAGAGTCAAACTTGGAATATTATGATATTTTATGTATTTCTGTATTTAGGATAGTAGGGGTATTTTTGTCATTTTTGCAATTTTCTGTAGGGTCCAATGATAGGGTTTAAATTGTCTAGTTATAGTTTGCTTATGCTTAAAATTTCAGAGTCATTGCATAAGTAGGATTAGAGTTATTGAGTCTTCTTTGAATTGAATTAGGATATAACAGCTTAGTTTGAATCCTACTAGGATTATTGAGTCTAACAGTTTGACTCCTAAGACTATTATGAGTCTAACAGTTTGACTCCTAGGATTATTATGAGTTTAGAGTCTATAAATATGTATGGA